>WOVY01015346.1:0-15369 GCA_013436015.1 Rhipicephalus annulatus
GGGAAAAATCGAGCCTTCCACCATGGTAATTCATGCCACTGATCAATAAATATTCAACTGGTATATAAAAGACACGGCTTTGAAATATGTGAGCATTGACGCGAGTATGAACGCTGATCTAGGTAAAGCGGATAGTAATACTGAAGACGAGTAGGTATGACCATAGCTTGGCAAACAAAAATCGAACTCAGATTCCCTCAGGTAATGTATCTTGCACTTTGGACTCACTCGGACTCAGAAACACAAAATTTTCCAGAGACGGACTCATTTAGACGCACACTCACAGAAATGTTAACTCATTCTGAGACTAGCGTCTCGATCCGAGTCAGAGTGAGTAGACTCCGAAGTGAGTTCGCTAATATCTACAAGAAAGAGACATTCCTGGTATAAGAGCAAAAAAGGACACTGCTAAGAGGCGAGGAAATTACACAAGCGCATGTGATATTCGTACAAGCCTATTTCTTATTCGTAAAATGTTTAAGGTTATTGGATTATAATAAAAATGCTTGATTTTAAATGATTCAACCAAATTACTACTTTTCAACCTCACATAACTATTTGCCCATCACTAAACCTTGCAGTTCTTGCTTCTTCTGGCTGTTTTGGACAGGTGCGTGAAAGAAGTTGTGGCCGAAAATCACATGCATGTTTTCTGACAGGGCGAACTGTTGGAGGGCTATATTTTTCAATCAAATGTTGAATGGTAGAACTGAAGATTACCAAGCATATACAAGCTGTCTTGTCAGGTTTCATGCATATTCGGAATTCGCTGCGAGGAGGGCTCGACATATGTAATCAATTTGCAGCATTTCTAGTGCAATGAAGCTGTAATATTGGCGTACAATTTTTTTAAGGGACTGTCAACTGCACAGAACTTTTTGCTTATTATGGTGAAAATGAGAAGATTGTTAATCTCATCAGCACCAATGAGCATGTTTTTTTACCATATAAAAGGAGTAATTTTGATGTTGAAAATCTACAAAGCAACTGCTGGCATCACCCAGCAGCTATGTGGTTCAATTTATCCACACAGAAATGCTCGCAAGTAGGCTGGCTTTGCTTTAAAACAAACATGTTTAACTTGAAATTGCATTTCATTCCCTTGAGGCAACTTTAGACTGCACAAGAGAGCACTTTTGCTTGTTTTATCACGCGTTCAAAGAGGCACCGTGGCACTGCCGGCGAGACGGTCGCGTGCTTGCCTACGGCGGAGAAAAGCGAGTGCTGCGTCTGGCGCCACTCTCAACAACAACAACAAAAAAGTCTTTGGCAAGCATTAGCACAACTGATTTCAGTAAATTTTCAAACCTTGCCCGTGGGTCCAGTGTCATCTAGTAATGTTGCGCGATCATTTGTGCTTAAAGTGCACAACAGTACTTACCAAAGTTCTAATATTGGAGAACATTTTGCCATCACGTTTCGCTTAATCATGTTGCCCATGCTGGCTCTCATCCCATATGCATCACAGAACACCTAAACACAACTGCAAGACAGCGGGGACATTCTGCTGTTTTGTGAAGGACATTTCATGTTTGTTTTAGTTGCATGCACACTTGGCAGGAGTAAAACCACTACAGTTCGTTTCACAATGCTGGCGTACCAGTGTTGCTGGAACAAACTCTTCCCCTCAACTGTGGTGGTTTTTGAGGCTAACTAAACAAAGCTGGAGAAACTTCGGTAATACATTATCTGACAATTTCCATGCTTTATACGACCAGTACGGTGTATGTAGTATTATTGGTGAAGGCCTTGCAAAAACTGCACGCGGTTTCAGTTTTAGACTTTCACACCACTGTGATCACGTCCACCAACCATCGTTCCGGGCGTTCATCACTCCGATGGAAGAAGACTGAACGCAGAATAAAAAATTTTTTCCGAGGATTTCTACACACTCGCCAGAGAAGCCGTTGGAATGTTGGACACTTCAGACGTATGGTTTTTATTGCGATACATAACAGCAAAGCAGTGGAGGACTATCATAGTCACTTGAAAGTGAAAGATTTACTTGGGGTGCTGCCTTGCATTCTGGCCTTCAGAGCTTGCATTTGAATGACTAAATTACTTATGAGCCCAGACTCGGAAAGGACACTGCACTTGTTTGCACTTGTTTCATCATGAACCTTTACCAACACGCCCAACTGGCAGTCATCCTACATACTTATGAGCGCTAAATAAAGCTAGAATAGATTTATCGTCATTGTGCCCTACCCACCAGAAGCTCCAGATGGTCTCTCAATGCCCGTGGGGTGTGTGAAAAATGATGCAAACAGACAGTTTTTATTTCACTTGTGTATTTGCTTACTTGTAAATAATAAAATCACCAATGTTCATTTTCACGAGTTTGGTACAATAAAGACATAATAGTAACACGCCGTTAATACAAAATAATTGAACTCTCTTTTTTTTTCTTGCAAATGGTGCTTTCATTCCTTATTGAGCCACCTTTGCTGCTTCTCAGCGCACAAGCGCCACCAGTCTATTGCCGCGCACCCCCACAAGGCAGTCCTACATGCCCATGAAGCATAGAAAAATGTGAGCCATGTTAACTCAATACTGTGTGCCCACAGTTGACATGCATCTCCATGTGCAGTACCCTGTAGGTGTGCTGCTTGCCCAAAATATATCTGGTAAGCTTAATGATCAAAATATGTCATCCACAATGCACTTCTCATGGTGTTGTATGCATTATGTCTTCGGATCCTCTTTATTGTGCTGCTTGTGTGCTTCTCTGTGTGTTCAATTTCCTGCCTTCTTTTTTACTTGTACTATAGTTCTGATACATCTAGGATTGCTGGCTGTTTCCATTTCCTCATATTTCCTTACAAAGTTCTGAGAAACTAGAATAAAAATTGACTTGAAAGCAGGTCGCAGAACGCGATACTTAAAAACACTTTGGTATCTTTCCTACTTGCAGGCTGGCCACCAAAAACAGTGTGAACCTCGGTGCTAAGGGCTTGAATGCCACTGGGTTGTAGTGCCACCAACAGCAAGGGGATCGGGTCGTGATGGAAGAAGGGGATGCACGTGATCACGTGCGATGCAGCAGCAATACTGGCACGAGGGGAACAGAAAATAAAGAAAACATTGGTTGTGTGAAAGCCTGTCGAGTCTTTTTCTCACATGTGCTACACAAGGTATTGTAACATTCTCCTCATTGTGGACATGTACTGTGATAGGGACAGCAGCTGCCTTTGTATAGTATTTCTGAATGCTTTGTTGTTGTTACTAACACAAAGCTGTCACATAATTTAACCTTTTACCTCACTAAAATTATAAATGAACTGTAATAATTACAAGAGCAAGCCTAAAAATGTTGATACTTCATGTTACTTTGCCTGAAAAATGTTAGTTTTTGAAGCATGAAGTTGGTTTTGTTTAATCCCAAACAAGCGAACTCCACTTCTTAAAGGAGTGCCCACCCCTGATGTCCGACTAAGTTGGCATAAAAAGGACTGAATCATCGGCTTTCAGTGCTTGCAAGGAATGCTGGGTGAATGTCAACCGTTTGACACGCTATGTACACAATTGTGTACACCCCTTTATTTTTCTATTTGTATTTGTAGGGGCTAAGAAACATCAAAATATATTGACTTTCTAATCTCTTTATTTAACTTCGTTTTGCAGCATACAGTTGCATATTTATTTTTATTTTATTTACTCTCAAAATCCTTACGGCATAATAGAGGGGACTGGTTACAAAGTAGACAAGGAAAATGCAGCATGAAAAGTTACTAAACAAAGAATAAACTCATCATTAGACAATGTTAGCTGTGTAAGGACAAGAAACACAATACATAATTCAGCCTGTAAATACAGAGTCTATTTTGCATAATTACAGAATACTGAGTAAAGTTTATTGGAAAACAATTACTAATAGTGACATGTCTTCAGGTAGTTTGTTTCAATGTACCAATGTACAAGATGAAAACACTGGGAGTTGCATAATGCGATGCCAACCTTATGACGAGGTCACTGCAATGGGATATGTACTGAGGATTCAGGATTAGTTGGTCATGCAGGGTGGTATGACTGAATAATTCGTGAAATGAAGCCAAATAGGATATTTTACAAGGGGGTGCAAAAGAAGCAAGGCTTCGGCTAGATTTAATTGAATTTATACCAGCAATGCAATTACAGTGAGAAGGTTTCAAGCGGATGGAGTTATTCTGTACAAACAAGTGAATCAAGTTGTCGTGGCAAGGGTCTCGCACAGAAGAGGCATATTCAAGATTGAAACGTAATAATGTTTCATATAGGAGTAGTTTCAGTGTATATCAGGGTTTTGAGAAGATGCAATGTATGTAGCCTAACTTGTGATCGGCATTATTAGTAACATATTCAGTGTGAGGTGCCTGAGGTAAGTTCAATGAGATAAGAACACTTAATTATTTATATGAGTTGACCCGATTGCGTAGGACATTTACCTAGTATGTTAGCAAGATGTCTGAATATCTTCTTTTGCATGTTTGCTTACATTTACGCATGTTTAAATCTATTTGCCATGTGCTGCACCAAGCTGCTACAGTGTTGAGGTAAGATTGGAGAAATGAACTGCCATTACCACTAGTTATTTTATTGAAAATTACGCAGTAATCTAAAAAACATTAATGTTTGAAGAAGTTGAAGATTACAGGCTCAAGGTCGGCGTCGGGTATCTTTTTTGGCACTGGAGCTGGGTTCATGGCTTGATGGGGGCGCCCATAACATAAAAGAAACCACCTCCACCAGATGTCGCATAGTTGTGATATGGACTAAGGCAGCAGGCGGCACTTCCAAGATGAAATTTTTTGTTTGGCCATACTTGTGGCCGAGAAACAAAGTCAAAGACTACAGTAAAGCACAAGTTCGGTTTCTTTTTGAATGCACCTCGTGTTATGCCGCTATTTTTGTTGCAATAGAATATCGAGTGCCTTGAAATGTCAGTTTCACACAAGTACATACAGTTCTTCGTAGGTGGTACCTGAAAGGGCTAAGAGAGCAGTTCACTTTTATTACTTTTTTTTCTTCTCGCAAGAAACCCTTGCACCACTTGGGCCGTAGCCCAATCATTCGCAAAGTTTGAGATTAGCTAGTTTGTATGACGAGACCTCAATGTCGAGGTGTTTCATGCATTTGCCACTGTAGTCACTGCCTGCATTGCTTCATTTATGGTGCTGGCAACAGTGCTGTCACCAGGGATATTTTAGGGGGAAAGAGGAACACATGCTCAGTACAGTACTTGCAACAACCCTGAATGGCAGTGAAAAACTTGTGCAAATACACATGCCAGTCATGAGGCATATGAATATCGATACTTGTATAATGCCTTGCTGAACCGAAACTTCGTATAGAGATTAAAAAGAGGTGTGAGCATAACATTTCATAGCTCTGCATTTGGATACCCTCGCACTTTTTGAAATTTATATTTCGGGCTTCTGGATTTTTAGATGTCCACATCCCTTTGAGAAACATAAACTAGTATGCCAGCAGTCGTCAAGCTTCTAATCTTCATAACTGCAGAAATATTAGAAACGTATGCAAAGGAATAAGCTATCTTTTATCCTCAATGCGAAAAGACATAATAAACTGGGTGTATTATGCTGTGTCTATAGGTGCTATTATGAATATTTTCATAACATTACAAAGACTTAGCATCGATGTGTACAGCTGACTGAAATGCGTGGCCTCCACATTAGACCAGCAACTTATGTTGGCAAGTATTTTTACATTTTCAAGGCCACTTGTGGCAGCCTCAGTTGGTCTAATTTTGTTCAGAATGCTTCTTCAATATTAAGAAATATATTGCTTTTTCTTTTTACAACAGCTTATAAGTCTTACAGGCAGTTTACTATTTCCTCTGATTTTAACATTACATTGCAGTGAAATGCCAAGTTCATAGGCTGAAGAGGTGTATAGGCATTTTAGACAACTCGTGCAAGAGCTTTTAGAGCTTCGCAGAAAATAGACATTGCTGGCATTAACCGATATATTTGCCACCATGCCTGTGAAGGCTTTGCAAAACAATTCCCAGAATATATTTGCCTTTGCTGCATTTTCTACCTGGCATATGCTGTGTTGCAAAAGGCAGTTGAACTATTTGCTACATTGAATTCAATATCTGTTTCTAAAGTGTATACTAATGAATTGTAAAGTCTTATTGCATCTTATAATCCTTGCACAAATCAGGCAGTCACATGAACGGATGTTTATTTGAACAGGTACATGCGTAAGGACTGGCTCTCACCTATACAAGGTTGGATGATGAGGGGTCTAAGCAAGCAATGATCCTGTGATACTTCGAATGGCATTTCGTTAGCAAAGCGTTGTTTTTAAAAAACAAGGTGCAATTGCAAGATCCTGGGTGACTTTTATGGTCTCATAGTTTCCTAAAAGTAACTCTGGCACTGCAGTCGTTTAGTGGCCATGGGAATGATGGGTACTTCACAGATTTGCCTAGTTTTCGTGTTTGCAGGCTTCCCATGAACTTGTGGCTGTGTTTATAGCTATGCATTGATTTTAAACCTTTGCTAAACTTTGTCTTGTGGCAAAGCGAATCCAGGCCACACGGAGCTAAAAGAACGAACATTAGACACATTCGTGTACTACCCTTCCCTGCCATGCTAGCTGAAGTGCTGTGCGTTGCAGCTGCCACAGACACTAGCATCAAAGTTCTCTATGTTTCATTCAGAGCATGGTCTATGCTTTAGAACATCCTCCAGTGTATCTCTATGCATGGTCTGCACTCCCGCTTTTATTTCAATTTCATGTGACGGCTATGTGGCACTAGTGGCCAGGTATGTTTTTTTTTACTTGCCATCAAGTTTGCATGACGGCTTGTTGGACAAGGGTGGGTTGTAGAAAAAAAAAGAGAAAAACACCATGTCGAGGTGCTCGGTCGCATATTATAAAGTTGCGCGTGCCCTCACAGCTTCACCGCATTACACATGCATGCTGCACTGAAGCGCCAAAAGAGAAAAGAAAACACGGGCGCTTTTTTCTGCAGGACGCACCAGAAAAATTTTGTTTTTGTTCGAACCTTACTTGCGCCGATAGGCAATATTTAATCAGCGGCGTTCTTTTGCCTTAACGATGACGTATTAGCTTGTCCGTGTAATATACAAAGGAGGCGTTGAATATATGAACGGGCGAGGCCGGAAGCTTTACTTTTTTAAGCCGCACAATGGTGTTTGGAAGGTCTTCGTGTGGCATGGCACGTTCCTATTCATAATGCGTAGCTTAGAAGTCAGTGCTGAGCATCAGCTAAAGCTAATTAACCTTGAAGTGACGACCGTGACGTAGCGGAGTGTGATTTTTCCGAAACCCCCTTTCTGACCAGCGACGAGGCAAGGCTTGCACAAGTACGTGATCGCGTCGTTTTGTGTTGATTGCATAGGACTTGGTAAACATCCAAACTTACATCGCTGATAACGGGCCGGCAAAACGTTGGGCAGAGCGAGGAGCGCAGCGCAGCGGCGATACAAGGCGCGCGCACTGCTTGAAACATGAACCGATTGCGAGATGTCAATCGTAGAGGGTTTTCCTTTTCTTGATCACGTCGTTCCAGTGCCCACTTGCGTCATGAACGAGCCGGCTTTCGGTTGCGAGAGGCGACAGGTGGGCGCACACGATTTCTTCGCGAGTATCCAACTCAACTCGCCGCAGGTCCAAAAGCCGCGAGGGGTTTCTTTTGCGAGCAAGGGGGCGGCCCCTCCGCTAGCTGCAGCAGCAGCCTCCAGCAACACTATACGAAAGTGCGGGGAGCGACAGCGCGATGACACAGTTAGGCCGGCGGAAATGCATAGCCTCCAAGAGCGCTGACCCGCGGTGCATTCTGGGTGGCTCTATCCGCTCGCCTTTGTAAACGCGCGGCCGGGCATGTAGCACGTAGACAGGATAACCGCTGGTCATTAAGGGCCACCAACTGGATTCCCAGAGAAGGGAAGCGGGGTAGGGGGAGACAGAAGGTTAGGTGGGCAGATGAGATTAAGAAGTTTGCGGGTATAAATTGGCAACAGCAAGCACAGGACCGGGTTAACTGGCGGAACATGGGAGAGGCCTTTGTCCTGCAGTGGACGTAGACAGGCTGATGATGAAGATGATGATGATGCTTTAGGCACTACAGAGAGGACAGGGCAGTCAGAAAAGAGTGGACGAGAGGGACGAGAGGACTCTGGAGCCCATGTGCTGAACCAGACATACAGCACCGAGCAAGGGACACAGGCTGCACCGGGTCATAACGGCTGCCAGGGAAGTACTCCACGATCGTTCGGTAGCACGAGGCTGAAAAGAGAAGCCTTTCAAGAAACTCTCACCTTCCGCTACAGTCGGCTGCGACCGGCGCTTAGAAAACGCGGTGTTGGAATCGACGCGGCAGCGCAGCGTTGGGCCTAAAGCAGCGGGAAGTTCGGGCGTCCGCACTTCGAAGCTGGTGGCGCTGTTGGTTGGAACTCGGGTGCCCTCCTGGTCCAAGACGGACAACTGCTCCATCGCCTCTGGGTCCAGGCTCAACACCTGGCGTAGATACTCGTCTACCAGGTCGTCTTCTTCATCGAGAATTTCATGAAGATGATGATGAACCTCCAGCTTTTCTGGCACTCGCCCACAAAGGGTGATCGGCCAAGAACCGGGCGGCAGGATCATCAAGTGTGCTAAGTCAGGCATTCAGGTAGTCTCGTAGCCATAGATAATAACAATAGGCTAACAGGGTAATCTCTTTGTTGCCCTTATGTACTCGCACACAGCAGAGAAAACTTCCCTGTGGCTATAACCTAATGTTCTTCCTCCGAAAGATAAAAATAGTTCCACGTTTATTTTTAAACCTAGCTTATCAATTGGTCTGACCAGGTACCTTTTTCTTTGATAAGCATAACGTTGACATGATAAAAAGAAATGATCTATTGATTCCGATTTCTTGCAAAAGAGACACAACGGAGATGCTGTAAGTCCAGCTTTATGTAGGTAGTAATTCAGATGCGGAATTCTGAATCGTAATTTGGTGATTGTAATTTCTAACTGCTGAGATACACACCACTGTTTGTTCCAGCAATATCTTAGATGTACGAAATCTCTGACTTTATCCATTGAGAATTTTTCCATTTCTTTGTGCAAACAAGAATTTCTATATCTGAGTGCTGTTACGTAGGCGAAATCAGGTAAAATAGGTAAGAGTGTTCCGCTTAAGATGCTTTGGCTAACGAGTCTGCCATCTCATTTGGATAAATCCCGCAGTGGCCAGGTATCTATAGCAAGTAAAATTTTTTCAGATTTTCTGGTAATAAACTGCTAATCATATTCAATGATGTCAAATTTTTTGCTGTAGGTAGTGCAGTGCATACTGAGAGAGAATCGGTAAGTATGACCGCTTCTGATTCGCTTGCAAGAAGCTAATGAAGCGCTAGAAATATAGCAAATAATTCAGCGATGAATATAGGCGTGTATTCTGGTAATCGAACTAAGAAAGACTAGTCAAGAAAAGTACAAAAGATGCCTATTCCAGCCTTTTCGTTCAATACGGATGCATTCTCCGAAGAAGCGATCGTCACGTTGCCTTCGGTAGCGTCTTCTTTGCTGACGGAGGTGTTGCTGTTGTTCGCCGACATGATCTTGCTACAGCTTAAGCAGAGATGGATTTAACCCACTACGAGGTATAGGGGAAAAATTTCGCCGGATTATTATGTGAGTGCAAATAATAAGGAAGTTGTAGATAAAAAAATTAAACGTTATGAAATGAAAGTAAGACACTGAGGATCCAAATATGGTTCCTAATACCAAATAAGTCTTGCATAATTTATTATGACCTGACGTCATTCACGGATAGTACACTAGAAATGAAGAAGAAGGGAGTAGGAACCGCTCACAGTAATCGTAAAGGTACACGACTGTTGTGCCTATAAATATCGATGCCTATAATTATAATTCTGGTAGCTCTGCGCGAGAATACACCCCAAGCTGAGGGTGACCGGTATGTTCGGTGAAATGATAAACTGGGCATTTAGAAAACGTTCTTTGACTTCGTAATTTCTGGTATAAAACATATAACATCAGTAACTGCGACTACAGATCACTTAGTGGAACGGTGATACGCTGATTGTGACCGATACTCTGCCAGACCGTCCACACATGCGCGGAGCTGTAGCTCATATGTTTTGTCATGCGACTTACCAAAACCTCAGACGCACGAAACGAAGCGTTCGAACGATTGACGAGCGTCACCTTTATTTTCGTAATGCCAGACAGATGCACCAGATCTATGCCAACAAGAAGAATATTTTCAGGCCTGCTCACTGCCGCCGTTACGGCACTCATTTTGCCCGAGCGAGTGCGCCTACGGGAGGCTATGAATTCATTGCCACCATCGTACCGGTAAGAGATAAAGCGTTCGCGGCGAGGTTTACATGCTTAACTGCTTTATAGTGTCTTTTGCGTCAAAAAAGACGCTTGTTTGGGTACTGTATTACGCTTGAAAACCCTTCGACATCTATCTGTGGACCATTTCTTTCCAGAAAAAAACTTTGCGCTATCGATCGTGTGGTCGATGTGTAAGAGCAAAGTTGAATAAACTTACGGAGCGACGAAATAAGTAAGGTAAAATGTATTCAATTTTTATTTATTTACACACAAACACACACAAACACACACACAAACTATATCTAGAACATACAGAGAAACTATTCCCACTTAGTTGCAAAGTTTCTGCCGTTTTATTTGCACTAGTAGTGAATAGACTGATGGAACGTCCCTTTAATTCATGTGCGGTGCGTTGAACAATCAATCTGAAGACGACAAGTCCGGTAAACATATAGATATTGATGAATGAAACTGATTGCTGGCGACGATACACAGACCAACACATTGAACCCGTACACGTATGCGCTCCACCGCTACACGCAGTCACTATATAGCCACAACAGTGCCTTGCCCCGCCGCGGTGGTCTAGTGGCTAAGGTACTCGGCTGCTGAACCGCAGGGCGCGGGTTCGAATCTCGGCTTCGGCGGCTGCATTTCCGATGGAGGCGGAAATGTTGTAGGCCCGTTTGCTCAAATTTGGGTGCACGTTAAAGAACCCCAGGTGGTCTAAATTTCCGGAGCCGTTCACTACGGCGTCTCTCATAATCATATAGTGGTTTTGGGACGTTAAACCCCACATATCAATCAATCAATCACAACAGTGTCTTGTTCACGTGGGGGTGAGTGAGCCATGGCTGCCACTAAGCCGTTTCTTCTCGGTTGTCCACCGAGTAGCTCTACCACTGTTCGGCTGTGTGACAGACGATTAGCCCACATGGGAGAGACACTGTTGTGTCTACAGACTGCGTGAAGCCGTGTAGCGCATACGTTTACGGGATCACTGTGTTGGTCTGTGTATTGTCGCCAGCAATCAGTTTCATTCATCAATATTTATGTGTTTACCGGACTTATCGTCTTCAGATTGATTGTTCAACGCACCGCACATGAATTAAAGGGACGTTCCATCAGTCTATTCACTACGGTGCTCTTACGAACATCTGTATTCATAGACACGAAGTTATGGAGGTGAGTGTGAGAGGCTGCCACAAGTACGTTATTCTGCACAATATCAGTGTGAGGACCACTGAAAGAGGAAACGAAATCTTTCGTTTCACAGAAACTTTTTCGTCACCGACGCAAGGAGCGGCGTTTTCGCTTTTGCTCCGGCCCCTCTCTCAGTGGTGCATAGCCGGTCATATAACTTCGGGCCTGGGAAAAATCTTAATGCTGGGTCTAGCATAAAGACCCCGTTGGTGCTTCTATTGCACCGGCGGCTCTTGTATCGGTATATTTGGTGGTGGGTCTTAAATCTTCTAGCTAGAAGTAGAGCTCACACACTCAGAGACCATTCAAGAAAGCGCTTCCGTAAGTGTCTACACGCATCTAATTTTCAAGAATACATATTACGATAAGGTGCTGACGAGACTCCTGCCAAAATATAATACCGCAATAAACTGGTGGAAACACGCGCAAGAAAATACTATGCATGAAACCGAAGCCCTAAGCAATGCAACAGCATTCCTTTCATTTTTCTCAACCATGTACACAGAGGTAACAGAAGAAGCCCACGGCGCTAATGTTTACGGCAAAATGTTTACGGACCCATAGAGAAAAACGCCTGTTCTGAAGACGTACTGCCACGTGCGTTTATTATATTTGTAAATCAAGGGCTTACATCAAGTCAGAAGCACAAATGACACCTTTATTTTAAAGCAAGGATGGAACATGGTGGAGATGGTGTCATCGAAACGATTTAGAAATATGTAGTACGGACACACGTACCTTCGGAGCACGAGGAAAACGGATGTCGACGTCAGCTTGAAAACGACACGTTCCCATTTTGTTCTTTGGTTGTCCTTAGAAAACGAGAACACTCACAACTTCAGCTCTTTGCTGCGACAATTCGCAACACAGCATCGCCTAAGCGTTTGAATTTGCAGATGTAGACATTGCAAATACCCGGTGCACAAAACGCATCACACATCCTCAATGCAGCTCACAGACACAGGAAAAAAACACGGTCATCTCGATTCCTCAACAAGCACTGCAGCGTGCCACAGAGCGTTCATCAAGCTTGGCAATCTACGTCTGTAGAGCGACGAGAGCAAGCGTACGCACGTCTGTGCAGCAAGACACAGCGTTCTAAACAAGGTGACGTCAGAGGCTGCGGGAAAAACAACAAGCAGGCCTGAAATTTTTAGATGCGGAAGCATCTTATACTCGCGCCTTGTAGTGCGCCGTCCGCGCAGTCCGCACCGCTTCTCGAACATTCGACAGCTGACGCTTGCGCATGCGCCGTCGCGCCGTCGCCCACCATCTGTGCCGCGCGCGCTTCGAGAACATTCGACAGCTGACAGCGCATGCGCCGTCGCGCCGTTGCCATCTGTGCCGCGCGCGCGCTTCTCCTTCGAGAACATTCAACAGCTGACAGTGCATGCGCCGTCTCGCTGTATATATACTCAAGGTCGGCGCTCGCTCGCTCAGTTGCCGCTCGTCGGTTGGTTTGTACGGCGCGTCGACGTCCAAGGTTGCGGTGAAATGAATTCCAACAAGTCCACAAACACAATGATCGACGTCCCTTCGACCAGCGCCGTCCTTTCGCATACGTGTGTACGTGTTCACTCATTTAACACCCCCTCCTACAACCACGTTAACCAATTTAGCCATCGACCCAAGTAAGTCGCAATTTAACACCCCATTTCACAACCACGTTAACCAATTTAGCCATCGACCCAAGTAAGTCGCACTTTTAACACCCCGTAACCAATTATATGCTCCGCATCCTCCTCAGTGTTCCCCCGAGGGAAGCTGCGGGCAATTTTTTTAGGTGAAATTGGCCCGATCCCACGATTTGCAACCCTCTCCTCTAGCCCTTTTCTGCTCTCGCCCATAACCAAGCCTTCGCGTGTGCTTTGAAGTCATGGGGAGAAAACCGATCATGTAACGCCTCACGACGGAAATGATGTGAACTAAAGTTTTGTTCCGTTGTGTACAGATTAGTGGGGTGACTTCTTACATTCCTCGTGTTCACAATGTTGGTAGACACGCTGGCTCCGTAAAAGACACGGTGTTTTGAGATAACGTGTTGCCGTTCACGGCACTATTTGAGGATCCAGCGGGGAAGCGTCACTTCGACGCTACAGCATGCGCTCACTTTAAGAGCGCTGCAAGGTGGCAGCGGCAGTGCATCAAGCACAAAAAAATGAGCCCGAAGGAACAAATCTGACAGATGTGTGAAACTGTAGAGAGAAACAAGCCTATGCCCCTCCTTGGGAAAACGCTTGAGTGCATGGTTGACGCAAGCAGCCCCACACTAAAGCCGTGCACAATATGTAGCGTCGCGTCCCAGAACTCAGGCGGACCGACGGCTCGCGATGAGGAGTGTGCATTTGCACTGTGATTGAAATAATTAAAGGAGGCGCCGAATTGGCCGGCACATTGGCTTCAGCCGGATTCAATACACGGCATATGCGCTTGAAGAGTGTGCAAATCAAGATTTCTTAACGAAACCTGTGAAAGAAGCACTTCATGAGAGCTTTAGGCTGCTGAATATGCAAAGTAACCTAAACGGAAGACTTTGATGCAATATTCTTTTCTTTTCACATTCGGGACCTTTACAATTATATATACATCAATGTCGTTCGTAACACAAATTTATTTTTGACATGTATTTCGTTTACTAGCGCTGACATAATCGCCATAAATTTCCTTTTGATCAACCATAAAAAACTTGCACAATTTCAGTTGCAGCGACAATGCTAAGCCGAAATGACGAAAACTGTGAAATGCAAGCAGAATTTTTTTATGAAGCAAGCCGGAGGTCATCTGTGTGGACTGCCCTGGCTAAATCCTCAAGACCTTAATAAAGTTTCTTGCCAGTCTGTTTGCGGCTGATATGGACCAGAAAGAAGTGGCCGATCAGGCTGTCACCGAGAAACTGTACCGCTGGCGCTCTCGGCCACTCTCAAATTTAGGTAACTAAAGGTACTCGACAAAGTGCGATATATATGTTCGGACAAGTGTGACAAGTCCGAAAATTAGCCAACCTATCATCTTGGTGACAAAAGTGTTTGATACGATCACGGCAACGTGATCAGGCTTGCGTTTTTCTCTACTTCAGCTGGCAATAGCGCAGGAAGATAAAAATATTTAGGCAATTTCGCCTTCGCCGCAGTACGGTCCCATGCGATGGCCAAAGTTCCCTTAGCAAAGAACAGTCGGTCACTTTAAGACAAACATGATCACTGCCACCGTTCACGACGTCTCGTTGTAATTTGAGTGCTAATCATTGGGCACAGAACTCCACCTGTGTCTTGGGTATACAGAACACACCCAGCGCCATGAGCAAGACGCTGAATACAGAAAATGATGCTGTTGCTTTCTCGCTTTGTTTTAAACAACGAGTCCTTCTTTAAGAACCCTCCAACTCATTGCTGCCGCAATTTGTAGACCTTAGGAATAGCTCCCACAGTATGGTATACTTACGTAACACACTGGCTTTTATAAAGCCCTATCTGTGGTGCCTGTGCGTATGTGTTAGTTTTGACTTCCTTTTCACAATTAAGCACTACTACGATAAAGTATATTAGATTGTCCTCAGTGCGACAGAAATATACGGCTACAATTCTCTTGTTTAAAAATGTGTGAAGCCTTTCTTTAGCCCAAAACGCTTTTGATTGATCGTCTTCGTCCATGACCGAGAACCAATAGCTGGGTGCTCGGCCGAAGATGACGAGTTCCATTCCGGTCGCGGGTGGTCACATTTCGGCTGCGCCGAAATGGTAGAGGCCCGCGTATACTGTGCGAATTCAATGCACGTTACAAGAGGCAGAGAATTTCCGGAGCCTTGCACATTGGCGTCTCTCATAATCATATCATGGTTTG
>WOVY01015347.1:0-23533 GCA_013436015.1 Rhipicephalus annulatus
CCCTCACCCCTTCCCCCAGTGCAGGGTAGCAAACGGACGTGCGTCTGGTTGACCTCCCTGCTTTCATTTCTTCCCTTCCTCCTCCCCTGCTTCCAATATCACATGATTCAAGACACAAGTGACCTCGGGCAGTTTGCCCGTTCTATATTGACAGCGTTCGCTATGCCGTCTGATCCGTCCATGGCTGCAACACCGCACATCACCGACCGACGTCGACCTCAACAGTGGTTTGGTAGCTAATTTCCAATCTGCAATCGGTAAGGCTTGTTCTCTTTGTAAGACACAACAGCCAAGGCCTTACACAGACAATAAGTGATGCGAAGTATAGGTGATCTTGGCTAGAAGTAATCGTAGAGTCAGCTTTGTAGAGTTCAATCGTAGAGTCAATCGTAGAGTCAAGTCGTAGAGTCGTAGAGTCAATTTTGTAGAGTCAGCTTTGGTAGAATTTAGGATCGGTGCTCGACTGCTGATCCCAAGGTCGCGGGTTCGATCCCGGCCACGGCTGTCGCATTTCGATGGAGACGAAATGCTAGAGGCCCATGTACTGTGCAATGTCAGTGCAGTGACGTGAAGACACCAGATGGCAAAAAATTTGCGGAGCCCTCCACTATGGCGTCTCTCTAATAATCATATGGTGCTTTTGGGACGTCAGACCAAGATTTTATTCAATTGTGAAGAAAGAAAAATTGAACGAAAAGACCTTTCCATTGCAGCATTTAAACCTGCAACTTTCGAATAACATATCCTATACATTTTCTATCACATTAGTGCCCGATAGGGCTCAGTACAAACTTCCGTATAGTGACACAACTTACTATATATAAGCAAACTACACTTGAGCGAACGCGGATATCAAACACGAGCGTGGACGATTCACCGCTGTTTTCTCATGGCAAGTATCCTTTGTGTTTGCCCAAACTTCAGAAACGCCCACATGCTGGACCTGGCTCAGAACGCGGACCGTCTGCTATAAGGCCGGTTGGCCCCTCCTGACAAATAGAAGGTGCCCATGGCCTCCGTCATCTAATATTTGCTACGTCACTGGCCACGTGACGACGTCTGTATAGTCGAGGCGGCTAGCTCGTGTATGGCCAGTGCGTTGCCTCAATCGGAAAAGCGCGGAAGACCGCGGTCTATCAGCATTAGTCTTTGATCAGTGCAGCGATTAATTGTGTCCTGACGTACCGAGGCACGGCACAGACCATCGTGTGAACAGTCATGATGTCTACACAGAAGGGCGACCGCACGACAATGGCCACCGAGGGTCCAAAAAGGTAAGTATATAGACGTTTACGTGGATAATGACTTCTTCACTACCTATTCCATGCTCGAACAATGACAACTCCATCTGTTGGTTAGAGTTGATCTTCTCGGCAGTCGTCACTTGTTGCCATGTTGCATATAAATGCGAAGCATTTTTTAGCGAAATTGAGCGACTTTGAGCGTATCAAATCTATCTATCTATCTATCTATCTATCTATCTATCTATCTATCTATCTATCTATCTATCTATCTATCTTGCCGCCTACGACTTTTAGCTCTCCCGGCCGTTTCGATAATGGTATTGATATTAACGTGATATGGTGCAACATGACTGTATGAAAAACATATTTGACTATCATAAAAGAAATCATGACATGTATGCCATGAATGTCATGATTTACATTATATAATCCTGCAGCTCTTGCGGTGGTTTCGTTCACATGGCATCTTGGAAAACTGGTATGGTATGGCATGATTGCATGGTGAACACTAACGAAAGACCCTAACATGAAAATTATGACATGCGTGTCATGTAACAACATGACTACATGCCATGCTCATGATGCGCTTGCGGCCGTTTCACTAGCTTCACATCCAAAGTCAGTATTACGCGACGACAATGGACGACATAGGTAAATCACACATTACACCATGATAATCACGACATGCGTTTCATGTAACAAAATGACTACGTGCCACACTGATTATGCGCAGCGGCCGTTTCGCTAACTTCACATACGCCAAATTTGGTATTACGTGACGCAAATGGATGACCAACTTATGTGACTGGTGCAAACATAATAATCATGAGATGCGTGTGTGTGAGAACATGACTACATGCCACAGTCAAGGCGGCAATACATTTAAACGGGACGCGGTGCGCGTTCTCGCCGGCGTTCGAGTCATCACGTCATGCCGGCGTTGCCACGCCAGGTGCCAGTCCTGCACGCCATATACTCGCAGGCGGGCGTCGCGCTGCGTTGCTTTGATGCATGCGCGTTTCAGCGCGTCCGGTGTCCCTCCGTCACGAAAAGAAGGAGACACAGTGTTGTCTGGGTAACGCATCGGCGCGAAATGCAGCATGTTGCATTTCGCACTGGTTGCCGTCGGTAGATGAAGTTGGTACGATAGTGCCAAACTATGAGGCACTGGGCGCCATTTAGCCGCTTCAGCAGCATGGTGTTGCGTGGGCTGCGTATGCAGAACGTACGCTGCGACTTTCTTTCAAGTACCGCACGCATGTGCCGCACTGTCAAAGACGTTTTCGCGTACGCATGTAGTATTACGCGCCGTTCCGTAGTAGAGTGTTGTAGAAACGGCTGTCTGGAATAACATGGAGGTTGTGTTTGATGCGAAGCGTAGGTGGAATCTTCGGATGGCAGGTGTCACTACGAAGACTTCTGTTGCTACGACATAATCTCGGGGACAACTTTCTGTGGCAATGAAGACAAGGCTACGGAACAAAGTGGGCGTGTGCCGCCATTGAAGAATATAGTCCCACAAATGCGTTTGTGTTTCTCTGCGTGCAGATAATAAAAAAAATGGCAGCATATCCACGGAGCGAATGATGGATAGTGGGGCGACGCATCCGTCCGTCCATTCGTTCTTGCTTCCGTCCATCCATGCGTGCGTCTGTGGGGCCGCCCATGCGTCCATCCGCCCGTCCGTGCGTGCGTATGTTCGCGCGTCCGCACGTTCATCTGTGCGTTCGTCCCTGCCTTCGTCTATGCATCCACTCTGCGTCCGTCCGTGCGTCCATCCGTCCGAGCAGCCATCAATGCGTCCGTCCATGCATCTGTCTGTGTGTCCGTTCGTCCACCTATTCAACACTCCAAGTATACATCATCTCGCATCTTTTCATCATATATTCCTCATATAGAAGCACCACCATCCAGCGGACATTCCAAGGACTGAATGAGAGGGGGCACACGCACACTTTCTTACGGGTTGCGCTTCGTGTCTACTTCCCACCTTTAACCACCTCGAGTTCATGGTATATACAAGTTCACTGTATTCATGGCACTGCGGCCCTACGCTCGCTAAACCTTTCTAAAACCTAGGAGGTTACGCCCAGCGAGTATTACGTAGCAACCCTTTCTTGTCTTCTGTGCGTTGTTGAACAATAAAAAGTTTGCAGCGTGTGTTAACTAAAAGCCAAATTTTCTTGTCGCTCATCCTCCTTAGCAGCTATTGGCATGTACATTGACCACAATCTTTTATTGTGCAACAACGCACAGAAGAAAAACCTCTCACCGGCATCACCTTGGAGGTCAAAACGTATATGTGTTACACACTACTACTACACGGCTACGAGGGACGAACGGGTGCTGCTATAAAAAGCTTCGCCCCTAAAACATTACTTTATCTTGCATGCTGCTTATAAAGCCACGCTACACGAATCAAGGAGATAATAATATTAGTTTTGCGTCATGAAGAGCCATTTCGCTTTTTTGCATGTTTGATTGCTCCGAATATTTAGGCGCACTACACAGTCACAATGGCACCTTCATCTTTAGGCGAGATATATAACCTTTCTACTCAATGTAGCTGAGTTGTTCCGACAACTTACCGAAAGTGCTTGTGTGGGAATTTCACACATAAATGGCTGTGTAAAAGGACGTAGCGAATTCTATGCCATTGTATTATTCGAACATGGCCGGCATTTGAAAAGCAAGTCGAGCCGGACTTCTTCCCACAGGACAACATGTGCTGTAAGTCCACCCCTTTCCCACCCGCCACCACCCCCGTAGTTTTTCCCTTCATTGCCACAGAGAGTTGTCCGCAACTGCAGCTGCCTTCTCTCCGGCCCTCTCTCAAGTACCCACCGGCGTCGGCCCGCTTCTCAGCCGAACTGTCGAAAAACCCACGCGTCCTTCAGCAACGAGTAGAACTTCAGACGGGGTACTTCAAGTTGGCTGTCAAGACACGTTTCCCGCGTTCATTTGTATTCTCAACAGGTGCAGCTGGGAGTAAAAAACATCGCAAGAGCATGGTCACGTGGGCGGCCGGAGTCCCAGGCACTAACACGATAATTTTTGACAACGCTGTGTTTGCCCCCTCCCCGCCCTATTGTTCGCTTATCTCTGTAGTCAGGGTCAACAGGGGAGGCGACGCCAACTCTTTCATCATTCTGTCCGCGGCTGTGCGATTCGATCAGCTAAATCTTTCAAAACTTCCAGTGCGGTGACCTCCAAATTTGTTTGCCGGAAAAATAACACATTTGGTGCAAGTTGTTTGTTCATACCAGGTGAAAACAGCGTGGATTGACAGGAATAGAGAGATACAAGGAAAGAAAGAGACACAGACCGCAACAGTTGTGGAAAAAAAACGCTGGTACTGTACTGCAAATAGAAGCCGGACAATGAGAACTGCTGATGGCACTCGACTGGTCGTTAGGGTTAACTCTTCCTCTCCTAGGACCGGCTCTCAGCTAGCTTTTAAACGCGATGCAGCTCTTCGAGTAGCCTGCGCAACGCTGTCCATCCGTGCCTCCGTGCCTCCGTGCCGACGCGCCGCACCACGTTCCCCTCGCCATGGTTGTCCGAACCTAGGATGCGCGCAGCGCACAGGTGCCGTCTAGCCCGGCCGTGACCGAACGGTGACGGTCTTCTCAACACCCCCAGCTGGTGTTGCTCCTCCGCCCACTCCCAACACACTTCCCTCTCTCCCTTCACCCACTCCACCACTAACTACGCCAGCCCGCACTTTGAGTGGAAACACTCTTTCGTCTCATTTATTAGCAATGAAATTTTCACGAAACCCAAGCCACCTTTTGTGTCTTTGCCTTTCAAAGAAACGTTTACTCGAGTAGAGTCTCACTTCAAACCGTTCTTCCAGCACTCACATCGAAGCCCATTTAAACCGGGTCAACGGCGTGCACACCGCTCCTGCTTCGCATCCCAACACGGTTCCTTTCCTTCGGAGAGATGGTCCATAATTTTTCTTAGATGACGGACCGGTTTCTCGTCTGCACCATGGACATTGGCTCATTGTCCCATAGTAGTAGAATAGTTGCATGCTTGATGCAGCGCTACACACGAGGACGAAAGAAACGCCACACTGCATAGTAGGAGCGCTACTCATAATATGGCACTTCTTTATTTGAGTGGTGTTTTACGAGCCTTAGAAACTACGACGGCAAATATTTATCATAAATTACCAGGACTCTTACACTACTAGTAAGCCACATTTTAAGATGAAAAAACAACAACAATCATGGGAGTGAAATATGTCATTGCACACATAAGCTTGGCTCAGGTTTCCCATCCGGGGGGTTGCAGGTTCGTCACAGCACCGGCCTCCCTAATAAATCGATTACTTTGCACCCCTACTCCTGCTCTTACACGACTAGGAGGAGGGAGTGGGGTTCGGCCACCCTCGGGCAACCGCCTGTGATTGCACGTGGAAATATATATGAATACCCGACAATTTCCTCGCATGCGAACTGCGTGCAGTTCAACGTTAGTTTGTGTCTATATTATCACTGGCCTGGTAGAAGCACGTGCGCTTCCTCTTCTGTGTAGTACAATCACAGTCATGAGCAAAACATCACGTTAATGTGATGGGTATATGCCGTCAAATAGACTAGTCACAAGGCTGGGTTTCAGATACATGTACGCAGTAGAGGAAAACATGGAACGTTACAATAAACTGCAGCGCATGTCAAGGGCCTAACATGGTTTGTATTGTCCAATATAAATTTATCTCCATTTAGCCCGTCTCCCCCGCACCTTTTTCCTGAATCTCCTTTTCTTCGGTTTGTCTTCGCAAAAAGGTGCCAATCCTAGTGGTTGTCGTAACTTAAAGGTGCCCGGCTGCCTTTCGCCGGCAAGTGAGTGAGTGAGTGAAACAACTTTATTCGGTCCACAATAGACGCGAGTAAACTCAGCGTCACCTGGCTAGGCCCACTCAGGGACCATCAGGTTAACCTGACGGCCCTCGCGCGGGCCCTCTGGACGGCCAGGATTTGAGAGGTCTGGTCCTGGGCCTTAATGAGTCGCTTCATTTCCTCTTGGGTGAAAGGGGGACCGGCAGAGGCGCAGCCCCACAGTACATGCTCGAAGTCCGCATAACCACCACACAGGGGGCAGTCCGGGCTTGGAAACCGTTCAGGGTACATTGTGTGCAGTGCCGCAGGGCTCGGGTAGTGTTTGTTTGTAGCAGTCGGAGAGTAACAGCTTGGGCCCTGCATAGCGAGGAGTGTGGTAGAGGCAGCAGTCTTCTTGACAGATAGTGGTGCTTGCATATCTCGTTGTACGAGCAGAGAGGCTCAGGTCGCCCAGGAGATGACGCGTTACCCGGCACACGGTCAGTCAAACCTCGTGCAGCCGAGTGTGCCTCCTCGTTGGGATTGAGCGAGGCACCCTCAATGGTTCCAAGGTGCGCAGGAAACCAGACCAATGAGTGATTTTTGAGGTCTTTGACTTTTTGAATAATCTGTAGGACCTGGGGAGCCACCATGCCCATCTGGAAGGCCTTGATAGCGGCCTTGGAGTCCGAATAAATTGTGTCATGTACACCGTCCGTGAATGCAAGAGCAATGGCAGCCTGCTCTGCCACGCTGGAACTAGAAGTGCGGATGGTAGCGCAGCTGATGACTCTGCAATCACAGTCGACGACCACTGAGGAGAAGGCTTCTTCTTGAATGTACGAAGCAGCATCGACGAAGCAGGCTCGATCCTTGTCCAAGCGGGGCACTGGCGAGCAGAGATTTACCCCTGGCTCGTCTTCGTGCTTCGTTGTAGGTTGGATGCATATTGCGCGGCATCCGAGCAATCTGGATATTGGATCTTACGTCGCTGGGCAGCTTCACAGCGTCAGGACCGACAACCGTGGGGTTTCGTCCCAGCATGCCGAGTATGGCTCTACCCGCTGGGGTGCCAGACAGTCTGACAAACTGTGCAAACTCTTGGGCTTCGACAATTTCTTCGAACGTGTTGTGGATTCCCAACTTCAGGAGGTCTTCCGTGTGCGTTCGAACGGGAATGCCAAGGGCCAGCTTGAAGACTCTTCTGATTAGGGCATTGATTTTGTTGCGCTCCGACACGAGCCAGTTGTGCATAGCCGCCGAATAAGCGAGGTGGCATAGCACGAATGCGTGGATAATCCGGATCAGATTGTCCTCCCTGATTCCGCGGTGCCTGTTAGCGATTCTTCGAATCAGTCCGAGGGCGCTTTCGGTCTTGGAACAAATGCGTTTGACGGCGACTCCATTGTCTCCGTTAGACTCGATAAACATTCCAATGACCCTGATAGTGTCCACCCGCGGAACTGGGGAGCCGTTACCGGTGAATAACGTAATGTGGCTCTCCATTGCTGCCTTCCAGGACCGGTGAGAACCGCCTCTGGGCATCTTCTTATACAATAAGAGCTCGGACTTAGCGGGCGAGCACCTTAGCTCGGTGGGGATGAGATAGCGCTCCGTCACATCGATGGCCTCTTGCAAAGCACTCTCGACCTGACCCTCACATCCGCTGAGGCACCAGATGGTGATGTCGTCTGCGTAGATCGTGTGGTTAATGTTCGGGATTTTGTTCAAGGCCCTCGACAGGTTGATCATGCAGATATTGAACAGCGTCGGGGAGATCACCGCCCCCTGAGGTGTCCCTTTTGGCCCAAGGGTAATTTCGTGGGTCAAAAAATCGTCAATCTTCAGTCTTGTTGACCGCGACGAAAGGAAGGAGCGCACAAAATTGTACGCCCGCTTGCCGACGTGAAACTCAGACAAGCTCTTGAGAATAAAGGCGTGCGATATGTTGTCAAAAGCCTTTTCCAAATCCAATCCAAGAATCGCCTTGGTGTCGGCGGAGCCGGAGTCAATGACCTGGTGCTTGATCAGCTTCATGGCGTCCTGAGTCGAGAGCCCCGACCGAAAGCCAATCATGTTGTGGGTATAGCATTCGTTAGACTCGAGGTGGTCAGTGAGGCGGTTGAGCATGGCGTGCTCGGCCACCTTCCCGACGCACGACGTCAACGAGATTGGCCTAAGATTCTCGATGCTCGGTGCCTTACCCGGCTTGGGTATCAGTACTGTGCAGGCCGCTTTCCAGCTCTTGGGAATGAGACCGCTGCGCCAGATTTCGTTGATCTTGTCTGTAAGAAACTCGATCGAGTCGTCATCGAGGTGCTTGAGCATTTTGTTGGTTACCCCATCTGGCCCAGGGGCGGATCTGCTATTGAGGAATGCGAGAACCCGCTTGACCTCAGCCACGGTGAAGTCCTCGTCCATCGATGGCGCGTCGCGCCCCTCGTAGTCGGGAAACTGGGGAGGTACCGAATCGTCCGTGGCCGCCAGGTACTTGTCTATGAGCTTCTCCGTGATCGCCTCATCTGGAGTTGAGTCGGTGGCCAAATGGACAGCTTTCGCCAAAGCTCTCTTCTGATCTTGGTGTTGCCGTCGTGCAGTAGGTGTTTTGAGGAGTCTCCAGCTTTTACCGGTCTTGAGTTGGCCCTCCATAGAATCACAGAGCTCATCCCATTGCTGCTTGCATAAGGCCTTGCAATGATCTCCTACCGTTTTGTTGATTTCGGACATTTTCTTGCGCAGTCATCTGTTATGGCGCTGAGTCTTCCATCTCGCGAGCAGTGCCTGCTTGGCTTCCAACAGATGCGCGAGCCTACTGTCCATCCTGTCCACCTCCAGATCGGTTGTCACCTCTTTGGTGGCGCTGGCCACATCTTCTTTTAACCCGTCGCACCAAGAGTCTAGGTCCGCATCCGGGGAAAGGGCGCGCTCGGAGCGGTTGGCTCGGAACAGGTCCCAGTCGATGAACTTAAAGGTCCTCGTCTTGTTGCGGGCAACCTCTATGAGCACTTCGATGATGCAATGATCGCTACCGAGGTCGATAGCTGTGTTGGTCCATTTGACGTTTTCCAGACTCTTGACAAAGGTGGAGATCCGTGGTTGTATCTCGGCACACCGAGTTCCCTCTCCTGGTCGGGAAGTCCTTATTGGTTACCAGTGTCAGATCTTCCTCCGTTGCCGTGAGCCATATGTCTCTACCCTTCTTCGTATTGGTGAGGTAACCCCACGCCTGATGCTGGGCATTGAAGTCCCCCATGACGACAAGAGGTTGACAGCCGGCAAAATGCACGGCCTTCTTCAGAAGACCACCAGCCCTGGCTCTGTGTACGCTGGGCCTGCAGTAGACATTTAATATGAAAATACTGTTCCTTCGTCAGCACCGCTTAGGGGGGTCGACTAGGAGTTCCGTCATGACGTACTCGACCCCATTGTCCGCTGGACCGAGGTCTCGCTGAATGCACGTGAACCTTTTACTGACCAGAGTGGCCACCCCCCTTCCCCCTTCAGTGGAAGCCACAGTGACGAAACCAGGGAGCCTGATGTGTGATGATGTGATCGTTTTCTTGCAAGGTGATAACTTGGGGTTTATCCTTTATGCCTTTTAGGTATTGTCGCAGGGTCGCCCGTTTGCTGACGAACCCTGCGCAATTCCACTGCCACATTGTTATGACGTTAGTTTCGTTATCCATGTTTGGGCTTGGGGATGGGTTTCGAGAGGGCCGCCTGCAGGATGGCACCCTCTGTCGGCGGGGCAATGACACTGTTCAAGTTTGGGACTGGTGTTGTCGATGTGCTTGGCAAAAATCCGTGGTGGGTCCCCTCCAGTCTAAGTATTTTCTCGCTGAGGGCGACCAGACCCAGCTGGGGTGCGCGATCATTTCTTGTACTTGAGAGAGGCCCGACTGTATGTTGGAGATGGCCTTCTTGAGCTCCGAAAGGAGCTCCAGAGTCTCGTCTTCCCTTGAGCTATCCAGGGCGCGACGCTTCACTGCACCTGCCTTGGGGGGAGCCTCCGCCGTGTCCATGGCCGACGAACTCGTGGCGGCCGGAGGAGCCGGCGGTTTGAGCGCCAATTTTCGTATTTCGGCTATCTTAGTGGCTAGCCGACTGATTTCCTGCTTGAACTAGGCGTTTTCTTTCCTAAGACTATCATTGGCACGCCTAAGCTCTTTGAGCTCGTTCGTGAGACGCGGGTCGTGCGAGTCCTGGGAGTTGGACGCCTGCGCTTGGTTGCCACGGGCCCTATCGGCCCACGTTAGATAGGACTTGCCTTTACCACCGGAGGGGGTGTTGTATCTTGGCCTGTTGGACGAGCCGCTCCGGGTGCGGGACGTGGAGCGGCCTCTGGAGCCGGAGCGCGCCGGAGAAGGCGATGATGGTCGTGATCTTGGGGCAGAGCGGCTTTTGGAGCCCCGTCGGCTCATGGAGCGACCTCGCGAGCGCGAGCGTCGTTTTCCCCTAGGGCTAGGGCTACATGAGGCTTGAGAACAGGAGCATCGAAGGATCGACTGCGGGGGGAGCTCCTCTTGCTGTCTGGCGCGCTCGAAGCGTCGTCGGCGAACAATGTACGGAGTCTTGAATCTATGCGCACATTCTTTACTGGCAGTAAGGTGCGGACCGCCACAGAACTTGCATATTGGGGTGCATTGGTGCTGCTCATCAGGGTTTGGAAGGCCGCATCCCCGACAGACGACGTCGCCAGGTGTTGGACAGACATCGGCGCGATGCCCGAGTCTTCCGCAGGCGTGGCATACGTCCACTTGCTTTCTATATAGGGAACATTTCAACAGGAGCGTTCCGTACCTGACAAAATTCGGTACCCGGTGCCCGTCAAAGGCGATGATCACAGTCTCCGTCTGAGCAATTCTCTTAGCTGCCAGTGCGAGCGGGTTTTTTCTGGTTAACGATCTTGCCATCCAGCGTCGCAGGGTCGTCTTGCAACGGTATGCCACGTATGACCCCCTTGCACGTGGAGTGTGGGGGCAGTCTCGTACGCGCAGAGTTTGTGGATGTTGCCCCGAGATGCGGATTTGCTTGAGGCGGGAGTATCGATCGGCATTTTCCCGTCTAGGAGTGCTGGCCACCATAATGTTTTGCTGTAAGTTCGGGCACAGAGTGTCTTGTGAGAGCTCATCGGGTCTGATGCCGGCGGCTGCAAGTATAGCGTCAGCCACCGCAGCCGCTCCAATTTTGGAGATATTCAGTCCACCTCTTGGTCGAATGACGATTTTGGTGTCTTCTTTGGGAAGAACCGGCATTCGGCCTGCCCTAATAATCTTGGACTTCAGCGCTGCGCCGCTATGCTTGTCGCCACGGGACGCCGAAAGCGTTGCCGTGGCGTTAGGGCGTCACCCCCGGAAGCTTTTTCCGGGGGTGACGGTTAGGGCCACCTCCCCGCGATTTGGCGTTAACTCTTCTGGCGCCCGCAGTTTGCCATCCCTGGTCTTGAGTGACTTCCTCCGGGGAAATGTTTTCTCCCTCTACTTGATATTCCATCATGGTAACGGACGAGTGGCGCCGAGCCACCCCTGAGGCCGGCTGGGTGGCCTAGATGAGCTAGGCCTAGGCCTGGTCTCCGAAGTGCTCGTTAGGTGAGACGCCGCCGACGGAGGCACACAAATGTCCGTAAAATGGTGAAAAATCACTCACTGTGGCAAAAGAGGGTGTCCGCGTGGTCCTTAGAACTTCGCGGAAAAGATTTGCACAAATAAACATGGACACTCGACGACAAAATGCTAGAAAAGTTGGCAAAATCCGGGAGCCGACGCGAGCACGTCTTGACTCGCCGCCGCCAGCGTCTCCCCCGTCGCCGGCAAGTATAAATTTAAACGGTGTTACCTTAACTTGCTAAAACGTTTGTATGATCTATTATTGAGCCCAATTAAGTGCGCACATGCAGTACTTTTTTTCTGCCCAGCTTTTAGATGCGGAGCATCTTATACTCGCGCCTTGTAGTGGGCCGTCCGCGCCGTCCGCACCGCTTCTCGAACATTCGACAGCTGACGCGCGCGCATGCGCCGTCGCGCCGTCGCCCACTCTTCCACCATCTGTGCATCCCTTCCTCCTCTACACACCGCGCGCGCTTCACTCCTCCACCATCTGTGCACCCTTCCTCCTCTACACACCGCGTTCGACATCTACAATTCTCCTGATTCTCCAGTGGACGCGCATGTGGCGTCGCGCTTCGAGAACATTCAACAGCTGACAGTGCATGCGCCGTCGTGCTGTATATATACTCAAGGTCGGCGCTCGCTCGCTCAGTTGCCGCTCGTCGGTTGGTTTGTACGGCGCGTCGACGTCCAAGGTCGCGGGTGAAATGAATTCCAACGAATCCACAAACACAATGATCGACGTCCCCTTCGACCAGCGCCGCCCTTTCGCATACGTGTGTACGTGTTCACTCATTTAACACCCCCTCCTACAACCACGTTAACCAATTTAGCCATCGACCCAAGTAAGTCGCAATTTAACACCCCATTTCAACAACCACGTTAACCAATTTAGCCATCGACCCAAGTAAGTCGCACTTTAACACCCCGTTAACCAATTATATGCTCCGCATCCTCCTCAGTGTTCCCCCGAGGGAAGCTGCGGGCAATGTTTTTTTAACAGGACGCCACCTTTGACAGACCACTTTTTTCACTGACTCTTCTTTTGCTGTTCCCAATTTCAGTGAAAGTAAGTCACCCCGTTGTCAGGCATTAGTCAATAGACAATAATGATTCGTTAGAGTTGAACTTTTCCAGAAGAGCAGGTGGTGTCGGCGAGTCACCACTCCCACCTTTCCAAAAAAACGGCTCCCTGGGTGTCACCCTAATTTTTTTTCAGGCTGCGAAAATTGGCATTAGCAACCAAAAATGCACTGCTGAGGCTTTGACGTAGGCTTCTGTAATCCCACATCAAACCCAACAGGTGTTGTTGTTTTTTTTTTCATCTGTGAAAATATATGCAGTTAGGAGCACAAAGAGTGAGAAAACTGTTTTTGAATGAAAACTTCTAGCAATAAAAAAACAAAAATGCTTTCAGGAAAACTGCCTGACTCATTTTGCAGTATATAGCAGCGAGCGGTCGTTTTGCAAAAAAATATTCACAAAAGTAGGAAGGATTGGGTCGGAGAATAAATTAATGATGCCTTCTGTAACAGTCGAACTCGAGCAACCGACATTAGGGGACATCCACCTTTCGGGTTTCAGTCACAGTGGCAATAAGTCATTGAGGGCATCACAGCAGGAGTCTACCAATATACCTTATGTTTTACTTCTTTAGCAAATAAATAGCCACGCATTCGAGCAGGTTCAAGCAATATTTTAATCAAAAGCAAAACAGTAGCTAAGTGTTGAGGGACTAGGAAGAGGGTCACATTCAATTCGCCGAAAATAAAAAGTACTAATTATTGCAGCATAGCCTTTAATTTTACCACAATGTGCACCCAGTAACAACTGCACTTTAACATTGTTCACCTCACCTGAGCGGAAGTTCTTAGTGTTCGTCACAATGAAATAAAAGATAGTCAGCGCAGTCTTCAGCACTGCGCTTGATTTGACAGGGGATTTAAACACGGAAGATGCACTGTCACATTAATGTATAACTTGTCACGCGCCGGTGGTATTGAGGACGTATGTATGCGTGACTGTAGGTAATATTTGTGTGCACGTGCCATCAATGTGTATTACGTAGTATTAACCCCTAACATCAAGTTTCAGGCTATATATACACATTTGTATCCAACTAAATAAACTAATTTCTAATCACTCGAGGAGATTTACTTGCGAAGAACCTGCGACCGTGGCACCGGTCCCCATTAAAACAAGCTTTTCAAGCAGTATCGTTCGGCCAAAAGTTGCCAGGTTTCTGAGTTTTTCCAATTATTTCCGAATAAATATAATTGTGTGTATTTTGCTAATTACTACGTTTTCTGGCATTTGCGCCAACATATATTAATTTCTGAATAATAAATCTTCCGGAGAATCTAAAAATTCGTAATTACCGGTTTGCTAGTCGCACCCTACGCGTCGCGCAAACAAATAATTTGATATTGAATAATTGAATACAATTTGATGCTACATTTAAAGCTCGCCAAGGGACCCACAATTGCGGTCGAGTGGTCAATGTGCTCCGCCGCTGAACCGAAACACAGTGTACTTAGTAGGTATAGTACACTCTACCCGAAAAATCGCGGTATCAAATCCAGACAACGTTTCGATGGAGGCGAAACACGTGAGGGGATGTAGTTAGATATATAGATATTAAACTCGGTAAAGAACCCCAGGTGGTCGAAATTTCCGGAGCTCTATAGTGGGCGCCTTGTCGTAATCGTATATCAGTTTGGGGGCGTTAAACTTTAGTAAATATATTCGACACTTTGTAAAAATAAGGGCTGCTTAAAATAGACTTGTTTTTTTCATTTACTCCTATACGGGCTTTATATAGCAATCTTATTATTCTTCATACCACATTTACAAGTGCTTTATGCTGTTCTATGACATTTCTTTTGTGTTGAAGGTGAAGAATGTGCTGAGTAATGTTGCGCTGCTGCCAACTAAGCGTACAATCGTACAGTACCTGACCTTTTTTTTTAACTACACCCCTTAGAATCCCCATACTGGTAAGCCGTTACTTTTTTTAGAAAACAGGCGCCCTTATCAGTTTCCTAGCTGTGGCGGACGAACATTCTTTTAACAAAATTCGCTGGGGTAGATATGACTGTGCGGTTTTCCCGTTGCCACGCCAGTTTGAGACAAGTACCGAAAACAATGCATTCTACTCAAAAGAAAAAAAAGAAAAAAAGGGCAACTCAACATAAGTAATGAAGGAACAGGAGAGCAACGGTTGGCCATTTCACTTTGAACAAGAAGGATAACATTCTTGAGCCTGTTACTACCACATTCTGGACGCGGCGGGGGAGGGGTGTGTACAAAACCTACAAGTAATACACACAGAATAGCACCTGTCATGCGCACTGTTTTCTGAATCGCGTTTAGTTATAGCGCTACACTTTGACACGAAGAAAAACCAGTGGGCAAGCGTGTGGACAGGGAAGGACCCGCTCTTGTGAAGCCAGCCGCGTTATTTCCAGCAATTCTGCAAAATGTACGCGTGACCTTACAGTATATGTCCCTATGATACACACAGGAAGGGACTAAAACCTGTTTCAGAAGAAAATGGGCAGATAACACACGTGCTCTTGTGAAGTGCGACCTTATCAACCCTGCTATAAGCCAGGAAATTCTAACAGTGGCCTCCCCACCAGCATTTTTCATAGTCCAGACATTTTTTTTTTCGGGATGAAGGGGGGCACCTTTTTAACTACAGTTTGGTGCCGGTCTGGTATGCAGATGTGTTCGTAAAAAAATTGAGAAGGGGCGGGGCACAGTGGGAAACACCCTCGCCACGCTCCTGTAAAGACATGGTGGTTTTGGACCTAAAACCACAATTATTCTAATACTATTAAGATGACTATTCTCTGAAGCCTCTCTTCCGTACCTGAGGTGGCGATGTGAAGGGGCGCCATTTTTCGCACAGCGGTGCACAGCGGTGGTCAAACGCCTAAATCCGGATCGCATCCACGTAAGGCGTCTTCAGAAAGAGCTCGGAACGAAAGTAGCTATACGCTACACTTCACAAGTTCCACGCGTCATCTGTTCGTAAACGTACGTACATTCTTTCTTACTGTAGTCCTGTGTTCGCGTCTCGCTTCTTCCTTTTTGACAGCAATCAGCGTGTCCTTAGAAGACACGGTTGTTTTCCCTTCGAGTACTTGTCAGGGAAGATTCACAGATTCCATGGGGGAGGGGGCTAAAAGAAGAGGTGATTCATAGGAGAGGGGGATGGAAAGATAGCACTGCTTTGAGTTATACGAACACGTTTAGTTCTTAGAACACAGACATCGAGAGGGGAGGGGTTAGAAGCTATTCTCACAACAAGAACGAAATTCGTCCAATACGTGAGTGGTTGAAGAAATGCATACGAAAACCTCAAAATATTCAAAAAGGACACAAAGTAACTTTAGCCTATAGCAGTTCTATATAAGTTTATTAGTACACTGTTCTGTTAAGGCACGTACGTTACCATATGGATCACGAAATCTGCGCGATGATTATCAAACAAATTTCAGGCGTGGATAAATGCGCATTGAAACAGTTTCTGGGTTTTCGCGTAGGTTGAAAAATGGACAAAATGCTGTTATATTTTTTTGCAGTAGCGGAAAAACGCCCACCCTTCAGCTGCTCGGCTGCTGGCTGGAAGGTCGCGGGTTCGGTCGTGGCGGTCGAATTTCCATGAAGGAGAAACGGTAGAGACCAATGCACAATGTCAGTGGACGTTGATGAACAACAGATGGTTGAAATTCCGGAGAATTTCATGTCGGGATCTCTCATAACCAAATCCTGGTTTTGAGATGTATAGCCCAGATTATATTACTAATATTAAGCGATTGCATAACAACTGCGTAGTACGGTACTTCAGGGAAACCATGACTTATTCGGAAGACGCAAGCGCTATTAAAATTTTGCTTGCGCGAAGATTCGTGTTGTTGCACTTGTGTATCGTCGGCATGGCACGTTGTGTGGCGCGGGTGAATGGAGCCCCGAACTAAGGGCTCCACACGAGGAGGACTATTCTTTCTGCTTGCATTCATAAAAGTTTTCTTTTCTCTCTCTCTCATCGCTACGGCCTCCATCACGGTGGCCGGAAAGAAAACGTGTGCACTCAGACGTACCAAAGCGACACCTCACTCATTTTCAATGAACCTATCACCATTCTTCGACGTCCTGACCAATGATAATCCTTTAAGCTGTTAGCCATGGCTTGAAACTTTCCACACTGCTTCGCGGACGCGCGACCATACTGACGCCGCCATTGGCTGATATACCCGCGTCACTGAACACGTGACGACTACGTCCAGGTTTGAGGAAGGTAACCTCCGGACCGCTAACGCAGTCTTCCATTACGTGGCGCGCGCTTCCATGTGGTTCCCTCGGTGTTCGTCTTTGACCAGTCCAGCTCATCTTCGGATTCCTTACGTACCTAGGTACACCACTGAACATCGTGTGTTAGTCATGGCGTCTACGGAGAGGGTCAGCAGCATTACAGAGGCAGAAGCCTGTCGAAACAAGTGAGTAGTAGACGAGCTCGTTGATGATAACGTTTCACTTGCGTATGTCGCGCTTGAAGGATGATCGTTGCGGCGGGTATACGTACAGAGGGAATCATTACTGTAGTCGCTTGCTGTTGTCATGTTGCATATTGTCGTAGAACCATGGCCTAAGAGTAAAAGTGCTCGTCACTCATTGAACGGGACAGAAATACGACGTGTCCAGCGTGTGAAGGTTCGCGTTGCGTGTTCTAGGTTCTTTGCAAAAGAACTAAATTAGGCGCCTCGCATTTCTACTTGTCTTAGACGCCTTTGGTAGAATACTGCAAAACTGTGTGACAACATGTGCACTTATAGCCAAGTTGTAGGATGACGTGTGCTTGCTCCTTCAGGAAAACGTCCGTTGGAAATTTTTCGCCATTGTTTGTGCGGCGTGCTGTCTGTTGAGGTGAGTTAGTGATTACGGCATTCGGCTGCTGATGCGAAGGTTGCAGGTTTAATCCCAGGTGGGGTTGTCGCATTTTGATGGAGCCGAAATTGTATAGAGGCGAATGTACTGTGCGATATCAGTGCATGGTAAAGAACACCAGATGATAAATATGTTGAGACTCTACATTACGGCATCTCATATTATTTCAAGATTTGGGAGCTAAAATTCTAGGTATTATATAGTAGCACTAGTGTAGTATAGTAGAATTAGTATAATTTGATTGACGCACTGTGAAATATGTGCGCACCCTCGCTGCGCCGCTTTGCGTACCGCTGTAGGATGTCGCGCCGTTCTCGCTTATTGTTGTAAACTTCGCTGGGTGGAATAACCTGTAGATTGCTGGGCTTGATGCGAGCGTGTGCTTTGGAACGCAGGAAGCGTGCATGGAAATCTAAGCGACTTGTACGAAGGCTCTCTACTCTCCCGAACAACTGCGAAACCTGACCACAACGCTCCCGTACGGTCCTCTCTTTGTGACATTTCGCTTTTACGACTGCCTGTCTAAGCTTTGTGCAGCGCACGAGATTATCTGAAGAAAACTTGTTTTTGACTCCATGAGGTGGCTAGACAGAGATACAGTGGCTAGAAGGAGAAGTGTGATTACCGCCAAGCGGCGTCTATGGGAAGGGCTGACGCCGCTTAGCTATGCATCCGCTAGGTGGCGCTCGCTGTCGCATACACGTCAAGCTCGCGTGCATTTGTCCGGTCAGGAATGATCAGTTGAGCTTCGACGTGCCCGTAAAGTGCTTAATACGAGTGAAACTCTTTGTCGACACGGTTAGCTGCCTTCGCAGCGCTTTGTAAGCATCCTAGAGGAGTTTCCACTTGGATGTGGGGCAATTCGCTGCCAGGCTTGTAAAATGTGCCGGCGACAAAGCCACTGTTTTGTTCCCGGCTGCGTGACTGGCTACAAATCCTGCAAGCAAAAACTTTCACTGTTCGGCGTGCCTAAAGAAGAGGAGCTGTTTCTGAAGTGGCAGCGGTACATACCCAGAGCTGACAAGCCGCTGGAGAAAAATGCAGCAGTATGTGAATTGCATTTTGATCCGCAGTTTGTGTCGCGGCATTTCGAGCATGTAACAAGGTGAATTGGTGCGCATTGATCGGACCAGGCCGGTTCTCCTGCCAAACGCTGTACCGACTATATTTCCCAATTTGCCCAAATACCTCTCGAAGCCAGTTCCGAAGAAAAGAAGTGCACGGGAGAAGCCAGCATCACAGCCCTCGTCGCCCAAAAGAAGACGTCGCATGGACGGAACGTGTTGCCCAAATTCTGAAGTTGTTGAAGCTGAAGAAGTCTGTGCTACTGTTGATGCTCCAGCTGCACATGTTCTAGAAGTCCTGAATGTGCCACTTCCGACCAACCAGTGGGCGAAGCACGTGTTCAGCGAGAATCCCCTTCACGTGGCCTACAGCGTGTGTTTACCTGGAAAAGACATGAGCCTGCTTCATGTGCTGAAAATGGTGGTGTTTAGATGCATCGAAAGTGTGATAAAACATGAAGTGTTTGTGCGGGGTGTCGAGGTCGCGAGATGTGCCAAGGATCCAGCATTATTTTGCAAGAGTCGAGCCGCAGCGCGAGAGGATCAAGCCTCGACTCCTGCACTGCAGCAGGACTGAGTGCGGAGTTTCCGCTAGCGTGCTCCAACGCAAATTCGAAGCAATGGAATGATACTCTGTACCACATTAGGTGTAAAGGTGTATCAAGCAGAGTGAGAAATGGTGCGTGTCGTGCAAGTATCTGAGGAGACTCCTAATTAACCAAAGGTGCCGAGCGAAGCAAACGAAGAAGACTAGAAGAAATACCTCATCAAAGCTGAGAGTGAAGACTCAGGCAGTGCGACGCCTTAGAACCAAGGTGAAGTCGCTAGAGCAAGTGATCTCCCAAATGAAGGAAGAAAATGAGGCAATTGAAGAAAACACCCTCCTGAAGAAAATGGTCAGCTTCCACCTAAGCAGAAGGCTGCCATTATTCAGTGTTTTGAGGCTGCGACACGAAAATCTCCAAAGGGATGCGGTATAAACCCTGAATGGCTCCTTTAATGCATCATTATGCGCATAAAGAGCCCACGGCTCTATGAGCATATACGTAGAGAAAAAATCTTGGCGCTACCAAGTCGCAGCTGCCTCAAAAAGTACATGAAGCAGTACGAGAGCACGTTTGGTTTTAATCGCAATGTGCTTTCAGGAATTGCAAAAAAAACTGAAAAAATGACTGAATTTCAGTGTCACGGTGGACTCATCATCGATGAGATGAAGTTGGCTGAGAATTTTGCTGTGAAAGGTGGCTCGGGTAAAATTGACGGCTTCGTCGACCTGGGTCCTTTCACTCCTGAGCCCGAAAAAAACAGTTGCATGCGACCACGGTTTGGTGATCCTTTTCCAGCCACTTTCAGGGTCGTGGCACCAGATTCTTGGTGTATTTGCATCCCGGGGAAATGTGAAGGCACACCACTGCTTTCGAAGATCATTCTAGAAGCCACTCTTCTTGCCGAGAATGCTGGCCTCAGGGTGGACTACGTAACTTGTGACGGAGCGTCATGGAATCGTGCGATGTGGCGGCAGTTCGGCATTTCTGGGTCTGCAACTGCAATTAAGCCGTCTGCGGCTCACCCAGTTGGAGATAACAGGCGTCTATTTTTTTCTCAGACTTCCCGCACCTAGTGAAGTGCATTCGGATGGCTTCATAAAGACAAGATATAAGACGCCGCGTGGTCATGTAGATGTGACGCCAATTAAAATAGCCCATGAACTAGACAAATGTGCAACTACGCTCAAGGTGATGCCCAAAATCACAGATGTGCATGTACACCCAAACAATTTTGAAAAATGAAGGTTAACCTTGCTTTCCATCTTTTCAGCCTAGAAGTTCTCCGGGGCCTTTTTTTTCTACAAACGTCAGATTGTAAAGCAGTGTTCCTACAGTGACCAGACAGAGAAGTTTGTTGATTTCATGCACAAATTAATCGACGTGATGACGTCAGAGTGCCATCAGGTGCCTGAAACCCAATTCAAAGGAAGCACAGCTGTTGAATGACACCTTAGAGTACATAAACAAGTGGGAAGCATGCACAGAACCATCCAAGGGAGGTTTTCTTTCACCTGGCACAGCAGAAGGGCTGCGTGTAAGCTTGAAGGCTACGTTGGAGCTACTGGAATACCTGGCAAAGCAGGTAGGCTTCAAGTACCTCTTGACATCCCGTCTCAGCCAAGACCCGCTGGAGAAGCTTTTTGTGGGGTAATAAGGCAGTTTCGGGGTGCAACGATCACCCGACGTTAGCACAGTTCCTAACAACTGTGAACTGCCTCGCTTTCTATAACTTGGTGAAACCTCCCGACTCCGGAAACACAGCAGGCGGCACACTCGTATCATTGGTCGGACCAAATGAGGTAGCGAGTAATGTGGACAATTAATAGATGCCGGCAAATTGGAAGATGCATCAAGTGTACTTGATGCATCTTCAGAAGTGACGGACCACATCTATCCGCAGCAGACCAGTGATGCAAGGTTGGTCTACTACTTGGCTGGATATGTCGCTAGGCGCAAGGTCCTGACAACAAAGTGCCAAGATTGCTTCCAGTTACTGCTGACATCAGCGGAGCAAGCAGACAAGGGTATTTCATCTTTTACATCATTCTGTGATCGAGGCGGGCTGCTCTACCCTTCAAGAGAACTGTTTTCGTTTATTGAAGCCTTGGAGGACACCTTCACATTATGGTTTAGTTGGAATAAGCTTCACAAGGACAGCCTCTCAGAAATGGTGCACCACTTGCTAAATGTGCCGCAAGTAGGTTGTGAGACACACAAGAAGGATTTGACCAGCAACCTAGTCAAGTTCTTTATCATGACAAGACTTTATTTTTACACTAAGTCACTTAACAAGGAGAGGACGTCAACAAGAGAAAAGAGGAAGCACTTGAAGCTTCGACGAACGACGTGAGAGGAGGCCAGAAGAGACAGAACAGTCTGAGTTTTTTTATCGCTTTTTTCTAATAATTCCTTATTTGGAACACGAGTTGAGCTAATAAACATTTGGCGAATGTTTAATGTTGGCGTTGTTTCACCATATTAATTGTGGCAAAAATAAAGGCTCACGTCAAGATGGATAGTAGGCTGGTTAATTTGCATTCATATTTAAAAACGCTTTAGGGAGCAAACATGTTATAATGAAATTGCAAAGAAATAGTAAGGAACTCAAGAACTTGTTCTTGGGCGAGTTGGTGCCTGAGTTTGCTAAACATGTATGCTCCTCTGTCTTTTTTTTCGTGTTTTTAGCTTTGCGCCAAAATTAACAAGTTTGGCAAGTAGTAAGAAAGGTAACTTTTGCAGTGTCGCTAAACATGTTAGTCGCAGTGCATGCCATAAAGAAAAGGACACGGGAGTCTGGAGGTTTGTGTTACACTGGGTGCACAAAAAAAAGAGGGGAAAGACAAAATTGTTTAGGCAATCAGCGACTTCTTTTACCCAACGACTCAACTACAAATGCGTTAGTTACTTGTGGAAAGTGCCAGCACAAGTAAAAACTAATGATGCTAACGCAAAATTCATAAAAACCCACGGCTACCACGGCTACGCCAGCAGCGCGCCGACGTGAAAGCGGGTGCGAGCGCCACCTAGGCCGTGAATCACCGCGGCGCACGCAGGCGACGGCTCCCTGATCACACTTCTCCTTCTAGCCACTGTAACAGAGAAATGCGAGAAGCAGTACCCTCCACAACATGGAGCAAACTGGGTGGACCTTGTTGCTACTTCACCTCCCCCCCCCCTAAGGACAGAGCAATCCTTGTGTTCCGTGAAATTCCTCGAACAACGCGAAGCTTCATTCACCGGTCCACGGCTGGTTCACTCGCTGCTCGTACGCCATTATGGTTAGCTTCTTTGTTCGAGAGGGTTAACAATGCTTTTCTAGCTGGCCTAGCTCGGTTTTTGATAGCCTCTGGCAGGAGACGAGAAGCTGTGCACTTGCTATGGGCGCTTCATTAAGGTGTTTAGTGTTGGCGAACTAAATGTAGTCCGCTGGACCACGTGGCAGGCCCTCATCAAAAGGTAGCGCGTTTCAAGAAAACTTTAACTCCGAACCCGCTTAAAGAAGCGGGTTACTTTGCAACCACCTTTTTTATCGAGTTTTTGCTACTTTCATTCCTCGTTATAGAGACTAACCAGCACATCCGTGTTTCATTTTTAATAATGACAGCCTAATGGCGGACGTCAGATTATATTCGGTTTTCACGTTTCAGCTGCTTGAGCCAGGCAGGTAGAATGGTTGATTGGTTCTTCTTCAATGTTTTGGTGCTACCCACCTCCGGAGATCGGCCATGACATGGTCGATACCTTATCCTTGAAATGAAAACGTTTCTCTAGCTGAATACGTTTCGATAGGGGAGTTTTAGCAAGGAACAGGTTGGTAAAGCTTGACGTAAAGTTAGAGTGAATAAAGGAAACGAGACAGAAAACCTAGCAAGTTAGTATGGTTGGAAAATAAAATTAATTCATTCCTAAGCTTGACATTCTATTCGTTTTGTTACCCTTAGAAAATCGCATACGGCTTCGCAAACGTTCCTGTGGCTAAAGCCTTTTCCATTGCTCCAACGAAAGACCACCGGAAGGGATAAATTAAAAGCCAACCTACAGAGAGCTTCTCTGATAGTCTTTTTTGTTGAATCGTAAATAACGTGCAGGTAAAGATGAAGTGATGCAGAATTTCACTCTCGTTGCAGTAAGGACATAAAGGAGACTGTGCCAGACCAGACCTGTGTTCGTAAAAATTGAATGGGGGACTCGGCATCGTAGTCGCGCATGTATATTACCGCCCTTCTAGAGGAGCCCTATCAATTTTTCAAAGGGTACCCTAAGATTAGAAAAATCAGATGTTGTCAAGCGAGA
>WOVY01015348.1:0-158737 GCA_013436015.1 Rhipicephalus annulatus
AGCTGACTGGCCTAAGTTACACCTAACACTCAATTTTTTAGGCTCTCGTAAAAATTTACATACAGCATTGAAAACGCTCCTGTGGCTAAGACCAAATATGATTGCACCAAATAAAAAAATAACCGAAAGCGTTGATCTCGCCTACAGACGAATAGAGCGTAGAAGGAAAAAAATGACCGCATATCTGCGTACTTTTTGTGGATGCTGTTTTCTGCCTCCCGTCGCGGGGCATGGCTGAGCGCCTTTAGGAACGGTGAGATGGAGGTAAAGATGATATAAAAAAGAAAAGAGAAAAAGAAATGAGGAGGCGAGGTCCTGAGAAGCCCAGAACTCGAAGAAGCCTAGGAGGGCTTGCGTCTTCGAGCGCAGGAGAAAGCATGACCTCCGCAGTTGCCGCAGGCAGACCGGGCAGGCTGTAACGGCTCACCATCACCCATCATTCCGTGGCCACGACAGGCCAGCAGCGAATAATATGCTCCAGCGTTTCATCATTGCGGGACCTTTGGCGCGCAGGTGATGAACGGGGGTTGGAAGTGATTTTTTATGAAGGAAACAATCTAAATAAAAGTGAACACCGTAACTGTATGCAGCAGAGTTCGACACCTCAGCAATGGTTCACATGGGAGTGTGTAAGTAGGGATTAAAAGGGATAGATAGAGAAGTAAAGATTGGGAAAGAGAAGTAAAGAAGAGAAGTAAAAAATTGGGAATGTGTTAGAAAAGTCATTGGACGGGATCCTGATCGGCAAGTGGTCGTCTTAGAGAGGACATTGCGGACGAGACAACTGTCTGCTACGAAATCCACCAAGCATCTCGCGATGAATGAACAGTAATACGTGCAATATTGAGGTGTTAAATAGGCTTCATATATTTAGAAATTTCTAAAGAACTATACTCTCTTTCACCACTGTGGTCCGGCAGTACCAAACCTACGGCGTGTAAGAAAATGACACGCTTAAGCAGCAAAACTTAGTCTCAGATACAAGTGTCTGATGATTCAGAGGGTTGGCTGAAATCAGCGTTAGTTTGGTATGTCTTACGCCACACTGATACCTGGTGTGTTTATTCTTACTCACATTTGCTTCGTACAGTTTTAATCCTTCGTGTCGGTTATCGCCGGTAACAGTGGTTACAAATCAACATGGAAGCACCCATGCCGGCAGAAACGACCGCACGCTTCGATCTCAACTTGCTCTTGCTACATTTCCGCTGTGCTGACAGCAATAAATAAATAGTCTCATCTCACTCTGAGGATAAAGCATCATGTACATTTATTCATTATTAGCGAAATATGCTGCTGCCCCGCCGTGGTGGTCTAGTGGCTAAGGTACTCGGCTGCTCACCCGCAGGTCGCGGGATCGAATCTCGGCTGCGGCGGCTGCATTTCCGAAGGAGGCGGAAATGTTGTAGGCCCGTGTGCTCAGATTTGGGTAAAGAACCCCAGGTGGTCGAAATTTCCGGAGCCCTCCAATACGGCGTCTCTCATAATCATATGGTGGTTTTAGAACGTTAAACCCCGCATATCAATCAATCATATCAGCGAAATATGCTGCTTACTTAGCCGCACCTGCTAAGCCTAATGAGCGGAGGCAGTGCTCGGGCTGCGTCGCCTGACCAAGACCTCCGCATCTCCAAATATCGGAGGTGCATGCGACCCCGCACAGCGTTCCGCGCCCGTTGGGTCCTCTTTCAGTGCAAACAAAAAAAAAGGAGAAAATGACCATTGCAGTTGGAGACACGAAGCAACGTGTCGGTGGAGAAGCAGTCATACGAGACCCACGAACACCGTCGGAAAGAAACTGCGATCATCCGTGTTCTCCATTTAATGAGTTGAGGATCCCAATTCAAGTACGGTTTTTGATAAATTCAAACAATTATTTTTATTCACCTCGCAGTCACCCACCCCTATCTGGATTGTAATCGTTGTACCCCAAAAAACTTCTGGTCACCTCAGTTAGCAGCTCCTAACGTCGAAACTCAAAGCCCATTCTAAATGCGAAGCATTTCTTAGCGAACTTCAGCGACATTGAGCGTATCTATCTATCTATCTATCTATCTATCTATCTATCTATCTATCTATCTATCTATCTATCTATCTATCTATCTATCTATCTATCTATCTATCTATCTATCTATCTATCTATCTATCTATCTATCTATCTATCTATCTATCTATCTATCTATCTATCTGTCTGTCTGTGTCTGTCTGTGTCTGTCTCTATCTATCTATCTATCTATCTATCTATCTATCTATCTAGCCGCCTATGACTTTTAGCTCTCCTGGCCGTTTCGATAATGGTATCAATACCAAACTTGGTATGGCATAACATGACTGTTTGAGGAACATATTTTACTAGTCATAACATGAAACCATGACATTTATGTCATGAATGTCATGATTTACATTTCATGGTCTTGCTGTTCTTGCGGTAGTTTTGTTCACATGATAACTTGCAAAACTGGTATTGTATGGCGTGATAGCATGGTGAACACAAGAGACAGACCGTAACATGAAAATCATGACATGCGTGTCATGCAAGAACATGACTACATGTCAGGTCATGATGCACTCGCGGCCGTTTCGCTAGCGTCGCATATACCAAATTTGGTATTACGGTACGTGACTGAATGGCAAAAGTATGTTACTGGTGCAAACATGATAATCATGAAATGCGCATCATGTAACAACATGACTACATGCCAGGCTCATGATGCGCCGGCGGCCATTTCACTGGCTTCACTTATGCCAAATTTGGTTATACGGGACGTGAACGGATGACGAAGGTATGTGACTGGTGCAAAGATGATAAACATAAGATGCGTGGCATGTAACACCATCACTACATGCTACGCTCATGTTGTGCTCGCGGCCGTTTTGCGAGCTTCACATATGCCAATTTTGGTTTTACGTGACGCCAATGGATGACGAAGGTATGTGACTGGTGCAAACATAACAATCATAAAATGCGTGTCATGTGATAACATGGCTACATGTCACAGTCAAGACGCCAACATATTGTGACATAAAGGGGTGCACCCGCTCGCTGGCGTTCATTTCGTCGCGTCCAGGTGGCGTTGCCACGCCAGGCGACGGTCCTGCCATGTACTAGCAAGCAATCGCCACACTGCGTTGCTTTCACGCATGCGCGTTTCAGCGCGTCCGGCGTCCCTCCGTCATGAAAAGAGGGAGACGCAGTGTTGTCTGGGGAACGCATCGGCGCGAAATGCAGCATGTCGCATTTTGCGCCGGTTGCCGTCGGGCCGCGCTGACGTACGCTGGTCCCGCCTGGCGTATATAGAGTGCTCGCGTTCTGCTAACGTAGCGTCGCAGTGCCTAGTGTGCGCGGGTGTCAACGCTACATGGGCAATATTGGGCCCTTCATGATGCACTCGCGGCCGTTTTGCTAGCTCCACATATATCAAATTTGGTGTTACGTGACGTCAATGGATGACGAAATATAGAACTGGTGCAAACATGATAATCCTGACACGTGTTTCATGTAAGAGCACGACAACATACCACGCTCACAGCGTGCTCGTGGCCGTTTCGCTAACTCCACATATACGAAATTTGGTATCACGTGACGTGAATAGATGACAAAGGTAAACGACACATCCAAACATAATAATCATGACGCGAAAGTCATGTACGCCATAATATACTCCACCTCGAAATATTGTGCTGATTTCAAACTGACATGTTAACATTTCTCATTCATGCTTCACATATCATCGATTCCCACAGTACGTGGGATCTGCCAATTTTTTTAAAGTTCCCTTTACATGTAACAAATGTCTCTTTTGTTATTAAGAAAAAAGTAACGTGCATAAAGTTCAAGGATATCTCTCACAGTTTTCGTGTAGCTCAGAACAACATTTATCTGAATATATTTCGCCAAATAAGAGAAAGAAACTGTGCAAAAACGGGCTATATTCTAAAGCTCTTCTTGTCCACCGATGTTCGATTCCCGGCTGCGGCGGCTGCATTTCCGATGGAGGCGGAAATGTTGTAGGCCCGTGTACTTAGATTTGGGTGCACGTTAAAGAACCCCAGGTGTTCAAAATTTCCGGAGTCCTCCACTACGGCGTCTCTCTTAATCATATGGTGGTTTTGGGACGTTAAACCCCACAAATCAATCTTGTCCACCGATGCTACTAATGCATATTGGCAGAGAAACCAGATGCCATCAAGGGGCTGTGTTTTTAAAAAGTGAAAGGGCTACCATGCACACAAATGTCATCGAACAAAAATAGCTGTTTTTCGAAAGAGGTCAAGTTGGTGGCTCGAAGTAGTTGCTTGTTTCACGGTTTTACTTCGTCTCTACGTTAATAAGCCAGCCACATTAACTGCTGGGATTGTATATAGACAATTCGGCGAGCAGACACAGTGAAGACGGTCAGCACACGACATGCTGCGGATGTGGAGAGCAAATCCACGACAAGGGGAGGTGCAAATCGCCCTTCTTATTGGCTGCGGGGCCCTGTGGCGTACACAGTGCTGCACTAAACTTCTGAAACAGGGTATAAAGCTTTCAGAGAGAGATAAATATAGACTTTAATAATTTCCAGCAGATTGCTGGGATGTGCCTTCACCTAGGGGCCAAAGGAGAGGCCGTGTCTCCCGGCAGCTTCCTTTGCCTGCTGGAAAGCTTTCAGTCAGAAATTCTTTTTAAGTGTGAGTGCACTTAACAAGCGACCTTGAATCCGCCGTCCATGGTGTGCCTCCTCCTCTCCCCTAGCAACGGCGCGAGGAGCGGAGAGGAGCGTCTGTAGCAACGGCGCAGCAACGTCACACACCACGTGATTCTGCGCGCTCCGCCCTCCGCTCTGTGGCTGCGCGCGCCCGCGCCAGCTCCCACACTACTCTTCGCGCCGTGACGTCACGGCGCGCTGCTCAGCTGGTGCCTCCACGCCGTGGCTGCGCCACGCCACCTCCTCACACCCCTCTCCCGCGCCGTGAAGTCACGCAACATAATTTAGTCAGTGTTGAGCAACACCATCTAGAAAAGGTCACTTTTCTAGATGGTGTTGTGTTGAGTCACGGCGCCATGCATCTGGCGTGCCTCTCCCCCCGTTAGGTTTGCACTCACTCTCGGTGCGCGCCTCTCCCCTCACCTGACTGGTCCCTCTCACCAGTACTGTGCCTTCGCGCGTGTATCTCCAACAACGTTCGTCCCTCTCGAACCATGTTTCCCTCCACCGTCCTTGTGTCTGTCCGTATATAAACGTCCGCCGGCTGCCGCTCACTCTCACTTCTTGCTCGTGGTTTGCTGGTGACTTGTTGTAACAAATTGTTGCTATGACGACTTGCTCGAGATCGGCAAGTCGTCATAGGTATGGATCCATCGCAGGCATCAACCTCGACTGCGATACCTCCAACAACGAGTACAACGCAATCGAATGCGAGCATTGCACGTGACGTTGAAGATGTCGCGCCGGTTGAAGACAAGGCAGCGCGGCGAAGGGCCCGTGATGCTGAACTCCGCGCGAGGGAAGCCGATGGGCGACGTAAGCGGCGCATCGCCTGCAGTGATAAAGGCCGGCGGCGAGACGCCGAACGAAAGCGGATGAACGAGCCGAGCCCCCCGAAGCCGATCTGGCGGGGGGATGCGCGATGTGCGAGCGAGCGCGGGTCCTGGAATTTGCTCGTCCAGACGCGCGCTTCAAGCGCGACTTTGTGAATCGCAGCTTCGCTCACAGCTGCGCCGTGTGCGACCGGCTGTGGTTTGACGACAACCTGAGCTGCATTTCCGGCGTGAGGAACGAGACCAACAGGTTGAACGCGTAGCGAGTTCATTGGAACGAGTTCGGAAGACGGTCGGGCTAACACCGATGTGACGACATGGATGCGCAAGACCCGCGGCTGGCTCCCTTCGGTGCGTTCCGGGTGTGTGCCTCGTGCCGAGAGTCCCTGCTGGCCGGGTGGATTCCGCCGTTGAGAAATGCTAGGCGTACCCGCCTCGTCACGCGGACCTCCCCGATCTGAACCCGGTGGAAGAGCGCCTCGTCTCGCCTCGACTCCCCTTCATAAGCATCAGGCGGCTGACGCGGGGCAAAGGTCAGTACGGACCTTTGCCCCGCGGATTAAGGGACAGATCGTGAACGTGCCCATCGACGTTCCAAGCGTAATAAAAAACACATAAACATCATCATAGTGTGAATTTACTTTCACATATGCACGTAAGCTCACCGAGATTTCCCGAGAGGGTCTAATGGTTCCTGGGAATCGCAATGACATCACACGGGTGAGTTTACGTTAATTCACTGGCGAATGCCAACGTATTTTGACTTTACTCCTCCTCATAGCATCCCGTGCATTCGCACTTACCCATGTTCACCCTCGGGGAAATTCTTGGGAGTTTTTTTTTTCGTCAAGAGCTGCTCTTGACGCCCATGACCTTTTTTTCAAACATCAGGAAAGAGTGGACCAGGAAAGAGTAGAATATTCATAAATTATAATATTTGCTTGAAGTTCAAATTAAACGCTTCACGCAGTGAGAGAATTACAGCCGCTAGGCCTTTATTTTTTCGAGACATTCATTTTGCGATGACAGATGTGCTTCATAGATTCCATTATTTCTTTTGCGATACTTTGAAGGTTTAGGGCCATAGCATTAAATTTACTCGTTGTATCACACCGCATGCGAGTAAGCGTTCATGTTGTGGTCAGACGGTAGGCACCTCTACGGGACGGCTTCACGCTGTCCCATAGTAGAGTACCCTGTACTCTAAATTGTTACCTCCTTTTTCTAAACTCCCCACCCCCCAGGCACCTCCACGGGACGGCTTCACGCTGCCCCATAGTAGAGTACTTAGTTCTCTAAATCCTTACCCACTTTTTCTAAACACACAGGCACCTCTCCCAACTTCCCGCGGGAAGGGTCCAAGGAGGTTCAGAAAAATTTGCTGGAGTGGAACTTCTTCCCCACGAGTGAAGCCATGCTAACCGTAAACTGGTGGCTTTGGCAGTCATACTAACAGGCATAGCGTTTCCTAATATATACCAGAGGGAACTCTGGCGCTAGTGTCTATGGGAGCTGCAACGCACGGCGCTCAACCAACGAGCATGGGAATGATGGGTAGTACACAGATTTGTCTAATCTTAGTACTTCTGGCCTGCTTCTGGCTCCGTGTGCGTTCGTGAGGCTTGGAGTTGCTTTCTCACGTAACAAAAATCATGAAATGTCCAGCGGCTGTGCTTCACTACAATATTTTTTTAGGCTTACCTATTGAAATCGGGTCACGAAGTTTAAAAGGGTTCGTTCTTTTTTTTTTGAAACAAAACACAGCAATAAACGAAGCCGCAGATACGATTCGTCACCCGCAAGTACGAAGACTAGGCAAATGTGTGTACTACTTTTCATTCCCATGGTCGCTTAACGATCGCGGCGACAGAGTCCCCTCTAGTTAATTTTAGGAAACTCTATGCTAATCGGCATAGAGTTTCATACGAAAATACCCATAGTGGAATCTGGCGCTAGTGTCTACGCGGGCTCCTTAAGCGGCGCTTGTACCCGCATGGGAATAATGGGAAGTACAGGCTTCACCTTCGGATCTGCTTCGGACGGATAAGGTTCTCCAGATTCGCGACGCTTCTTCTCCGAGTGTAAAAGAAAATGACATAAAATTGTATTAAATTAAAACTTGCTTCATCTTTTTGTACGCAAATTCATTGCAAAAACTTTTTATGACCATGGCGTAGAAGTGAAGCATGGACAAATTTATTCATAAGGGTATGCATCGCTCTGCCTATGCGTCCCAGATTTGGCATCAAGATTTAATGAATTATTTTATTTTACAACAATTGAAAAGAAACGTGCTTGTTTTTCTCTCATAAGTATGCATTATCTATTTATGCAAATAACAGTACAGTATTAAGTGAGAAACACTTATCGTTTCGTCTTCTTCGACGCTAGGTGCGTCTGTCCCAGTTGTCTACCCCCAACGCACCTCTGGTTTTGTTGTGAAGTCGAGTCAGCGGAGCGTGACGGTGCATCTACTCACCTTCGTCATCGCTTTGCAATCGATTTAAAACAAGTTTATGCAAGACGCGTTCGTGAAAAACATGAACGCGAGGCAATACCATAGAGTTTCTTAATAAACACTAGAGGGAACTCTGGCGCTAGTGTCTATGGGAGCTGCAACACACGGCGCTTCAGCGAGCATGGGAATGATGGGTAATACACACGTTTGTCTAATAATCGTAATTGTGTCCTGCTTCTGGCTCCGTGTGTGTTGATTGATTGATTGACTTGTGGGGTTTAACGCGTTAAAACCACCATATGATTATGAGAGACGCCGTAGTGGAGAGCTCCGGAAATTTTGACCACCTGGGGTTCTTCAACGTGCACCCAAATATAAGCACACGGGCCTAAAACATTTCCGCCTCCGCTCCGTGTGTGTTCGTGTGGCTTAAAATTGTTTTACACGAAACAAATATTAGCAAATGTTCAGCGGTTGCGCTTCACCATCTTATTTTTTTAGACTTAGCTTTTGAAATCAGGAGGTCATGAAGAAACAGAGCAATAAACGAAGCCGCAAGTACGCTTCGCCGTCCGCAAGTACGAAGACTAGGCAAATGTGTGTACTAGCCTTCATTCCCATGGTCGCTAGTCGTCTAGCAACAGAGTCCCCTCTAGTTAATTTTAGGAAACTTTATGGTCCCGTGGGCCTCATATTTCATGAAAGCGTGTCGACGAAAATAGCTTACATACCGTATTTGGGTAAAGTGGATGACAATTTAGAGTACTTGGTACTCTACTATGGGAGAGCCAAAGCCGTCCCTCGGGCCTCACACTTGATGAAGCCGCATAGGAGGAGGGGGGGGGGGTAGAAAAAGAGGGTAACGATTTAGAGCACAGGGTACTCTACTATGGGAGAGCTTAAAGCCGTCCCGAGCAAGAAACACAGCGAGTTTAAGATTGCGAAAAGGGCATTGTCGTACATAAAAATCATAGTGCTGGTAGGCTTTAGGAATGCGGCCCTCAAAGGTGTGCTGTTCACATGCGAATTGCTGTACGGCTTTTTTTAATAACTGACTTGGTCACGAACGCTAACTCGACGGCATTATGTAGTTTGTCATTTGGATGTCAAATCTTTTATTAAGGCAGCTTGTAATTTCACATTCACAAATGTCATTGTTGCTTGGATGTTAGGGCAGAAACTCGCATAGTGGTGTCGGAACCTGAACTATGATCATTAGGCCTTATACCAACCTACATTTATAGAACCTGTTCAGTTTGAAAATTCGGCGGTGTTGCTTGGCGCTGCCGTAAGCGGTGGCTGAAAGTGGCACTGCTGTCGCAACAGGCTTCTGCCAGTTCAGCAACGTGCACCGAATCGACTGTGTGTTTGGCTGCAGTTTCGCTGTCCTGCGTGTTGTAGAAGGTAGACTGAAGGAATTTTGTGCGCTGCTGTGTTCTATGTAGCGTAGATGTTTGTTTGTTCGTCTGCAATGTTGACGTATCTGCATATATATATATATATATATATGTGTGTGTGTGTGTGTGTGTATGCGCAAGCGGCTACAGTCTAACAGGTGCCCGCGACACTCCAGGGCGCTCCACGTGATCTGACTCTTCATGCTGAGTTAAATCGCGCTATGTTTATTCAAAAAGCTGTCGGATAATTCTTGAGTCTGCGATGTGCATTTTCATGCGAAGGACGCTTTTGAAAAATTACAGCTACAATGTCAATGATGAAAAGACCCAAAACGCCCGCGATAGCAGTCTTGAGCGGCAAAGTGTATCTAAATTTTTTCTTACTTCCTGCGACATCTACGGAGCCGCAAGAAAAATCCCACATCGAGGGTGGATGGTCGAAGAAAATTGAGTGAAAATAGTTAAGTCACCACGTGAGCCTGAAAACTGTGCGGATACGCAAAGAGTGCACGAACGTTGAGCGATATTTAGAGTGTTCGTTTGCCGTCTGCGAGTTGGCACAGCAGAGACATCTCTGATAAAAATGGTCGTTTTGTGGTCTTTTACTCAATGAAGATTTATGAGCACTCAATATTCATTGAAAATTACGTCATCATCGCTGAGGATATGTCAATGAGTGTTAGATCGCATAGGCTCGTTGCAAATACATTTAAATCTGACACTATATTTGACCGTGCTTTCACAACTGACAGAATCGCTCACACGCGTTGACGCACTGATTGTGTGCCCAGGCTGCGAAAGAATATGTGCAGGGGTGCTGTGAAGGAGCTGCTAAGAAGCATTAACCTGGAGTTTATAATATGCATATTTGTTGGTATGGGAACCTTCTGTCCTCAATGAGCTCCTTTCCGCAACTATAGCGCAGATGAGCCTGCGAAAAATTCCCAAGCATTTCCCCGTGGGTGAACATGGTTAAGTGCGAATGCACGAGGTGATGCTATGAGGGGTATTTATTAATTCGCACTATTATATTTATTAATCACATTATGATGCCTTTATGGTGTAATGGTTCCTGGGAATCGCAATTTGATCACACGGGGGAGTTTGCGTTAACTCACTGGCGAATGCCAACGGATTTTAACTTTACTCTCCCTCATAGCATCACCCCGTGCATTCGCATTTAACCATGTTCACCCTCGGGGAAATGCTTGGGAGTTTTATTACTGATGATGATGATTAAAGTGTAATTAATGAATTTAAGTGTTGTTTTTCATGAAGCAATTGTACACAGAACATTATATACGAAGTATTATTTATTTACACTTCACGACGCGTCCGAACGAGCAAAATCCAGGGCTCGCACCCTCTCCCGCGCGGCACGTTCACTGGTTGGAACGGTTTCGGGAACGTCCACTCGCCGTTGACGATTGCGACGGCGTCTTGACGCCGGCCTTCATCGCCCTTTTCCGCCTGACGCTTGCGTTGTCGTTCCGCTTCTTGGGCCTCGTTCGCGGCTCGATGCTGACGCCTCATCTCGGCCTCGCGAGCGCGAAGTTCGGCATCCTCTGCACGCTTCGCCCGCTTGTCCTCGGCCTCGCGAGCGCGCAGTTCGGCATCCGCTGCACGCTTCGCCCGCTTGCACTCGGCCTCGCGAGCACGCAGTTCGGCATCCGCTGCACGCTTCGCCCGCTTACGTTCGGTCTCACGAGCCCTTCGCAGCGCCGCCTTGTCTTCCAACGTCGGCGAAACCACCGCGGTACCGTCACCTCCAACAACGGGTGCAGTGCTGGCATTCGGTTGTACTGCATTCGTTGTTGATGGTAGCGTTGCCTCCGGGACATCCATCGCACGACCCGCTCTCGACGGGAGACTGAGAGAGAAGGTGGGCGCGCGAGAGAGAGGGTTGCGCACGCAGCTGCAGCGAGCGAGGAGAGCGGAGGAGCGAGCGAAGGGGGAGGGGGTATAAGGCGCGTTACGGACACCGATATCAGCGTCGCGTCCGTGGCTTATTCGGTAGAGCGTCGCGCTGCGGCCCGCCAAGTCCTCTTTCTTTTAAAGATAGAGAGAAGACTGCGGACGCCGCCAACGGCGGTGGATGGTTTGGGGTCGCCTATAAAGTGTATTCAAACTTAAAAATGTAAGCATATGCACGGGCTGAATGATGGAGAGTGGGGCGAAGCATCCGTCCGTCCATTTTTTCTTGCTTCCGTCCGTCCTTGCGTCCGTCTGTGTGACCGTCCATGCGTCCATCCGCCCATCCGTGCGTGCGTCTGTTCATGCGTCCGCACGTCCATCCATGCGTCCGTCCGTGCGTTTGTCCTTGCATCCGCCCCTGCGTCCGTCCATGCGTCCATCCGTCCATGCAGCCATCCGCGCGTGCATCCATGCATCTTTCTGCGTGTCCGTTCGTCCATCTAGTCAACACTCCAATTAACACCATCTCGCAACTTTTCATCATATATGCGTCCGTATGTGTGACCGTCCCCGCGTCCATGCGCCCGTCCATGCGTGCGACTGTTCCTGCGTCCGCGCGTCTGTCTCTGCGTCCGTTTATGCGTCCATCCGTCCGTGCAGCCATCCATGCGTCCGTTCATGCATCTAAATCTGTGTTCGTTACTCCATCTAGTCAACAGTCCAAGTGCCGACATCTCGCATCTTTTCATCATATATTTTGCATATAGAAGCACCGCCATCCAGCGGACCTTTCAAGGACTAAACGAGAGGTGGCACATGCACACTTCCTTACGGCTTGCGCTTCTTGTCTACTTTCCACCTTTAACCACCTCGAGTTCATGGCATGTACTCGTTCATTGAATTCATGGCACTGCGACCCAACGTTCGCTGAACGAAAAAATGGTCGCTGACCGATGGCAGCGCCAAAGTCCCCTCTAGTTAATTTTGGGAAACTCTATGGGCAATTGAAAAATTACAGGCCGATCAGCTTGCTCTCTGTAGTATACAAGCTATTTACAAAAGTAATTGCTAACAGAGTAAAGAAAACATTGGAATTCAATCAACCGAAGGAACAAGCAGGATTTCGAACAGGCTACTCAACAATTGACCACATTCATACTATCAACCAGGTAATAGAGAAATCCTCAGAATATAACCAACCACTATACATAGCCTTCATATATTACGAGAAGGCGTTTGATTCAGTAGAAATATCAGCCGTCATGCAGACACTGCGGAATCAGGGCGTAGATGAAGTATATATAAACACTCTGGAAGAAATCTACAGGGGATCAACTGCTACCATAGTGCTTCATAAAGAAAGCAAGAGAATACCAATCAAGAAGGGTGTAAGGCAGGGGGACACTATCTCCCCAATGCTATTTACCGCGTGCTAACAGGAGGTTTTCAGAAGCCTAGAATGGGAGCAGTTAGGGATAAGAGTTAATGGAGGATACCTTAGTAACCATGATTTCAACTCATGATTACGGAGTTGAACAGCGAGAGCAGAAAGGTGGGCCTTAAAATTGATCTGCAGAAAACGAAAGTAATGAACAACAACCTCGGAAAGGAGCAGCGCTTCGAGATAGGTATTAGTGCGCTTGAAGTTGTAAAAGACTATGTCTACTTAGGGCAGGTAATAACCGCGGAACCGAACCACGAGATTGAAGTAACTAGAAGAATAAGAATAGTGTGGAGCACATTCGGCAAGCACTCTCAAATTATGACAGGTAGATTGCCACTATCCCTCAAAAGGAAGGTGCATAACAGCTGTATCTTGCCAGTACTTAGCTACGGAGCAGAAACCTGGAGATTTACAAAGAGGGTTCAGCTTAAATTGAGGACGACGCAGCGAGCAATGGAAAGAAAAATCGTAGGTGTAACCTTAAGAGACAAGAAGAGAGCAGAGTGGATTAGGGGACAAACGGGGGTTAAGGATAATATAGTTGAAATAAAGAAGAGGAAATGGACGTGGGCCGGGCATGTAGCGCGTAGACAAGATAACCACTGGTCATTAAGGGTAACTTACTGGATTCCTAGAGAAGGCAAGTCGCTTAGGGGGAGACAGAAGGTTAGGTGGGCAGATGAGATTAAGAAGTTTGCGGGTATAAATTGGCAGCAGCAAGCACAGGACCGGGTTAACTGGCGGAACATGGGAGAGGCCTTTGTCCTGCAGTGGACGTAGTCAGGCTGATGATGATGATGATGATGATGATGGGCAATACCCTGCACTGGCATGAGATGATACAACTAGGTACAGTGTCTAAAAATATACTGCTATAGTGTGCCGAGCGTGCGCATTCCGTACGAGAGAGGGTGGCCGCGCGTGTGTTGACTGCACTAAGATGCCACAAGCGGTGCTGCGTGTCGTGAGGGTGCACGAACGCGCGAAATTCCTTTCGTCCTGTTGCTGCTGGAGCGTCGCCACGTTTAAAATCAGTGTGTGACAGCTGCCATCTGATTTACTGTGAAGTTCGATGGCGCCTTATGTACACTGCAACACCCTGAGATGTTAAAAGCTAAGCGGCAATGCAAAGAAAGGACGTGTATTGTGCCGTTGTGTCAAAGAAGTTATCGGTCCAACAAGGAAAAGGTGTCTTGTTGCCCTCACAAACGGATCCAAAACGGTTTCCGGAATGAAAAGGTAGGATCAAGAGGACAGTGAAAAGGCTGAATCCGAAGGCTGTCGTATGAGAAAAACATTCTGAGAGTGACGCCATCGTACTATCTTTTCGGATTAGGGTGAACGGTGTCGGGAATGAAAGTGCCGTTTAGGCAAAATTTCAAATATTATTATTTATCTAAAAATTTTAAGATACCCCTTCGAATTTCATTCGCACAGTTTTTCTCCCACGTCAACGTCGGACTCCCTTTTCAACAACGTTTTGAGCACTATATGCGGCGAGTGTCAGATTATTCATTGGCATGTTATCATTCTTTATTTTTACTCAAATCCTAATGGCATGCAGGCTAAGAGGTAAAAGTTTTAGGGTCTTCTTCGATAGCTCTTGCTGTCAAGAACAAAGCACATTCTAAAAAATAAATCCACTGGTTATACTGTCAATGGTTTTTAAAATTAATTTATTTGCGTACTGAACTCTTTGAGCATCTATCTATCTATCTATCTATCTATCTATCTATCTATCCGTCCATCTCTCTGTATGTTAGTCCGCCTGTCCGTGCGTCCATCTGTCTGTCCGTCTGTCTGTCTGCCTGCCTATCTGTCTGTCCATCCGTCCGTCTGTCTGTCTGTCTGTCTGTCTGTCTGTCCGTCTGTCTGCCTGTCCGTCTATCCGTCCATCTGTCTGTCTGCACATCTGTCCGTCCGTCTGTCTGTCTGTCCATTCGTCTGTCCATCTGTCCTTCCGTCTGTCTGTGCATACGTCGGTCCTTCCGTCTGTCTGTCCATACGTCTGTCCATACGTCCGTCTGTCTGTCTGTCCGTCTAATCATCCACCCGTCTGTCTGTCTGTCCATCCATCTGTCTGTCCATCTGTCCATCTGTCCGTCCGTCTGTCCGTCTGTCTATCTGTCCATCCATCCATCCGTCCATCTGTCTGTCTTCCTGTCCATCCGTCTGTCCGTCCGTTCATCTGTCTGTCTGCACATCTGTCCGTCCGTCTGTCCGTCCGTTCATCCGTCTGTCTGCACATCTGTCCGTCCGTCTGTCTGTCTGTCCATCCGTCTGTCCATCTGTCCTTCCGTCTGTCTGTGCATACGTCTGTCCATACGTCCGTCTGTCTGTCTGTCCGTCTAATCGTCCACCCCTCTGTCTGTCTGTTCATCCATCTGTCTGTCCATCTGTCCGTCCGTCTGTCTATCTGTCCATCCATCCATCCGTCCATCTGTCTGTCTGCTGTCCGTCCGTCTGTCCGTCCGTTCATCTGTCCATCCGTCTGTCCGTCCGTCTGTTTGTCTGTCCGTCCGTCCGTCTGTCTGTCTGTCCGTTTATCTGTCCGTCCATCCGTCTGTCGTCCATCTGTCTGTCTGTCTGTCTGTCTGTCTGTCTATCCGTCCGTCAATCTGTGTCTGTCCATCCATCTGTCCATCCGTCCATCCGTCCGTCCGTCCGTCCGTCCGTCCGTCTGTCTGTCTGTCTGTCTGTCTGTCTGTCTGTCTGTCTGCCCGTCCGTCTATCCGTCCATCCATCCATCCGTAAATCCGTCTGTATGTCCGTCTGTCTGTCTGTCCATCCGCCCGTCTGTCTGTCCGTCCGCCCATCCGCCCGTCTGTCTGTCTGTCTGTCCATCCGTCCGTCCAACTGTCTGTCTGTCTGTCTGTCTGTCTGTCTGTCTGTCTGTCTGCCTATCTATCTATCTATCTATCTATCTATCTATCTATCTATCTATCTATCTATCTATCTATCTATCTATCTATCTATCGAATCGCCTACGTCTTGGTGCCCTCACGATCCCCCCTTAACTTAGGGTCTTCGAAATACTTTGCAAGAAGAGCCAAATGTTCGTGAAACGCCAATGCTGGTTCAAGTGTTGACTATCTAATCTCTTGCATATATTTAGTGCCACTTTATGATGTTTCACTTAACAAAAAATTACAACAGAGTCACCTTGCATAGCATTGATTCCCAAGTTACGTGGGATCTGCGTCTTTTTTTTTTGCGGGCAGTAGCGGATGGCGAAATGTATGCCACGAAATGAGCTTCATTTGTTATTGCAAAGCGCCAGTACTCTGAAAGCAATTGAGTAGTTCTTGTACAATAAAGGATTATGTAAAAAAACACTCCAATAATGCAGGAATATAATAGTTGGCCTTGCGCGGCTCGGCCTCCTGCAAGCTTCGCAGCGCTTGCTGAGCGCAAGGATTGGACGCAAATGCACTCACTCGCACAGCAGCGCACCATGCGGGCGCTGCCAGCAGTCATCAGCTGCGGGGCCATCCCCTAGCCCGCGCTCAGCACACTAGGCAGTACATTTCTAAACACTGTAATCTGGGCGCAGCGGTGAGCGGACGACGCTAAGTTTAAACTGTAAAATGTGATTCGCAAAGCTCCAACGTCGCAGTGAATCAGGAGATCTAGTGGTCGTCAACCTCTTCGAGCAACAAAGGCACTTCAGCCTGTTTTACCGCACCCCACTACACGCGCTCCGCGAAGAACGAAACTGAAACTGTAGCAAAAGGTCTGTAGACATTTCACTAGTTAACCCTATCCAATCCGAAGCCTGTACTTCCCCTAATTCTCATGGAGGTACACGATCACTGCGCCAGATACCTCTCTAAATATTATTGTATGTAACTCTGTGCTAATAGGGGTATGATGAGCTGTTGGCGTTTGAGAAGGAGCGTTTTCTCGCACGCCCAACGAGCTTAACGTGGCAACCTTTTCAGTTCAGATAGTTCTTAAAGTGCGTCCTTGTGTGAGTAGTTTTCTGTAGTAAGCCTCGAATTCAAAGCAAGTTATATTGGAGATTAAGTCTCCGACACCCATTTTGTGGATTATTTCATCACAAACAATCATCTTTTAATTCATGATTAACGTAGCCTTTAGACTGACAAATAAAAGCCACTTGATGTCTAAGTGGGCACGACCAGAAAATAGCATGTTTCTGACATCTTTAGAGGGCAAAAGCTGGCTTCACTACTGCTGGCAAAGCTTTGCGGGAGCTTCCACTCCAGCAATTTTTAATCTCTTTGGAAGGGACGCCTTTTGCTCACCCATTGTAGAGTGTGAAGTACGTAAAATCTTGAAACACTTTTCCTAAACACACATGTACTTTGATTGGAGCAGGTTATTGCTATTTCTTAGACCAGCACTTGCAGGTCTTCTTTTAATTGCTTGAAAATCATTAAACCAGGTATAAAAAAGCGACAGGTCCCACGTACAGTGGGAATCGGTGATATGCGAAGCAAGAATAGGAAATGTTGATATGTCGCTTTAAAATCAGCCCAACGCTATGAGGTGGATGTAAATGAGGCCGTGCATGACTTCCGTGCCATGATTATCATGTTTCTATGTGTCGTTTACCTTCGTCATCTATTCATCTCACGTGATACCAAATTAAGTACACGTGGAGCTATCAAAATGTGAAGTTAGTGGTGAGGTTCGTCGCGCCGCAGAGCGTGTGACGCGTTGCGGATGGAGGAGACGGTATCTGACGTTAACAAACCACACTACAATTGTATTTGACAGCATACACACACGAAATACATAAAGCGGCAGCGTACACTGCTAGTCAATTGTCTCACGTGGCGGTGCTGGGGACCAGGAGGCTGTGGGGCTGGCAGAGTCCCTGTGATGACGTAATCGTCGTCGGGTAGATGTCCGGTGTGGAAACGACGTAGCAGCAGCAGGGGTTAAGGGCCGAGTGAACGAACCGTCGCTCGGTAGCCGGTAGCCAGATAGGGCTCGTCCGCGCCAGGCCAGGACCTTGCGACGCTCGTCTCGACGGCGGTGGACAATCTGGAACCTCGCGCGTAGGTGCGGGTTCTCCGAGAGCAGCAGGCCGCGTCCCAGGTCTTGCCAGGCGAGGACCGTGAGGCGCTCGCTGTCCCGAAGACAGGCGCCCTGTGTATGCGAACCTCGCGCGTAGATGCGGGTTCTCCAACAACCTGCCGCCCGTTCTGCCGGCGTTCCAAAAAAAAAAAACTGTCTCGCCTGCGCGCGCCCTTCTTAATCTTCTCTGCAGCCCGAGCTCCTTCGTTTTTCTCGCCTTCCAGCGATCGGCCACTCCGTCGTCTGCTCTCGCTTTCCCTGCTTCGTCACAATTACCCCCCACTTAAGAAGGTTCTTCCCTGTGAAGAACTTGCAGCTGCCACTGGATCCCTTGGGACACCGTAGTACACGCGCACTCGGAGCACTGCACTACACTACCGAGCCCCGCACACTCGGCACACATAAGAGACACGAAAGTTGTCACCAGTGTTCAGGGCCCCGCACACCCGACACTCTCAAAGGTACTCGCAAGACGAGATGAAAGTTGGTCCGCCACGGTAAGTAATGTGCACCGAAAAAAAAAAAAAAATTTCATGAATTATACCCGACACTGCGAAATCCTCAAGCCGTGTAGCGATGATGTTCATGCGCTTGGCAACCGGCTCATATAGTCTGCTCCTACATTCTCACTGCCTTTTTGGTAGCAAACGGTAGTGGATACGGCCGTATGTTCACTGGTGTATCCGTTGCGACATTCAACTTGCACTGGGTGAGATGTGTTCTGCCGGGAATGTCGGTGAATACATTCTCGTAGGTATGCAGTATTCTAGCGATCTGCGTGCGCTGTTTAGTAGAGAGTGCTTCCGATATGTTCACATCGGCAGCAGATTCTTTTTGCTGAAAAGGTACGCATGGTAGATCGTCGTGCTCAGTATCATCAGCCAGACACGCGACTGACGCTTCTTTTGTTGGCTGTGGTACCGATGGTCGTTCTTGATATTTTTTGAGGAGGTTGACGTGAAACAGAGATGTTCGCGTTCCTAAATCAATAACGTAATCCACGTCATTCTTCCTCTCTAGAACTGTGAAAGGCCCTTTCCATGTTAGAATCAGTTTGTTGTTGTCCGACGGGAGTAGCAGCAGCACCTTGTCTCCAACAGCTAAACGCCGTGGTCTAGTCTTCATGTCATAGTGCTTCTTCTGCACAAGTTTGGCTTTCTGCAGCTCCTCCTTGGCTAGACGACAAGTGTTTTCAAGACGTCTCCGCAGGTCAACTACATAGCCGTACGAGGTCTTCGTCTCATCATCTAGATGATTACCAGTCCACATTTCTTTCAATATTGACATGGGTCCTCTGACGTAACGGCCATACAGTAAGTCAAACGGGGCGAAGCCCAAACTTGACTGCGGAACTTCTCTATAGGCGAAAAGTAAAGGCGCTAAGTACCGGTCCCAACTTTTCGGGCACTCTTGACACATTCGTCTTATCATTCGTTTAAGTGTGCCATTGAACCTCTCGACAAGACCATTTGCCATGGGATGATATGGTGTCGTCGGCAACTGTGTGAAGGATAGAAGCCTGCTGAATTCGCGCATTAGGTGGGACGTAAAAGACGTGCCTCGGTCGCTGATGATTTCCTGAGGTACCCCCACTCGCGAGAACATCTCCAACAGTGCTTCAGCGATCCTTTCTGTTTCAATACTTGGCAGCGCCACCGCATCAGGATACCGCGTTGCCATGTCCACCATTGTCAAAACGTATCTATTCCCTTTTTCTGACTTGGGAGATAATGGTCCCACAATGTCAATGGCCACTCTCTTAAACGGTGTATCAATGACGGGGGTTTTACCCAACGGTACTCGCCCAACTAAGTGTTTTGGGAAAGTTCTCTGGCACGTGTCGCACGATTTCACAAATCGTGTGATGTCAGAAAGTACCCCGGGCCAATAGAACTCCTCGAGGATACGGTCTGTTGTGCGTTTTATACCCTGATGGCCCGCAAGAATTCCTTCATGAGCCATTTGCATTACACAATGGCGGAGGGCTGTAGGTACAACAAGTTGTTCAGTTTCTCTCTTCGATCTGAGCTTGTACCTCCTGTATAGAATTTCTTCTTTTGTAAAGAAAAGAATCTCGGCAAACCTGGTCTGGATGGGTTTATCGACGGCCTCAAAGCATTTCTGTAAGCTAGCGTCATCCCTCTGACTTTTCTGCAAGTCACGTGCACTCATATCCAGGGGACTTATTGTTGGTACCGGCAGGCGACGAGAACTCTGTCCGACTGTCGCGGCGACTTCGTTTTCCTTTGATTGCCTCGCAACCGAAGTGAATGCATCTGTAGTATAAGATCCAGTCAGCGATCCGTCGTCCGCTCCCACCCTAGATGATATTTTCATCGGACTAGCTGGACGTAGGTGTCTTTTCCAATCTTGATCAGGATCGGAGGCGTCACGGACCCCTTGGACGTTTCCCAGAACGACGTCATACAGTGGGTCATCCATGCAGATCGCGCGAGTCTTGCCTGAGAAAAAGGGTGAAATAATTCGCACGTCTGCCTCCGGCAGTTTCAGTACCCTTCGATCAAGAAGACACACAGAGGAAACTTTCCCCGTCAGATTGCTGACTGGTACAAGGGACCTTCTCACAATAACCGAGTCGCATCCTGTATCCCGTAAGACCGTAACGGGCTGGTTTTCAAGGACGCCTTCGGCCGTAGGCATAGACTTGTCCTCCCACTTGATTCTCGTACGTTTCGAGCAATCAGTACCTTGCCGGGAAGCCTGTGTCTCCTGGTTTGATGCTTTCGGACCTTCTGCTTGCTCTTTCAGGCAAGAGGCTTTACCGCTTTCCTTGTTAGGGCAGTCCTCTTTGCTATGCCCACTACGTCTACATTTTCCGCAGAAGGCTGGTTTTGTCCTTGGCCCTTTAGTATTTGCCCAGCAATCTGAGGCCTTATGACCGCGCTTTCCACAAAGCAAACAATGTGGTTTGTCCTTTTCCTCTTTCCGTAGTGCGGCCTGCGCTCGATCTGGTGGCTTTTTATGGTCCTTGTCGTCCTTACCTTTACCAAGGTTGACGAAACCCTGCGCCTCCATATAATGATCAGTAGCTTCTACCAGCTTTTCAATTCCTCGGCAATCCCTTTCCCGCAGGAAGATTGCCAACTTCTCGTGGCACTGCGTGATGAATTGCTCTGAAACAATAACGTCTCGCAGAGCTTCGTACGTCCGTTCGGTCTTGGCCATCTCTTGCCAATGGTCGAAATAACCTAGTAATCGCCCAGCGAACTGTCGACCCGTTTCGCAGTCCTCAGGCTTCGCCGACCGAAACTTAGTGCGGTAGCCCTCCTCTGTAAACCGGAAGCGCTGCAACAACGTTTTCTTTAACGTTGCGTAATCCATGGCATGGTCAGGTGCCATTCTGCCAACAACACTTAGCGCTTCACCGGTCAAACAAAGGCTCAGTGAAAGGGCCCACTTGTCTTGCGGCCAATCCTGGCTCCTGGCGACGCGTTCAAAGCGCTGGATGTACGCGTCCAGCTCGTCGCGAACTTCGTTGAAGGGCGGTATGAGTTTGTGCGGACTTTCGTAGCTTTGAGGAGAACCCATGTGCGGACCCTCTACTGATTGACCTGTAGTCACGCTACCCGTTGTCGCATCTAACTCTCGGAGCTTCAACCTTAGTTCGAGAACCTCCTTTTCTGCTTGTAGCCTCGCCAGTGCCTCGGCATCAGCTTCTTTTGCTGCATTGCGTTCGGCTAAACGTACTTCCCGCGCTTCTCGTTCACGTACGCGCTCTTCATCGATCCACTGCTTTAGCCCTGGACCGCTCAACCCCAGTTCCTTTCCAATTGCTGTGAGCTTGTCCGTCTCCATCGTCAACCGTCAGACCCGCATAAGCGACGCGCTGCTCTTTTATAGGATAAGAGCAGTCCTGTCTCGCGGACGCCAGATGTGAAGTTAGTGGTGAGGTTCGTCGCGCCGCAGAGCGTGTGACGCGTTGCGGATGGAGGAGACGGTATCTGACGTTAACAAACCACACTACAATTGTATTTGACAGCATACACACACGAAATACATAAAGCGGCAGCGTACACTGCTAGTCAATTGTCTCACGTGGCGGTGCTGGGGACCAGGAGGCTGTGGGGCTGGCAGAGTCCCTGTGATGACGTAATCGTCGTCGGGTAGATGTCCGGTGTGGAAACGACGTAGCAGCAGCAGGGGTTAAGGGCCGAGTGAACGAACCGTCGCTCGGTAGCCGGTAGCCAGATAGGGCTCGTCCGCGCCAGGCCAGGACCTTGCGACGCTCGTCTCGACGGCGGTGGACAATCTGGAACCTCGCGCGTAGGTGCGGGTTCTCCGAGAGCAGCAGGCCGCGTCCCAGGTCTTGCCAGGCGAGGACCGTGAGGCGCTCGCTGTCCCGAAGACAGGCGCCCTGTGTATGCGAACCTCGCGCGTAGATGCGGGTTCTCCAACAACCTGCCGCCCGTTCTGCCGGCGTTCCAAAAAAAAAAACTGTCTCGCCTGCGCGCGCCCTTCTTAATCTTCTCTGCAGCCCGAGCTCCTTCGTTTTTCTCGCCTTCCAGCGATCGGCCACTCCGTCGTCTGCTCTCGCTTTCCCTGCTTCGTCACACAAAATGACCACGAGAACGCTATGAGCGTGGTATGTGTTCATGTTCTTACATGACACCCGTGTTAGGATTATCATGTTTGCACAAGTCATATACTTTCGTCATCCATTGACGTCACGTAACATCAAATTTGGTATATGTGGAGCTTGTGAAACGGCCGCGAGCGCATCATGAAGGGCCCAATGTACTGCAATATAGCGTTGACGCGCGCGCACGCTGGGCACAGCGACGCTATATACGTTAGCAAAACGCGAGCACTCAATGGTCTGACGCCCGGCACGACCAGCGTCCATCGGCGCGGCCCGACGGCAACCAGCGCAAAATGCAACATGCTGCATTTCGCGCGGATGCCTTACCCTGACAGCACCACGTCCACCTCTTTTTGTGACGGAGGGACGCCGGACGCACTAAATTGCGCATGCGTCAAAGTGACGCAACGTGGCGTGCGCCTGCGAGTATATGGCACGGCCGGCGCCTGGCGTGGCAACGCCGGCGGGACGGGACGAAATGAACGCCGGCGAGCACGCGCACCGCGTCCCGTCGAAATGTATTGGCGCCTTGACTGTGGCACGTAGTCATGTCCTCACTTGACACGCATCTCATGATTATCATGTTTGCAATAGTCACATACCTTCGTCATCCATTGGCGTCACGTAATACTAAATTTGCATATGTGAAGCTAGCAAAATGGCCGCGAGCGCATCATGGGTGTGGCATGTAATCATGATGTTACATGACACGCATGTCGGGGTTATCATGATTCGATGTGTCATTTAACTACGTCGTCCGTTCGCGTTGTTTAATACAGAGTTTGGTACATGTAAAGCTAGCGGAACGTCCGCGAGCGCATCATGAGCGTAGCATGTAGTCATGTTGTTACATGACACGCATCTCATGTTTATCATGTTTGTACCAGTATCATATGTTCGTCATCCATTCACGTCCCATAATACCGAAGTTGTTATAAGTGAAGTGAGCGAAACAGCCGCCAGCTCATCATTAGCGTGGCAGGTAGTCATGTTGTTACATGACACGCATCTCAAGATTATCACGTTTGCACCAGTCACATACCTTCGTCATTCATTCCCGTACTGTAATACCGAAGTTTGTACATGTGACGCTAACCAAACGGCCTTGAGCGCATCATGAGCGCGGCACGTAGTCATGTTGTTTCATGACATGCGTGCCATGATTTTCATGTTAGGGTCTTTCGCTTTTGTTCGCCATGCAATTATGTCATACCAAACCAGTTTTACAACATGTCATGTGAACGAAACCACTGGAAGAGCTGCAGGATTATTAAATGTAAATCATTACATCCATGATTTACATGTCATAATTTTCATGTTATGATTTTCATGTTATGACTAGTCATATATGTTCTTCATATAGTCATGTTATGCCATACCAAGTTTGGTATTGATAACATTTTTGAAACGGCCAGGAGAGCTAAAAGTCGTAGGTGGCTAGATAGATAGGTATACGCTCAAAGTAGCAGAACTTCGCCAAGAAGTGCTTCGCATTTAAAAATTGGCTGATCCCAAGTACAGTGGGAATCGATGATATGCGAAGCACTAATGAGTAAGGTTGTTATGCCGCTCTAAATTCAGCACAATGGTACGCGGTGAAGGTAAATGATGCCATACATAATTTACGTGTCATGATTATGATGTTTGGATGTGTCGTTTACCTTCGTCATCTATTTACGTCACGTCATACCTAGTTTAGTGTATGTGGAGCTAGTGAAACGGTCGCGAGCACGCTGCGAGTGTGGTATGTTGTCTTTTTCTTAAATGAACGCTTGTCAGCACTATCATGTTTGCACCAGTAATATAGTGTCGTCATCCATTGATGTCTCGTAACAACAAATTTCCTATATGTGGAGGTAGCAAAATTGCCGCGAGTGCATCCTGAGTGTGGCTTATAGTCATGTTGTTACATGACACGCATGTCATGATTATCATCTTTGGATGTGTCATTTACTTATGTCATCCGTTCGCGTCGCGTAAACCGAGTTTGATATCTACAGATGTGAAGCTATCGAACGGCCGTGAGCGCATCATGAGTTAGCATGTAGTCATATTGTTACATGACACGCATCTCATGTTTATCATGTGTACACCAGTATCATACCTTCGTCATCCATTCACCTCCCGTAATACCAACTTTGGTATAAGTGAAGCTAGCAAAACTGCCGCCAGCTCATCATGAGTGTGGCATGTAGTCATGTTTTTACATGACACGCATATAATGATAATCGTGCTTGCATCAGTCACATACCTTCGTCATCCATTCACGTACCGTAATACTAAATTTGGCGTAAGTGAAACTAGCGGAACGGCCTCCAACGCATCATGAGCGTGGCATGTAGTCATGTTGTTACATGACACGCATGTCATGATATTCATGTTAGAGTCTGTCGCTTGTGTTTGCCACGCAATTATGTCATACCATACCAGTTTTGCAACCTGCCTTGTCAACGAAACCACCGCAAGGACTGCAGGACCATAAAATGTAAATCATGACGTTCATGGCATAGAGGCCATGATTTTCTTGTTATGACTGGCCATATGTGTTCTTCATACCGTCATGTTACGCCATACCGAGTTTGGTATCGATACCCTTATCGCAACGGCCAGGAGAGCTAATAGTCGTAGGCGGCTAGATAGATAGATAGATAGATAGATAGATAGATAGATAGATAGATAGATAGATAGATAGATAGATAGATAGATAGATAGATAGATAGATAGATAGATAGATAGATACGCTCAAAGTAGCCGAAGTTCGCTAAGAAATGCTTCGCATTAATTACAAGAAGTCCGACGTGGCCTAGTTGAGGCCATCGTTCACAATCACTAGGTGTGGGCCTTATAAGACCATCGGTGACCGCCGCAGCTCGAGCTCAGCCGACCAGTGCAGTGCCTGGGCGAATGCTCTCCTGGGGCGTTCGAACGAGCGCTCGACTTCTGCTCACCGCTGCCGTGCGGCGCCGCTGGGCGAGTAAAGTACGTAAAGCCCCTAAGAGTACGTAGAGTGCCTCGATGCGCGAGCATAGAAAAAGATTTCTCTATGGCGCGCTCCCCTCCGCTACCAGGGTGGAGACATTCTTTGAAAGACTCCGTGCCGTGCGACGGCCATATTGGTTCAAAAGTGTCGGGTGGTACGCAAAGGGTAGAGCCTGAACGGTGTTGTAGACAGGTTGTTTTTGATGTATTAAGATCTGTTCTATGGCCGCCTTGAGAAGTTGCTGTGTGTCTCTGTGTACTAGTTCACACGCGAAAGGTCGGCGGATGTTTCGCTTCTCTCGTAACAGGTAGCGAAGAAAGAAATGAGAAGCGGGAGTGAAACGCGACCACTGGCATCCAAACCACAGCACCAAGATATGCGAGGTTAGTTGTTGACTTGTCCAGCATGTGGTCGTGCATTTTTCTATCGCTGGCAGTGAGCAAGTGAGCATGCCGTTAAATAAATCCTTGCTTGGCTCGCTATAGCGGCATCGCGTAATCATCTCTTGAAGCTGATTTTACAAAGAGAAAGTTAAGCTTTGTGTTAAACCAAACGCATTGAACAGATGCTTCAGATACTTTGCCGATAAACTTATATGTCTCGTCAAGACAAAGTAGTCATAGCTCACGCCGAAGAAAAAGGTCACCCGCATCTTCCCATGGGGGTAACTCGAGTAAATACATCGCAGAGTGGTGGGGTTATCACGTGAATATTGCGTAATTGGGTATGGTTTGGGAATGCCTAATTGTTATTTCGTCTTCATTATTCTTGTTTATTGAAAGAATGAGAAGCGTTGCCCCCAACGTCAAGCTAAAGCTAAGTCACCCTTGTTTGAATAACGAATGCGCGATTCAGTGCCAATGAACGGTTGTGCTACGCGAAAAGTAGTTTTCAGAGGCGGAGCCCTTTACTCCGTGGGTCGTGTGTTCCGTGTCGTCGTAGGTGTCGTAGTCTGTGTAGTAGCCAGTAATGTTGCATTGCATGCCAACAAAAACATTGTCACAGCGTATTCATGGAGTGGATGGTCCTGAGTGGTGCGAAGCGTTCATCAGTCCGTCCGTGCGTCCATCTGTTCGTTCGTCCGTGCATTCGTCCGTCCGTCCTTCCGTCCATGCGTCAGTCAGTCCGTCCGTCCATCCGTGCATGCGTCCGTCCTTGCGCCTGTCCGTCCGTCTGCTTCGCCCCACTCGTCATCAGTCACCTCGTAGAAATGCTGTGATTTTTTTTTACTAGCAGACGCTGTCCACATCGGTCTTGTGAGACGAGAGAGGGGGAGGAAACCGACAATTTTGAGGATGAATTTTTGGTCTGGCAAGAGACGCGTGCATGCGCGCCTCAGCCTGAGATGCGAACAAGTGCAGAGGGGCTCGGGGGGGGGGGGGTGTTGACGATGCCACTACCGATGCCGAAGCTCAACATCGGGCGATTAAGAAATGCTCCGCATTTATTAAGCATAGTCCGAGCAATCGATACTAATCTATACAAAAATTGGCAGATCCCACGTACAGTGGAGATCGATGATATGCGAAGCACGAATGAAGAAGGTTGATGTGTCACTTTACAATCAGCACAACGTTACGAGGCGCACGTAAATTATGCCGTGCATGACTTCCATGTCATCATTATCATGTTTGCGCCGGGCATTTGTGTTCGTCGTCCATTCACGTCACGTAATCGCAAATTTGGTGTATGTGAAGCCAGTGAAACGGCCGCGAGGATGCCAAATGTGTTGCATGTAGTCATGTTTTGCATTAAACGCATGTCATGATTAGCATGTTTGGACGTGTCACTTGCTTTCGTCGTCCATTCACTTCACGTAATACCAAACTTGGTATTGTGAAGCTAGCAAAACGGTCACGAGTGCTTATGAGCATGACATATGTGATGCTCTTACATGGCATGCATATCATGATTATCATGTTTGCATTAGTCATATACGTTCGCAATGCATTCAGTCCCGTAATACCAAATTCGATATATGTGAAGCTAGTGAAACGACCGCGAGCGCGTAATGAGTGTGGCGTGTAGTTCTGATTTGCATGACATACGTGTCATGATTTCCAAATGAGGGTCATTCACTTATGTTTGCCGTACAGACAGTCATTCCATAACAGTTTAGGAATATGTAATGTTAACGAAACCACCGCAAGAGCAGCAAGACCATGAAATGTAAACCACGACATTCATCACATACATGTTATGATTTTCAAGTTATGACAAATCACTTATCTTCGTTATACAGTCATGTTGCGCCATATCAGTTTAGGTATAGATACCGTTGTCGAAAGGGCCAGGAAAGCTAGAAGTCGTAGGCGGCTCGATAGATAGATAGATAGATTGATTGATAGAGAGATAGATAGAAAGATAGATAGATAGATAGATAGATAGATAGATAGTATTTCGCTACATAACAACATAACATGTTGCAAAACTGGCATCGTATGACATGACTGCATGGCGAACACGAGCGACAGACCCTAACATGGAAATCATGTCATGCGTGTCATGTAATAGCATGACTACATGCCACACTCATGATGCACTCGAGGTCATTTCGCCACATATACCAAATTTAGTACTGTGTGAACTGAATGAACGGAGAAGGTAAACGACATGTCCAAACATGATAATCGTTTTATGCTTGTTATGTAAAACATTACTACATGATACGCTCATAGCGCGCTTGCGGCGGTTTCACTATCTCCTTTCACTATCATGTGACGTGAATTGAAGACGAAGGTATGTGATTGGTGCAAACATGGTAATTATGAGACGCGTGTCATGTAACAACGTGACAACATACCACGCTCACAATGCACTCGCGGCCGTTTCGCTACATTTACATATACCAAGTTTGGTATTACGGCACGTGAATGGATGACGAAGGTATGTGTCTGGTGCGAACATGATAATCATGAGATGTGTGTCATGTCAGAACATGAATACATGCGACGCTCATGGTGCACTCACGGCCATTTTCCTAGCTTCATTTATACCAAATTTGGTAGTACGTCACGGGAATGAATGACGAAGGTAGGTGACTTGTGCGAACATGATAGTAGTGCGATTTGTGTCATGTAATAAGATGACTACATGCATGCCACGCTCATGATGCACTCGCGGTCGTTTCGCTAGCTCCACGTATACTAAATTTAGAATCACGTGACGTGAATTGACGACGAAGGTAAATGACACGTACAAACATGATAATTATTTCATGCGTGTCATGTAAAGCATGACTACATGCTACGCTCATAACGCGCTTGCGACCCTTCCGGTAGCTCCACATATACCAAATTTCATATCACGTGACGTGAATGGACGGCGAAGGTAAATAACACGTCCAAACTTGATAGTGATGACATGGAAGTCATGTGCGGCATAAATTACGTCCGCATGATAATGAAGTGCTGATTTTAAACTGACGTATCAACCTTCCTCATTCGTGCTTCGCATATCATTGATTTCCAATGTACGTGGGATCTGCCATTTTTTTTTCGTTCTGAGTTGTAGCGCGGCGTTGGAAATGCACCCCAAAACCATGTCCAGTCGATGAAGTTGTTTATGGAAGGTAGAAGGTAAATAACATCATTCAGATAGCACAAACAGGTTTTCCCTTGTAGGCCATTAAGAACTGTATCCATCAGATGCTCAAATGTTGCTGGAGCGTTGCATAAACCGAAGGGCGTTACTTTGAACTCATAAAGACTATCTGGTGTTACGAAGACCGTCTTGTCCTTGTCCACTTCATGCATATGTATTTGCCAATAGCCTGATCACAGATCAAGACTTCAAAAGTATTGAGCGCCCAGGAGTTATTCAAGGGCATCATCGATTCGCGGCAACGGAAAAACATCCTTGCACGCGATCTTATTGAGTGCCCGATAATGAACGCAAAATGGTACCAAGCCGTCCTGTTTTGTAGGCCCGTGTGCTCAGATTTGGGCGCACGTTAAAGAACCCCAGGTGGTCGAAATTTCCGGAGCCCTCCACTACGGCGTCTCTCATAATCATATGGTGGTTTTGGGACGTTGAACCCCACAAATCAAACAAGCCGTCCTGTTTGATTTGTGGGGACGGACATCCTGAAACAGTGCCTCATTTCAGGATGTCCGTGACGTTGTCCTCGATGATTTTGCACTCGATGGCAGTTACGTGGTATGGTCGACGGCAGATGATCGAATTGCATTTGGTTTCAATGCGGTGCACTGCGACGGCAGTGCGCCTCAGAAGCTTGGAGTGGATGCCAAAAGAAGCACTGCATTTTCGAAGGAGTGCCAAGATATCTTTTTGCGTCGCCGAAAGATCAGTATTGATGGTGGCATTTATAGCCATGTTCATCCTGTGGTAGTCGTTAGCAGCAGGCGACAATAATGCATCCGTGTCAAGAAGCATCCGAGCCAGAGGATGTAGAAATCATACAGCACCTCCACCACTTGTGAGGCGACCTTCAAGCCGCAAGCCTATATTTTTTATTCTCTCTCTAGCCAGAGACCTGCTGCTGAGATCAAAGTGATGATGATGGGTATTTACATATGAAAAGATGAAGCGCATGTACAATACTCACATTATTTACTCTGACCTAATAGGTGTAAAGTTGTTAGCCATAATACGAACTAACGAATCTAGTGTTTCATATACGTTAACTTGTACATCATATTACTTGATTATATTAATTCTTGGTGGTGATTGGTGTCATTTCACTACTTGGCGGAGAGAAAGGTACAAGACAGGGGGAGGCTAACCAGACGCATGTCCTCTTTGCCACCTTCACCAGGGGGAATGGGAAATGCGCACAGAAGGATGAGAGAGATATGAGGCAAGAAATGGACAAGAAATACGCTGGCTCACTCCTGTCGGTTGCGCTATAGCACAGTGCATGGCCTTCGCACAGGTATGTATTCCTCAAGAAGCCCAAAATATCTTTATTTGTTTTGTGACTGACGAGCGATGGGGGAATGGTCGGCAGGGCGCGTCACCAGCCTCTGAAATTAATATTAAGAAAACAAAACGGTTGCGTTAGTCTCTCCTGTTGTTTCTGGCCTTTCTGTTGCACTTCGTGACATATGAATGAAGAGTGATTACCGTGACGTCTTTAGTGTACGTAAATACTCTCGATTGGTACGCATGCGGGAAATATCAGGTGCGAATTGTCTCCTGCAATTCTCTGCCATGCAGCCGCCTACACGTTCTTCGTGGTCTCGCATGACCATATTGCGCGATCAACAGGCTTCACTTCATTTTTTTTTGTGCTTGCGACTGCGCAAGCGGCGATAGCAGTGGCTGACGAGCACCAAATCTTCGTAGGCCTAAATCTTAAACCTTACATTGTACACGGCCTTTAAGCAATAAGTGGCGAAGAGTAGATATGGCCTGTAGGAAGGGTGGCGAAGTCGAGGAGGAAGCCACTCTCTCGTAATGTGGAAATATACGAGCGCACAAAGTAGAAGGAAAAGCACTTGACAAGAAAGAGCGTCTTTCTTGTCAAGTGCTTTTCCTTCTACCTTTTGCGCTCATATATCTCTACATTATGTTTTACCAACTGGCCCAGCATTCCACTTTATTGAACTTCACTCTCTAGTCTTTGAAGACGGGCTGATGAGCTTCCCTGTTATGGTGCTAACGTTTTTCTGTCGTGCCCGTTGTTTAAAGACAACCTCCTACCCTTGAAACGCGAGAAAGACCGTCGAAAAGGAATGTGAATTTCGCGCCGTACCACGCGACAACGAGCGTAGGTGACGGCAGTTTGCTGGACGCGTGGCCAGTGTCTGCTCGCTTAAACTTTCGAGCGTCGCCCGCCAGATGGCGCTCTGTAGCGCGACGTCCGCTCAGAACGCAGAGCACGTGATCCTGTGCCGAAATCGATGGCCGCTCCCCGTGATTTGGCCAAAGCAGCAGCAAAGACAGAACCTATTTCCTGCCCCGGGAGCGCGCAGACTGGGCAGGACCCCTGAGCGGGCGCGCGCGCTTCTCCCCTAGCGAGTTTGTGGAGCGCGAGTTTCCGCCGCGGGTGGGTCCCCGCCGAACTTTGTTCTCTGTGAAGGCATTTAGCGTTGCGTGCGAAATCGCTTGGTTGGCGAGCGCTCCAGGATAACAACGCAGTGCCGCTGCTGCTGTGTGACAGCATCCCGTGATTTCCGTTGTGATTGTTTTGCCGCCACTTCCTCGATGTGTCAACACTCAATTGCGCCCATTTACCACCTCTGCGGTGACGGTCCGTGAGGGAAAAAAAAACGCCAACATGTGTACGATGGATATACCAAACACCTGACGCTCTCTCCCACTGGTAAGTCTTCGCACTCTCCTCTCCACATGAGCCAGGGACACAAGTGTTCACAGTTGCCAGTATTATATCTGAGTTGTCTTGAATTTTAAGTTTGCTTCTGTTATCAATTTATATAAGTCTTATCCGACCCCCACCAATAAAGCATAGCTAAAGCTATGTATGCTTTCAAACGTCATTTCTCCGCTAAAAATTATCGCTGAAATATGGCAGGCTAACTGAAAAGCATCTTGGCAGTTGGACTAACTGTAGCTGCGGCACCTGGCCACGGGTGTAAGCAAAAAAAAAAATCTTATCATTGTTATCACCATTATTTCATCGTAAGTTTGACTATTCGTGAATGGGACAATGAAAGGGCCCTTCTTCGTGTAAGGCTTCTGGAAATGAGACATCCTTACGTAAGCAGTAGCGAGGATCGTACTATCACTGGAGTTGTACAGTTGCGCAACATGAATAGGCGTTACAGTTGTCAGTTACCTTAACGCCCTTGCGCAGTGCCCCATGGTGACACGCGCTGCACAGGGGCACTTTTGTGTCTGTAAAAAAGAATTATAAAATAAGGTTTATATTTTCGGTTCCCTTGAATTATCATCTCTTTCGATCTGTGGAATGCAGTGGCATTCCTTGCAGTTGTTCTTAGGGTGATTGTATTGCATAGTATAGATAGCTTGTGCACGTAATTCGCATTACATCTAGAGCAGATATTCAAGCGTAATTGAGGCGTCACCCTATAGAGTGTGATTGATTCTTACGTCAGAAACAACCGTTTAAATCCTTTTCGATCCTGTCGCCCTGTCTATACTTTGGGGCGTGTTCTGCAGCAGCATTCGACAAAAACGAAATCGGATTACAAAAATTACGGCACATCAATTGATCAGATATTGCGTGCGTAAATAAAAGGGCGTTTACGAACTTAGCGCGTGCTCTTTCAGTTGAGGAAACAGTTTCTTAAAGTTTCTTGAAACCGATTCAAATCAATTTCGGCGCTCCTGTCGGGAACAAAGTGCACAAAAAAGTGAAGAGTCACTAAGGCTATAGAATAAAAAAAGCAAACAAACTAACATGTCAAACGCGATAAACGAGCCACGAAGTGTTTAAGCGACAAGCACTTTGCAGCAATAATGCACCGTGCAGGTTGTTCTGATGGTCTCTTTATAACACATGTGTAATCAGAACATTAAGAAAAAGCTACTACGTAGTTATTGTCTACTAAACAACAGGGTCCTTTATATGCCCGCTAATTTTTTGTTGTATATGAGCAACCTGTCACCGCCACTTTTGAAATTTCCTCTGACCATTACCAATGAGGCTATACTTGAAACACGCCTGGCGAAACGAGGTGGTTGAAATAACTGGTTATTCTGACAGTCTGGCACAACAATCGCGATATCCTCACTTTTATTTGAACAAATCATAAAAAGCGTTGTCAGGTGTCCGCCAGTCCTATTCCCCATGCGATCATAATCCGTCATTCCTCAACGAAAAAAAAAACAGTACCACCAAGCCTGCGTGAAACGTGCAGCACAATCACTGCGAAAACTGGAAGAGTGGCCTTTACATATAATTAAAAAAACATTATTTGGGCGACTGCTACAAGAACACTTGTAGGGTACCCACTATGCCATGAATCGTCATAAATTTTGTGCAGTAGGGAAGCATTAATCATGCACAACCTTCGTCATTCTTTGGAGAAGCGTAGTGCCCGCTACACGCGTGAATAAGATTTGCGCAATTTTTTCAGGCTATGGTTGACGACGACGAAGAAAGATGGCTCAGGCTTTTGTAATAATTTCGCCGGTGCAATCGACGACCCACTCATTACGCAATTCGCATTGTATGACGCATCGTTGTTCCTTTGCTGTTATAAAACGCTTTATTACTGATTTAACGAGATTCCTTTCCTGACAAGAAGCCTGCCTAGGGCCGGCGTGCAACGTAAGCTTGAGCACTGGCGAGGCTCAATGGTAGAATACTGACACGCAGGGGATCCGGGTGAAAATTTCATTGTGTCATTTTTTTTATTTCGTATGATAGTGGTTACGCACGTCGGTGACGGCGGGCGACTACGGCGCATGTGACCCTTGTAGTGATCTCATAACAGCTTTCGCTGTCAAGTACACTTGACTTCATAGCGACACAAGCTGATTGGCATACGAATCTAGCTCAAGCTTCTCAAATGGCAATGTAATGTTAGCAGCAGGAAATGAAAAGTTCTGCGTCACTGAAGTACCAGTGCAATACCAAATCGGGAACGCAGTCGATTATTATTACTCGGGAACTGTTGACCGACGCTAGCAGTACGTTAAAAGGACAACATATCACAATTGAGCCTTGCTTTTCGTAGCTTGCGGTAAACAAGTTGATAACAACCAGCGCTTGCAGCAAAAACCGCTGGTCCGAATGTTCGCTTACAATCGTAACCTGTGAAGTTTACCGTCACCTTTCGGTCAGCCTAGGAAGCAGTTGGTGTCCCTCTTCTGCCGGCCTGTGCTGCCACCTAGGAGGACATACGGAAGCTCGCGCCACCCCTGTAGGCCAGGACAAACTGTGGCCTTCAGAAGAGTCTTGTGACACAGCTATTTAGGCATCCAAGCGAACGCAACATGCCATTAGGCAGTGAAAAGCATAGGAGCATTTCTCGTAGTTCATCAGCAATAGAGTAATACAAAATGACAAACTGAAACAGCGATAAAGTGCATAAAATGTACCGCGTTTCTGCGGGAAACTCAAATCCACAACCTTCAAATGATGTCACCGATGCTCTACGACCAAAGGTGCTTCTCCGTCCACTTTGTTTGCTATTTCCGAGCTCATGATCTCTTAGAGTATTAGACTTCGCCACTCGTGGCCAGTGCGGTGAGTGGAAAAACTGCTTTCACGAACCCCCGAAACCAATTCTCTTAGCTGTTTAGGTGTGCTTAATGAGGCCCTCAAGAATTTCTCATCGGCGTTGATGATCTTCAGGCATTATTATCTGGGCTATACTGCACATTCGTAAAAATACAGTTGTTCCTTACTGTAGAAGGATTGCATCATGCGATCAAATGAGACAAGAAATTATTGAAGGATATATAGAAACTCGGCAGATCCCACGTACCAGGAAAAATAACGTTATGAGAAGCATGCGGAGGGAAGACGACCATGTTGCAAATTCTTATTGAGCGACACGTTATGAAAAGACGCTAAATATATGTAGAAATGTTGCACGCACAGGATCTGTTGAAGAGTTGCAGATGTTTATACAACCAGTTGTTTGCACTGGCGCAATCATGCCGGTCAGAAGATTCGTATTAGCAGTACCAGAAGCTGATAAGAAGTGCTGATGCTCACGAGGATGCTGGCCCTGGACACTGCTGCATAAATCAACTTCAGCGCATCGCAACTAACCACAATTGAAGTTAACCCAACGTGACGGCTGTGTCAAATGAGCGAATAAGTAATGTTTATAAAGTTTGGTAGGCAGCACTGCATCCACTATTGACGTTTCAGGATTATAAGCGTCTCTTTGAAAAGTAGTTCGGAGACCTGTGGTAAAATGATTCATTGCCACAGAGAATGCTTGGGTTTGACTCCAGCTGCGACTCTAGCACTAATTCTTTGCATTCGTGTGGTCGACGCTACCGATGTCAGGCATTTCTTAACGCTCGCGCGTTAACATTGCCCATGTGTGTTCTCGTCGTTCCTGGGTAGATACTAAGTGTCAATCCCCTGTGGAACACACCCGCACACCAGCGGCACATTCCCGCCCGTGGTTATATACCACTGTCTGGCGGGAAGTTTTTGACGACGTACGTGACGCGATTTTGACATTATTCATGTCTTGACCTATGCGTCATAATCGTCAAACCATCTGACCCTCCCATTCTAATTTTGGTTTACGCCGAGTTGAGGGGGTGACCACGAGAGCACCCAAGCGTAAGCGGCTGGATAGATAGATAGATAGATAGATAGATAGATAGATAGATAGATAGATAGATAGATAGATAGATAGATAGATAGATACGCTCAATGTCACCGAAGTTTGCGAAGAAATGCTTCGCAATTAAAATTATGAAAAAAGGGGAAAGATGCATTCGCGTATTTTCTATTGCTCTGCTTGATAGCAAGTATTTATTCCTTGATAGAACATTGGGTATCTTAGAATTCTTTGTCTGGGAGAAAACATGTGGTCTGTTTTCTAGTTTTTAGGGTTGAAGCTCATTAAGGCGTGGGTCGGTCGTCACCTGTGTGTATGCATGCATGCAGTAACCACATCGCAGCATGTCCATAGAGTGAATGATGATGAGTAGGGAGAAGCTTCAGAGGGTTTTATCGGCAAACCGTGAATCATCCACTGGCCGCGTCCGACCGTCGTTTGTCTGTCTGTCTGTCTGTCTGTCTGTCTGTCTGTCTGTCTGTCTGTCTGTCTGTCTGTCTGTCTGTCTGTCTGTCTGTCTGTCTGTCTGTCTGTCTGTCTGTCTGTCTGTCTGTCTGTCTGTCTGTCTGTCTGTCTGTCTGTCTGTCTGTCTGTCTGACGAGTGGACGGGTGCATGGACGGACAGATGCGCGGGCATACGGACGGATGCAGGGACGGACGCGTGGATGAACGCACGGATGGACGGACGCGTGAGCATACGGCCGGATAGACGGCCGGAAGCACGGACGCATGCATGGACAGACGGAAGCAAGAACGAATGGACGATCGGAAGGACGGACGGACTGGTGGACGCTTCGCCCCACTCATCATCATTTACTCCGTGGATAGGCTGTGATTTTTTTGCCGTGTCGAAATGAAATGCTGGAGCCTGTGTCTGGCAGCGTGTCTGACACATGGCAATACACACAAATGGGATTGGGGGTAACAAAAGTGGTTACTCCACATGCAAATGATACATAGATGGAAACATGCGAATGGAAACGCAAGTGAACGCCAGCGCTGCTTCGCATTCCTACATAGTTCCATTTAGTGGGAGATGCTGTAAAATTATTAATATTATTCACATTGTTTATATACTGTCGCGCCGCATAGCGGAATTCAGGAGCGTCCTCTCAAGGATGATTAGTAGGCAGACGCTCCCAATGCTGCCTTGTTCAGCGGTGCCAGCCGCTGTGTTAACGCGTTAGCAAGAAACGAACACAAACCATACTTTGTATGTTTTGTGCATCAGTGAATATACCGGACCGCTCGTGACATGCTGAATCTGATTCGTTATTGTGAGACGCGAAATTTTCGTGAAAATGTGTGGCAACTCGCACTTTCAATTATATCCTGCAGAGTACACATATCAGCTTCGCGAGATTTTCTGCAGCCACCTTAGGTAGTTAATTGTTAACGTCTGACCATTTCAGTTAGAACTTGCCTTCTTTTACATGGTCGTGAGATTCGTCAGTGCTTTGGTAGTGCATAAATGCCATAACATTCATTTTACGCGGAAAGTAGCGCACGCTCGCGATTTGTGCCTCCAAACCTTGGTCTACGCTGCGCCGCTTGTTTTTTTACGTTCGTTGATAGATGGTAGCTTATGCAAACGATTCCTTTTTTGCCGGGTATCGGAGCGAAATGATCTCCGCACCCCCAGATAAACGGGTCAGTGGTGCCGTGTGGGTGTTGTGCGTTGTGAATGACGCGTTCTTGGTGCTATCGAACTCGTTTTGCAGAGAGAATTTCTTAGATTGCTTTCAGCAGTGATGTTGAAAAAAAAAACCATCTTGACGTCGAGGGTTTTTCACTGGACGTCGATGTTTGTCAACGCGCTGAGAGTGACAGCGACGATGAAAGATCAGCTGCTAGCTCACGAGCAGAGAGTTGCACTTCACGTTCCGTCGTGCGTTAATGTTTTTTCACGCTTACAAGTCACTTTGATTGTATTTATTGTATAATATCTTTCAGCGAGCTCAATATAAAAGCATAATTTTCCTTTTGAATTGAATATATCCAAACTAAAGTGGTTATATCACAAAGTGCCGCAAGCCGCCAACACGCTAGAGCTCTACCAGCGAAGCGAAATGGTTAGAGCAGTGATATATGAGTCCATGCTAACTTCTCCTGCACTTCATGAGTGGCGTCGGAACGACGTTGTTGTTCGACAAATTTTCACAATTTGAAGTTGCGAAAAGCCTACGCGTGTGTTCGTTTCGACATCATTGTTTCGATCGCGCTGATGAAACATCCAACATCCAAGTGCAAAGAATTGCGCACTGTTAATCTGATGAAGGCTGTAACACAAGTGATAATTATTGAGAATTTAAATTCTGGTGTTTCGTTTAAGAAGCAGCTACATGATGCTTACAGCGCAAGTAACTACGGCGTAATATGTTTGGAAACGGCGCATTATGTTTGCAAACCATCGCTACGTTATATATTCATTTCTATGCAGTCGTGATGGCGTGCTGTTCGCAAGTGGCCTACTATTGCGGCAAATACGCCAGACAGGCGCGGCACAAATGATCTCAGAGTGCCGTTCAGTTCATACGTGAATTCTGGTTCACGCAGTTTTCTGTAGTACGCACAGGATTACGCTAAGCATCGTTGATACACGGTCGATCAGCCGACATCATCACCCTTTGCAGTGCGGCGACAAGTAAGGTAGCGAACCTTCAGCAGTTCCCATTGGTCGGGAAAGGGCTTTGGTTCGATATACATTCTTTTGACGATCAAGAGTTCATCCGATGCGAGCGGCACGGGGAGTACATCCGTGCGTCCTATATTATGCGAGTTCATGAGTTGACCATCCTTTCGAAGTCATCTTCGATTGCATGGCGCACCACGTGTAGGCCGTGGGCATTGTGGATTATTATCATTAGTAGTATTATTATTCATATTATATTATTATTATTCATCTGACTGGAATATATCATAGGAGTAGCTTGGCGTGCAAAGTGTGTTGTTCGCAGCTGTCCTACTCTCTTGTTCGCACTGTGTACCTTTGGGTAATATAGACGTTTTACATAAAGCCTCACACATCATTGAGGCGTTAGAGGCCACATCAAACGCAAAAAAGTGACAGTCGACGTTCGCGGTGCCAGCATGAGTCACGTAAAAAAACATCACCTTGTTTATGCGTTGAACTATATGACATCGTCAGGACGGCACATGTGGAAAAATTTATGACGTCATCATGGCATCCCTACGATGTCACCTGATGACGTGATCACGCACATACGTTCTTTGATCAGAGGTCTGCCGATCCCGGATACTCTGCAAAATCACGTTGGGTGAAGAAAGATTAGCTAAATACTATAAGTGTTTAGAAAAAAGTGCTCAACAATTTAGAGTACTTGGTACTCTACTATGGGAGAGCAGAAAGCCATCCTTGTGTTTAGAAAAAGTGGGCAGCGATTTAGAGTACTAACTTGGTCCCTGAAGCAGGTACTCTACTATGGGAGAGCAGAAAGCCGTCCTTGTGTTTAGAAAATGTGGGCAACGATTTAGAGTACTAACTTAGTCCCTCAACCAGGTACTCTATTATGGGAGAGCAGAAAGCCGTCCTTGTGTTTAGAAAAAGTGGGCAACGATTTAGAGTACTAACTTAGTCCCTCAACCAGGTACTCTACTATGGGAGAGCAGAAAGCCGTCCTTGTGTTTAGAAAAAGTGGGCAACGATTTAGAGTACTAACTTAGTCCCTCAACCAGGTACTCTACTATTGGAGAGCAGAATGCCGTCCTTGTGTTTAGAAAAAGTGGGCAACGATTTCGAGTACTAACTTAGTCCCTCAACCAGGTACTTTACTATGAGAGAGCAGAAAGCCGTCCTTGTGTTTAGAAAAAGTGGGCAACGATTTAGAGTACTAACTTAGTCCCTCAACCAGGTACTCTACTATTGTAGAGCATAGAGCCGTCCCGTGGGCCTCACACTTGATGAGGCCCTGTTGACAAATATATACGATTTTCTGACGGTTGGGTATTCGCAAGTTCAGCCGTCCATGTGTGTGTTTAAAAAACGTATTTAACAATTTAGAGTACGAGGTACTCTACTATGGCAGAGCTGATAGCCATCCCGTGGACCTATGACGGACGCAAAAGAAGTCGCAAAGATTTATGAAGAAAATGCTGCTTACGGGCCGAAGCGGTGTCGAATCATGAACCATGGCCTTCTATTTTGTTCTGGTCAAGAGTCTTATATTTTTTCTTGTTTACCTTACGCTCTGTTATATGCTTTGACAGACGGGTGGTTAAATGTTGCCGTTGTTATTGTGCTGTGGTCTTTTATTGTGTTTGTTCAGGTTAGCAGCCTCGTCTGGTTTTTCAGCGTCTGCGCTACATCTGCTGTAGACGCCGGAGGGTGGTTTACAGACATTTTGCGCTCTTACGGGGGCTTCACTCTAAAAAGGAAGTGGCCTCCACCTTGGAACCATGTTTGGCGAATGCCTAAGAGATCTATCTGTGTGTCCTTTTTTTCTAGCAAGGTTACTTAGGCGAATAAAGTTAAAATAGAATCAAAGCTGATATTCATTCCCGACGTTGATCACTCCAGCGCATCACCAACCACCGTTCAAGATCATGCAGCTTACGAGATGTTTTGGCGTCACGTCAGGAAGAATGAACTGAGAAGACAAGCAATAGTAAGATGAATGGGCAGTTTTAGGGGTCGTTCAGAAGTTGCGGCTCTCGGGGTCCATTGCGACGAATATGCTAAAAACTTTTTTTAAAGATTTCGTGTGACTCGACCTGGTGTGTGCCTAACGTGAAGTTAATTCGAGGTCAGCCGTCGCTTTCGACCCCCGTTTTTGCGGGATTTCGTCGTGGCACTGTAATGGAAACACGTCATAACACTTTGCAGGCTATTGCTTCATCATATTTGGTTGACAGTTGTGCGTGTGAAAAAAACGTTTCACGCCCTTTTGTTGTCTTAGAACCTCATATATATAAACATATATAAACTGACGTTTAGAAAGCTCTGTTTTGTACTCGTGATGGACGGCCTGTCGTACGCCGCGACAGGTGAGCGCGCATCGAATAAATCGTAGGCGCCGCTCCGCACGCCATTTTGACATTGACGTTGACGGCACGCCTGGCGTCCTCGAACTCACTAAACTTTGTATGGTAGACCACGAGTGAAGACGCGATTCATATTTAAAATACGTCAGTAGCATACGATTTTAGAGCCGCCCCGCCGCGGTGGTCTAGTGGCTAAGGTACTCGGCTACTGACTCGCAGGGCGCGGGTTCGAATCCCGGCTGCGGCGGCTGCATTTCCGATGGAGGCGGAAATGTTGTAGGCCCGTGTGCTCAGATTTGGGTGCACGTTAAAGAACCCCAGGTGGTCTAAATTTCCGGAACCCTCCACTACGGCGTCTTTCATAATCATATAGTGGTTTTGGGACGTTAAACCCCACATATCAATCATCAACGATTTTAGAGCATATTTAGTACATCGATGAACGAAACTTCCTGAAAGTTTTCTCTCTCAGCTTATGAGCCGTGAATACGAAAAGTGAACAGGCTGCACTACAAGGTTTACCCGCTGTAGTGTATGTTTGCTGCTCGAGAAATAAGTTTCTAAATTTGCGGAAACAAAAAAAAAGCTGATAGTGTCCGTCAGTGCAATGCAGCACCGCAGCAGCCGTTTTGCTCGACGAATCCTGCAGTGCCCGGAATTTCGCGGAGCTGCTACCTATTGCCTCCATTTTGTAAACAATATAATCGAGGAAAGTGTGGTCCAGAAATACTTGAAAAAAATTCAAAGGCGGCGTGCCTTCATCGCTTAAGGGTTTGCAGGTGACAAAGAGACAGTGCCCTTATTACCTCTCGTTTTGTTTTTCACTCTCTTGGAGGTAGGATAATTTGATGATGCCCTTTCTTTAGCCGACATTTGTTACTTCAGCTGTTCCCGCCACAATAGCTTATGGTGATGGTGCTCCGCTGCTGTCCCACAAGTCGCGCAGTGGAATCAATAATCAATGGAGGCGTAAAAGCTTGAGGCCCGTGTACATAGATTTAGGTGCGCGTTAAAGAACCCCACGTGGTGGCAATTTCGGAGCCGTCCACCATTACGCCTTTATTGTAATCATATCGTGGTTTGGGAACGTTAAATTTGACAATTATTAGTATTATTTCAGCTGTAACGATGAGAAATGTGTAAGGCGATGACAAAGCAGCCAAGCAAGCAAGCCACAACGTTTGAATAGCTACGTGACCCGAGCTTGCGCTTGCCTGAATTTCGGCCCCGTGGCGCCTTTGTTTCCGTGACCGTGGTCCTTGTCGTCGTTCACCGTTAATAGATATTTACTCGTGTATGAATCACGTACCATGGAACAGTGACTATGTATTGTTGTTTCAGGTCGTGTTTTTATTACTTGGTTGGTTGTAGTGGTAGAACCGAAATTGCGCGTCATATCTCTTAGACCTTTTATCAATCCTTTAAGTTACCTTCAATTTCTGAATCTCAATATCTCTCTTTACGATGCGTAGGCCGGTTCAGAGTGTCGTTTGGGGATCGTGTCCACCCTGCTCGTTCTAAAAATGCCCCGTACAAGCGCAGGACAGCTCACAAGATGCGACAAGTGTGGTGTTTTTCTGCCTTCAAATTAATTTTTCTCAGTCTGTTTTTCTCACGTTGGTATATCTGGTATGTGATAATAATGATACTGCTACTACCAATACTACTACAGCTATACTACAACTATCTATAGCATGCATACTTCTAATACTAACAATAATAGTCGCAATTATTCAACAACAAACTTCACCTTAAGCTTATAAGAATAGATTGAATTAATTGTCCTCGGCAGCGCTGACTGCCTCACACTTATTGAAGGTTGTGGTGGCAATAACGGACGGCAACTTCGAGACTCGCTTGTAGTAAGGAATCGGCGAGGACTGCATGCGCCGTTGGAAAGTGAGTTCCCTGTCACTCGAATGAACGCACCATTATTCTGAATTTCCTCCACCGAGCCTGCTCCATCGATTCGGAGGCACGGTGCTCTCAGAAGCAATTCGGCTCGTAGTGAGTTCATCCCCCGAAGAGCCCGCAGAACGATTTCGCCTGGGTGCCGGTCAATTTATCCATTTCACAGCCAAGCCTTAGACAGGCCGCTGGCAGGACCAGTGTGGCCTGATTAATCCGTCCCTGTCAAGCCGTCAGTTGCACGCTTGGTTCTCGGAGCTTTCCACCAAGGTGAGGAGATGCCGGCTGAAACGAATTGCTCGGACAGAGTACAGGCCCACCTGTGTACGGGCATCGGCTCCATACTGGTAGCGCTGAACAGTCTTCTCTTGTAACCACTTTTTTTTTCTTTTGCACGAGAGGGCGCGAAGAAGGGCTGCTAGAATACGACCTTATCTCAAAGTGGTTCAAGCCACTGATTTCCCAAGAAACGCATGGAACTTTATTATATTTTGTAAGTATTAGTTCAACTGCAACGACATGTTCTGCAATACTACGTGAAAATTACAAAAAAGCTAGTGGACAGTGGTTACGAATGAGCCCCTGCATTTCACATGGTGCATTTCAGCTGCTTTGCGATGCCATCGGCTCATGGGGTGACGTCGTGCGTGTGATTAAGGTAAATTAAGTGCACTTTTCGTTTGGGGATTCGTAGCCAGTTAGAAAATTTTGACTATTGCGGTTAGGTGTGTAGTTGATTTTCACGCCTGTAGCTCAAGAAAGAAGTTTCATGCGTTTAAAGAGTGGACTGCAAGAACTGAGGGGTGAAGATACGCAAAGCCTGCGGCTACAGTGCCCTCGTATGCTAATGCGCCATCTCGTATCAGAAGTAGTTACATTAGGCAGGGGACTGTTCAGTATAAAGCATCATTGAGGCCAATGCACAATCAGTTACTTGCAGAGTTATGCTTTAAAAGCGCTTTCCTCTCGAGAGTGGCATTATTGGCCGTTACAAAGCTACGCACGCAAGCACACAAGCACATACACACGCACCGTAAAAGATTCAGTCATGTCTTTATATACTTTCGGAAAGACGCCCCGCCGCGGTGGTCTAGTGGCTAAGGTACTCGGCTGCTGACCCGCGGGTAGCGGGTTCGAATCCCGGCTGCGGCGGCTGCATTTCCGATGGAGGCGGAAATGTTGTAGGCCCGTGTGCTCAGATTTGAGTGCACGTTAAAGAACCCCAGGTGGTCAAAATTTCTGGAGCCCTTCACTACGGCGTCTCTCATAATCATATGGTGTTTTGGGACGTTAAACCCCACAAATCAATCAATCAACTTTCGGAAAGACAACGATCCCTGTCGGCTGCCCTAGATTATATGTTTCGACAGGGGCCTGAAGCCCCACCGCGATAGTCTAGAGGCTAAGGTACTCGGCTGCCGACCCGCAAGTCGCGGGATCAAGTCCCGGCTGCGGCGGCTGCATTTTAGATGGAGGCGAAAATGCTGCAGGTTCGTTTGCTGAGATTTGGGTGCACGTTTAAGAATTTCACACTCTAAGGCCAAAGCATGTTAGAAGGGTGTGTGGTTCGTCCTTTTGGGGTCAAATGGGGCTGCCACAATCATTAAATCATTTAGGAACTAACGCACGGCACCGGCTCTAAGAGTTGGACCCCACAGACAAGCTCAAGGGACTAACATTAAGTCCTCACATTTACACTTTAGTGGGTAACCGTTAGTCCACAAATCACCCCATAGAACTACCATTTAGTCTTCACATTTACACCTTATTGGTAAACCGTTTGTCCCCACATGTATAACTTAATGGGCAACTGTTAATCCCCACAGTTGCACCTCGCCGGACGTACAGTTGGTCCACTCAAATACTCCTATCGGATGAACTTTTTATCCACAGTTCAAATATTGTTTTTTATTTACTCTCCACCAGGCCTAACACTTTTTTCGCCTGTTTTTCTGCGCAGTGAGAAACAAATGATGCGGAAAAGAACACGCGAAAAATCTTTTAGCCACCTGTGTGTCACTGCTTTCACAGTCACTGCAACAACGAATGACAAGAGTGAGACATTCAGATCTTTTATTTTTTGCTGTACACATAAAGTTTCTTTAGTCTCTAAGAGAATTCGTGGTAAAACGTACAAGCACAACCTCATTGTCACATCTTGAACAGTCGTTGTGAAGCTTCTCCGACGGAAGCGATAGATGACAGGCATTGCAGACGCCAGCGCACGCAGCCTTCTGCATGTTGTGTGGCCACGGCTGTACAATAAGACAGTAAAAATAGTCACACGTGACAGAAGATAAGGATGCACGCATATGACAAGTACGTGCAAGTTGATGTTAAAACATACGTGTAAAATATCACACGCAAATAGCTTTGCCTTCACATCTATTAGAGTCCTTCTGAAGCTGCTCCGGTGAAAGCGATAGAGCCTTATGCACGGTGTGTGCCCACGGCGGCACAATAAGATATTAAAAATAGTTATTCGCACGTGACAGAAGATGAATCATGGGTATGACAAATACATGAAAGGTGAGATAAAAACATACGTGTAAATAGGACATGCAAAGAATTTCCCCATCACGTCACACATCGTCAAAGACGCATTTCAATCCTCATAGCGCAAAAGTTTAAGTGCGGTGGCCGCAGTCATAACACCGAGGCGCCGACAGCTACAACGCCGCCAGCAAAGCGATGAGTTCTAAGCGAGCGCCGTCGTTCAGCTCGAGCAAGCGAACGCGAGACCGAACACGGTGTTGCACGCGGAGCGTCTGCTGCCAGAAAACGTCGAACAGGAAAGCGCCCGTACGCTGGGCCGCCGCCACGAATAGCGCCGAGTTGGTTTGGAGCGAGCGCCTAAAAAAACCGACGGTAATGCGGCCTTTTTCCACAAACTCGACCGAGTGCAGCGAGAAAACGCATGTCGACTGCCGTGGCAGCCGCCAACTGCCGGCGCCGAGCTGCTTCGACCGATTGACGGGGAAGCTAACTGTAATAGCGACCTATCTTCACAGACTCGCTTCCGACGCTAGCGAAAGCCCCGCCAGCCTGTGCTGGTGCACTTACAGTGCGTGACATACTACAAGAAAGCTCGTTCTGAGCAACCGCAACGTGTTTTGGACGACTCGCGAAAGAACCACAAGGTCACCGCCCAATATCGTCAGCCTGGAGCTCATCACGGCGGCAAAGACAGGTGAGCACTCGATGAGCGAGCGTCCGGGCGACCGAGGGCAATGATGGCCGATTTCCGGGGGGTCAAAGAGCACAGCGATCTACAGACGCCGAAGCTGACATTCGCAGTCCAATTCGTGCGTGTGACACAGAAAACGACCGAGCCCGTAGCCGGCAAGCGCGATCCGTGTCGCACACCCGTCAAGCACAGCAGAATCGATAATGATCACCTACTTGTGAAATAATCCAGCGCTGAATTCTGCCCTGAGTCTGCTGTCTTCTCGGCCACAATCTTGGCCTTAATTTGCCACCGGTGCTGTCGTGAGTTGGTCGTGACCATCTTGACTACGCCAGAGATATACAGTGCGGCGTGGTGACGTATCGAGACCTGCTCCAGACTTCATGGGTGTGGCGAAACGTGAAAGAAGCAGCACACGCTCATCCAAACGTCTACACAAAACAGCATGGCGTAATTCCTAGACTGTCGAGCTCTCAGAGTGCTACGCAACGCCAACTAGGCAGGCAAAGAACTTTATTAATATCCGGAGGCGGTGCTCAGTCCTCCTTAGGGGGCGACCCCGGTGGGCCACTCCCCCGACGGGACGGGGAGGTTAAACTCCACGGCTATGTCGTGGACCCTCTGGATGGCCCTAAGCTGGTCTCCTTTGTCATGGCCTGTGAGGAGACAGGTCCAGTACGCCTCCGTAGAGGGAGACTCGCTGCTCTCGAGCAACGCAGGGCATTGCCACAGCACGTGTTGGAGAGTACCGTCACCAGAAAAATACGGGGGAAGACTCGGCCAGGAGAGAGAAGGATGGCTAGTGCCCTTGACATCACTTTGCGCACGGCCCGCATCTCCCGGGTGGTTCAACTCTCTGGAGATTAAGTGGTTTGCACGTGGTACGCATCCCTCTGTGGTTACTCCTCAATGGTCTATTCGTTCATCGCGAGTGCCTATTGGGCTGCGTTACTCCTTTCTCGGATAATTTTGCCTTAGATTGCAGGTGGTCAAAAGTTTTAGAGCCCTTCTGTAAGGCGTTTCTAATAATCATATGGTGGTTTTTGAACGGTGAACCCCGCATACTAACCGACAGGGGCCGGCAGTCAAGGCGAGCCGACAGGACTGCTAGCGACTACATGTGCGCAGCGTAGCGAGGATAACGACGAAGAGCACGTACGTTGGTTTTCTCGCTGCAGCAGTTATTGCATGGCAATATTACGATCCTTGCTGTTTCGTAAGGCAGATAACTTCGTAAATGTGTTACCAAGACCCGGTCGGTGTGTGATCTGCTCCGCCAGCTGACGCAGCAATCCTATAGTGCTCACAATTTTTCAGTGAATACATAAGTTATCGTGGCCGTTTAATGACCCGTATATTAAGCGAAATCTTGTTCCGTTATCGTATGTATCCAATTTCTTCCAATTTGAACCAGTACTATCAATTTATGTTATTATAATACCTTTTATGAGTACTCGCAATACCTAAATACCCGCAATACTGGAAATAACTGCTCGACCGGATGTGCTTAGAAGTGAAACACTTGTGTCACTCGCTGCAAGTGCCACTAATAAAAAATGACACCATCTCCACTTAAAGGAACATTAAGTAGCATGCGAAGCAGCGCATGGGTCGACTTAAATTTCCGTTCATCACGGGCACCTTGCTCGATGTTAACGCGTCCTTGCAAGTAGAGTACACCATGAAATGAGTGCAGTTTTATAGCGCGTGTGCAGAATCTCGTTCGCCGACGCGGTCATGTGATTGCTGAGAGAGTGTAAGGGGGAGAGGCCACAATTTCTTACACAGCCGCTCAGGACGCGGAACGTGCTAGCGCGTGCCAGCGCGTTTTGACTTAGATACAACGCGTTGGTTCGTAGTGCCTTCACATAATCTCGTTCCCCGACGGTATCTCATGATTATTGAGAGAGTGTAAGGAGGACAGGCCACAGCGTTTTACCCAGCCCCTTACACAGGCCGGAACGCGCTAGCACGTCAGTGCGTTCTGGCCTTGCTTGGGCCAGCTGTTGAACATGCGCAGTAAGGGTAGTTAAGCACACCGGATTGAGCTTCGCCATAACCTGCTTCGCATCTAATAACTGCGCCACAGAGATCCGGACTGGGAACCACTACTGCCATGAGAAAAAAACCATAGGCACCCGGTCCTGTCTTGGGTAAAGTCACCGACTTTATGGGGAGCCCTAGGGCTCCCCTTCATCATTTTATTCCGGAAATGAAGCATGCGAAGCACGTACATCGTTTCCAAAAGTAAGAATTCCCAAGACTTACCAGAACAACAAAGATGTGATACGCAATCATTTCAAGGCGATCTACAAGTTTCCACACCAAGCATGTGTAATTCATGGACTTTCTCTTGAAGGAGCGACGCTGTCGTACCGCATTAGAACCGGCTCCGCATACACCCCAGCCTGGTCATTCAAGACTGGGAGATACGCTTCCCCGTTCTGTGCCTTCTGTGGTGACATCGGGGATATTGAACATTTCATTTGGCTTTGCCCACAGTTTGATGCGCAAAGAGCAGCGATGATCCGCACCTTGCGAAAAGGCTGTCATAGGCACCAGACAGTTGATGACATCATCTTTCCTGAGGGACCCACGGCAACTAGGAGGAACGTGCAACGAATTTTGTTAGTCTTCCTGCGAGACACTGGGCTGTCTGACACGTGGTGACATTTTCCAAATTCAGGAGATGCTCAGGCGGAACAATTGCCGGCCATGCAGGCCAGGCTAACCCCGCCTGCTACAACACCACCACCACCACCACCAAGTTCTTGCCACGTCATCTGGATCAAAGTCCATAACCTCCCGAATTGCAGGCGGAAGCGGTACAGCTTGAAGCCAACGCTCTCCGTATACCTTCATGGACCTTTCCAGAGATTGCACCGCCACGCCTTCCTTTGGTGGATCGGCGCTGGTGCATTATGGGAGAGCGGAGCGCCGCCGGTCAGAGCAGACGACGCTTTCCCGCTTTCGCTTGCTTTCGTCGCGCGTCGTGAGTGGTTTTGGCTGGTATAAGGAGCTGCTATTGTGAAAAAAAAAACGCTTCTCCTGATCGCTTTGACTTTCAATCACGCTTACTAGACTTGGTTGTTTGTCGCAAATAACCGTAATCATCACTGAACATGCCGAATAAAGAAAGTGGGGGGCACACTTGCTCGGTTCTGGGATGCGATAATACGTGAAAGTCACTGGACGTTTCATTCATTTCTTGCCAGCCACGGTTGTCTAGTGGCTAAGACACTCGGCTGCTAGCCGCAGGTCGCGGGGTAGAATCTCGGCCGTCGTGGCCGCATTTCCCATTGCGGCGAAAATGTTTTAGGCCCGTGTGCTTAAATTTCTGGAGCCCTCCACTACGGCGTTTCTCATAATCGCATGGTAGTTTTGGGACGTTAAACCCCAACACATATATTATTAGTTCGTTGATTGGTGCCACTTCAAGGCGTCGATGTATGTGGTGCTGCAGTTAAGTTTGACCTTTGATATCTGTGTCCTCACCCTGATTACGGGGCTGGGATTTTACACTTCCAGCTTACCCTGTAACTAACTACGCGAATTCATTAAGTCGAGAGGCTTGGATACCTCGTTATAAACTCACACGGTCCTATATTCATCCGCCTAAGGAGATTTGATGGAGAAGGCCACCTTCTTTTTCTTCTCAGTCAATGTGCTGATCCTACACTATGACTGTCAGCACGGTTTTGCCGTGAGTGCGAACCCGTGTTGCGTAGTGGCTGGAGGAGAGCACTGCTGTAGCTTGGGCATGGGCAGGTGCCGGTGTGGCTTTAAGGGGGCCAGTGCCCCTTTTCCACCCCTCGGCCGACTCCCCAGCACACCACCATTTACTCCACCCTTTGAAAACTTTCTGTACCTAACGAGGTTTGCACTGCCTCCGAAAACGGAGGCAGTGCGAAACTGATTTTGCATTGCCTCCATGAGACCACATTGCACCAAGCTCGTATGTGATGCGATGACGTGATCACGTGAAGTCACGTAATGTTTTGATGACGTCGTAATGTTTGCAATGTGTGACGTCATATATGTTGTCATCACGCGGTGTTTCTTTTTCGATCACTCGACGTCGCCGACGCGGGACGCAAACGGTCGAGTTTCACATTTGATGAGGCATCTAAGGTTTTTGCCTAAAAACAAAAAAATGACCGCTGGTGGCTTTGGTGTCCCGCGGCGTCGGCGTCAACAGCAGTGATGCGAAAATCATCGTGTGATGGCGTCACCACACGACGTCATCGTGACATGACGGATCCCCAGAATGTGTAAGGTCATCATGGCGGTCCCATGATCACGTCATGAGACGACATCGTGGCTTTGCACTGCTTTTTTATCGTATGATCAGCCCACCTATCATGGAGGCCAAGCAGAACCGGGTGAGGTGCTGAAAGTTTAGGATGCCTCCAGTCATAAGTCAGTGCAAAACCATTTTAGGTGCAGAAAACATTCGCTGGGGGGAGGGAGAAGAGGGAAGACCAATAAATTGACTGAGCAAAAAGAAAGAGACGGCTGTCGCCTTCAGGTTGCCTTGGGTGAAGGCATAAAAAACCCTGCGAGGTTTTTCTTTTTTTTACGCTGTTAAATAGTGTTTATTCGACTGTTTACTGCGTGATTATGTTGGATCACATCTGCTTTTTATTGACCATAAACCTAGAGGCCTTTCCAGTTTGCTTCGCGCATATCTTATTTTTTCTCTTTGTGTCAAGGCAAAGAGAGCCAGCTGTAGTTTCATCATTATCGATACAAAATCTACACTCGCCGTCAGTTTCTTTCACACTGTCAGCTTATGTAAGCACTGCTGGAGCCGTCTATACCTTTACCACATTGTATCGCTTTTAAAGTCATTACGACCATTAACAGTCTTCCACAGCAATGTTTTCTGGCTAAAACCATCTGTGTGCCCAGATAGTGAGTGCTTATTAGCACCGTAAGAATGTTCATGCAGCGCAATTTTTCCTTCTGAATGTGCCTGAGGCAAGTTCATCAGATGTTTTATCCTTGGCCCTTTTGGCAAAGGTGACAGGCGCGGTAAAATGCTTTCGGCTGATTGGAGAGGCAGATCTATACAAACGACAAATTACTGAATTAGCATAATTGTAAACTGTAATGAAACAAGAGATCAAGGGAGCTGAAACAGTGAAATTGAATATTGTGTGAACTATGCACACTGACGCTCATTCCGTTGTACATTTCTTCCAATTGTTAACCAGTCATGTCTTGCGCAGTCAGGTCCGAAATTCTTAAGTTAATTTCCAACTCACAGTAGTGGAAACAGGAACTATGCAGAGACAGCACGTTTTGCGCTGTTTGGAAGCAAATACTGCATGCGAAGTATCCGCTCTATAGACGTGCTGTTAGCTGGTTTTCACTACTCTCAGCGTCCCGAGTGCAAACTTTCTCACACGCAGCATTTGAAACAGGCAATCAGTATTCCTATATAAGCAGCATATAAATGCTCGAACACATTTATAAGGATGGAATTTCTACATTATCATTCGCGAAGTGCATGGTCTTGCACTGCGTATCACGTGGAAGCATATCACGAGTGACAATCCCCGAAATAAAGTACTGATAATGAAGCTCTACGGTCATACTGACAATAAAACATGTGACAAAAGTTTCTGCTACGCGGAAATACGATCCATGCAGCACAGGGGACTCGCCGCAAAAGCTGAGAAATATTTCAAATCCAATGGGCATTTTCGTGAATACGTAAGGAATTTCCCAAGTCATTAATGAGTCAAGGCTACTAGTGTTTCCTGACTGCATATTGCTCTGGGGGGGGGGTGCCTCTTCTGTGAGTGCAGATTAAAGCAGGGTTGTGAGGCGCCACATTCCCGCAACGATGCGTTCGTACGCCCGCGTGCTGTGGGAAACGGGATGAGCCAACGCTTCTGCGAGCAGACGATTCTTCGCCGGCACTCAGGTTTCCCACAATGCTTTGCAGCCGCCGTAGGAAGGCGCGCTTCAATTTATGAAGAGGTCAATTGAGCTCAGAACCCTCTCTGGCTGCCTTTCCGCTCTTTCCTTCTTCCCCACTACTCGTCCTTGCATCTTTTGCATAAGCTGGAATAATCACTGCAGATCCCTAAAAGGGGCCGTGTGACTGAACGCTATAGAACGATCGCAACCGCACGTAATCCCTTTAGGCTCACTTCAGAGACGGCACGCTCAGCCCCAAACCACGATGCGTCGGTGTGAATTTATATTGGCACCCGGAGAGCAGCACGGAAAAATGGTACAAGTATAGGTACAAATGGTGTCAGGCTCCGTTTAAGCTTCTGAAACGTCGATGCAAGAACAATCCGAAGTCGAGAGAATTAGTGTTACCGCCAATTTTGCGTTATGAAAACGCTGATATTTAATGAAGCTTGTCTATGAAAAGTGCTGTGAGAAGTTTTTGGAAGAGCAGCGAATATTTTCCGGCACATGTTGCAATGTGCAACAAATCAACATATATTATTCTCCATCATAAAGCTACTATATGAAGTGGTAATAATAGCTTCTCTTTGTTACAGACTAAGATGGCTTAGGCACTTTTAATTTCAATCGTGTTATCACACGTTTAAATCTATTCCTAAGGAAATTTTGTAATTTGATTGATATGTGAGGTTTAACATCCCAAAACCACCATATCATTCGGAGAGACGCCGTTTAGGAGCGCTCCAGAAATTTCAACCACCTGGGGTTCTTTACCGTGCACCCAATTCTGAGTACACGGGCCTACATTTCCGCCTCCATTGGAAGAGCCGCCGCAGCCGAGATTCGAACCCGGTAATGGTTGATATGTGGGGTTTAACGTCCCAAAACCACTTAATGATTATGAGAGACGCCGTAGTGGAGGGCTCCGGAAATTTAGACCACCTGGGGTTATTTAACGTGCACCCAAATCTGAGTACACGGGCCTACAACATTTCCGCCTGAGAACTGGGTCTGAGAACTGGCTAACCTCCCTGTCTTTCCTCATTTATTCCTCCTCCTCCAAATCTGAGCACACGGGCCTACAACATTTCCGCCTCCATCGGAAATGCAGCTGCCGCAGCCGGGATCCGAACCCGCGCCCTGCGGGTCAGCAGCCGAGTACCTTAGCCACTAGACCACCACCGCGGGGCATTCGAACCCGCTACCCGAGGGTCAGCAGCCGAGTACCTTAGCCACTAGACCACCGTGGCGGGGCGGAAATTTTGTAATGATATTGCTTTGTCATGTATGGCATATTTATTTATATTGTCATGCTTACTTTAGATTCGTTTGATATGTTTGATATGATGTTTGGAACGTATTGAAAAAAATGCCGAAATGCTACAGGCATATGCCATTGTAAGCTATTAGGTGAATTATACCTCATGTTTATCCTGACAACTCGTTAGCTTGCAACATTGTTATATATATATATATATATATATATATATATATATATATATATATATATATATATATATATATATATATATATATATATATATATATATATATATATATAGTGTACAGAGTGTAACTGCAGAGTGTGACTAATTATTGAGTTGAGCTCTAATGTGAACGTCCCATTATTTGTATTCAGCCCAGCACCCCCCTAACTTCGAGGAACATTTACATTATGCATACTTTTTGTTCGGTTACTTACAGACTGCTCCATAAATGGTGAATATAGAAAGTGGTATCTTAGTTAGCCACCACGTATGTTTTTTTTCTGCACAGTGACTATCTGGAAGGGTCTTTTGTTGCACTTAATGTAATTGTGTATTGAAGATAGAGAAAGAGAACATCGTGAATTCCAAAGGTCACAGTTAACAGTGATCAAAGACAAATACTCATGAAGCGTAATCTTTGTCCACGCGAGAGGAGCGAAAAAAAAAACGCAAACTTCCTCGAGATCGAGCATATGATTAAGTGGAGGGCTTTGTCAGTCAGTTTTTTGCTGCCGTCTTTCCAACGTTACGCTCTGTATAGATTCCTTTAGACTTCTCAGGCATTTGTCTCCCTCTCTACTGAATCTTAAAATGGCGCCTTTAATTCTGTGCCTTTTCCTCGACTTGTACACTTGATAACTCTGATTTTCTATTATACTATATAATTTTCTACCTCAATGCCAGTTCGTTTTTTAGGAGCCTGTTCACAAAGCTTCCTATGCTCGGGGTATGTCCTCAGACATATACGCTAGTTCTCGAGGCGAGCGCTGTTGGTGCGGTTCCTTTCTCATCGTCTGGAGCTCAGTGAGTGGACATCTCCACGCAGCTACTCATCAAGAAAACCTTGAAAGTGGAGCTGGCGGCGCGCAGAGCTCGCAACGCGACTGCAATGGGGGCCCGCAACCAAGACGGTGCAACGAGATCTCGCGATGCTGAAGAAATACGGAAACGTCGGCAGCAATCGCAAGCCAGCCTCGATCTGAAGGCGTCGGCAGCTACGAAGGCTCGCGCAGCCGAAGCAAAGCGAGTTCGTCAAGAGAGAGCCCGTGAAGCAGAGGCGGCACGCAAGCGGCGGTCAGAAAACCTCAAACCAAAGCGGCCGCTGGAAGCAGCGGTCAAGCGAGAAAAGTGGTAGCCACCTGAGGTTAGGGACGCCGACGCGCTCTGCGAGCGGAACTTTCTCTATCACTCGTTTGGCCATGGCTGTAAGGTATGCGACCGCTTGTGGCTTGACAACAACCTCACCGCCATCCCTTCCATCCGCAACGACGAGTCACGCGCCAACACCATCGCCGTGCTTCAGTGACAGTTTCCTCTCGCGCAGTGCCTGCATCAGAACGTGCCTCACGATGCCACCTTCGACTTACACCGCGAGCGTTGGCTGGTTAACAAGCCGTCCTAAAAGAACGGCCTCGTCAAGAATATTTACGGGTTCTCCCGATCAGTTCTGAGCAAGCTCCTCCATCATTATTCACATTATATAGATGGCCTACTTATAGGTTCCTTGTGTTATTTGGCTTTCGTGCTTCTTACGCTTGCGCACCATGGCAAAGAAGTGGTAATGGTGTTCGGCTGCTGACTCCAAAGGTTGTGGGTTCGACTAAGGCCATGGCGATCGAATTCGACGAAGGTGACTTGCTACAGGTTCATGTATATTCTGTGGTGCCAGCGCACCTTAAAAAGCACCAAATGGTAACACTTTTCCGAGTCCTGCACCGCGGTGCTTCCCATAAACCAAATTTTAGTTTTGGGACGTAAAACGCAAGTTGTTATTAATTATAGCTTACGTTTGCGTTTTTGAATCCTTCACTATTGCATTATTTCCCACTCCAACTACAGCTTTGCCGATGCTCAAGTATACATCAACAAAAAAGCAAGCTTATTGTGTCCAAATATTTTTTATCCTTCAATTATGTTAAATTACTTTATATACTCCATTATAGCTACGGGCTTGAAGTACGGTCTTAAGACAAGAGAAAGGTTTTAGAGAAATTAGTCTTGTTGTGCATGTTTTGCCCGTGTAAGTGCCACTCGTGGGTTTCCTTCTTAGAACCGTTCTCTTTATATGATGATATGTGGCATTGAACGTCCCAGAACCACCACATGATTATGAGTGACGCTGTAGTGGAGGGTTCCGGAAATTTCGACAACCTGGGGTTCTTTACGTGCACCCAAATCTCAGCAAATGGGCCTACATCATATTCGTCTAGATCTAAAATGCAGCCACCGCAGCCGGGATTCGATCCCGCGATCTACGAGTTCGCAGCCGAGTACTTTAGATTCAGACGCGAAGGCGAAATCCTCCTACTACGCGGACAGATGAAAAATTGCCACATCCCACGTACAGTGGGAATCGACGATATGCGACGCACAAATTGGGAAGGATTGTATGTCCCTTTAAAATCAGCACAACGTTACGAGCTGGACGTTAATTATCCCGTACATGTCTTCCATGTCATGATGATCATGTTTGGATATGTCATATACCTTCGTTGATCATGTTTGCATATGTCATTTACCTTCGTTGTCTATTCACTCCGCGTGTTCCCAAATTTGGTATATGTGGAACTAGTGAAACGGCCGCGAGCGCGCTATGAGGGTAGCATGTAGTCATGCTTTACATGAAACGCATGTCTTGCTTATTGTGTATGAACGTGTCAAATACATTCGTTGTCCATTCACGTTACGTAATGTCAAATTTGCTGTACGTGAAGCTAGTGAAACGGCCACAAGCGTATCATGAACGCGGGAAGTTGTCTTGTTGTTAGATGACACGCATGTCATGATTATAATGTTGCACAAGTCATATATCTTCGTCATCCATTGACGTCACGTAACGCCAAATGCGGTGTAGGTGAAGCTAGTGAAAAGAACGTGAGCGCACTATGAGCGTAGCATGCAGTCATGTTTTACATGACCCGCATATCATGGGTATCATGCCTGGGCGTGTCATTTAACTTCGTTGTGCGTTGGCGTCACGTAATACCAAATTTGGTATATGGGATGCTAGCGAAACGGCCGCGAGCGCAAAATGAGCGTGGCTTGTAGCCATTTTCTTACATGCCATGTATCGCCCCGCCGCGGCAGTCTACTGGATAAGGCACTCGGCTGCTGACCCGCAGGTCGCGGAATCGAATCCTGACTTTGGCGGCTGCATTTTTGATGGAGGCTAAAATGCTGTAGGCCCGTGTGCTCACACTGTAGAATGCACGTTAAAGTAGCGCAGGTGGTCGAAATTTCCGGAGCCTTCCACTACGGTGTCTCTCATAAACATATCATCGTTAAGGGTCGTGAAACCCCACACATCAATGAATTAGTACATGATACGCATTTTATGATTATCAGGTTATCGCCATTTAAATACTGTCGGTATCTATTCACAACCTGTAATATCTAATTTGGTATACGTGATAGCGAAATGGTCACGAGCACACCATGAGCGTGACGTGTAGTCATGACACACATGACATATGTCACTATTTCCATGTTAGGGTCTCTCACTTATGTTCCCCATGCAGTCATGTCACACCTACCACATACGCAATAGCGCATGTGAATAATACCACAGCAAGTGCAGCAAGACCTTGAAATGTGAATCATGGCATTCATGACATGCATGTCATGATTTTCATGTTATGGCTGCTCACTTATGCTCGCAATACATTCATGTTATGTCATACGAATTTATGGACACTATTATCTAAAGGGTGCGGAGATCTAAAACTCGTAGGTGGCTAGATAGATAGATAGATAGATAGATAGATAGATTGATAGATAGATAGATAGATAGATAGATAGATAGATAGATAGATAGATAGATAGATAGATAGATAGATAGATAGATAGATAGATAGATAGATAGTGCAGCAGCGGGGACGTCGCATGCGCACCGCCGGAGCTACGCTCGCGGAATCCTCGTCCATACTCTCGACTCCTATGCTTATGCAACGCGTTTATGCGACGCTTTCAGCGGTGATAGAATGCCGGACATGCCGGCTTCAATAGTACATTCCAAAATTGATAAAAGCTCGAAACGTCGTTTGAGCGCGTTGGCTGTTCTACTTGAAGCGAGTGTAGACGATGAGATGCACGTTTAAAAAAATGACAGCTCCCACGTACAGTTGGAATTGGTGATATGCGAAGCACGAATGACAAATGCGGATATGTCACTTTAAGATCAGCACAACGTTACGAGGTGGAGGTAAATGAAGCCATCCCTATACTATACTTTCCTATACTTTCCTTGACATAATTGTCTGTTAGTGCGCGCGTGTGCTGCCTATTGTGCTGTGGTTATCTATCTTCCATCTCTCCTCTCTTTTATCCCCCCATCCCCTTCCCATGCGCAGGGTAGCAAACCAGCTGTCTATAGGCTCATTAACCTCCCGGCCGTTCTTTTCCTCCTATTTTCCTTCCTTCTTTTCTGTTAGATCACACACACACACACACACACACACACGCACACGCACGCGCACGCACGCACACACACACGCACACACACACACACACACACAACCACGTGTATATATACATATATATATATATATATATATATATATATATATATATAGATATATATATATATATATATATATATATATATATATATATATATGCTGTTGTAGATGGCGATGGTGGGAACGAGCACTGACTGCTGGATCCAGGGCTAGTATGGAAGTTACGCTACCAGTTTACACAAACCTTGGTGGCGCACAGTTCCCTTGAAAGGACAATGCCTTACCAAAGTATATGTAAATTGGTTGCGTAACTTCTATAGCAGCGCATGTAACCAGTAGTTGGCGGCTCGTTGCCACCGTCGTCATCTACGTATGAAAAAAAAAACAACCAACAGCTAACAAAAATGAATTTTAGCGTCACAACCGGAAGCGGTAGCGACTTCGTGCATATGCCTTACATGGCGCGATATTGAATTTTTTCTTAATTGATCACCTTTTACGTGCCGTTATATACATACACAATCTCAATGCACCTTGTGGCTCAATAATTGCGTGCGCGAGACAAAAGAAAGACCGAGGAGATGATGTATGGGGTAAGCGAAGTTGTTTTATTGGCCAAATGGTGTGCGTGCAATTACACCGATAAAATATCAGATGAGATTGTGACAACTGTTCGCGAGCACAAGGCATAACAATTTGAAAACTCACGTCGTCCAATCGAGGAAAACAACTACAGTGAGGCAGCAGCCTTGAGAAAACCGCTTTGGTTACCGTACAGTACAGCGCTTCGTTCTTAGCGTGTCGTATTCACTATCACCAAAGACGAGGGCACGCCCAATGTGCGCCGGTCAAGGCAGTCGGCAGTCACTGGAGCACCTATCTACACAATCTGTGAGCTAGTTCAGCTCTGAAATACGGTGCCAGTTAACATTGCATAAGCAAATAAATAAACTACGGAAGGCACGCGCGAAACCACTACCCAAAAGTTGTTGACTGGGCGATGCGCCGAACCAAACGCAAGCCCTGAAAGAAGATTGCTTGGATACGCCCCGCCCCATTTATGGCACTCGAACAAACAAATGAGGCAATCAACTACTTAGCCAGGTGTCAGATAAACCCTAAATAAAACATAGTTAACCATGACTTTTATACAATTACGACTATTTGAAAAAGAATTTCTATTGAGTTACTAGTTGTGGTTATTTTCCACTCCTCACCTAGTCAAACTACAGTTGTCTATGGTTGTTGATGCTTGTGGCAATAGGTTTTTGACGCTTTTTGTTCGAATTTTCACGAGCCATGTAATTGCCTTACGGTAGACATGTAAAGTTGCCACTGTGACAGACGCCTGCTTTTTTTCCCCTCTCGAAGTGCGATAACAGCTGTTCACAGGTAGAACGGAAAGAGCGAAATCACCGTTGTCATGGAGACTAAAAACCGTCTTGATATGTCGTGACAAGTTGCTTCACCGCTAATTCTGGACATTTAATGCCCTTAGCCGAAGACAGAATGGCCCTTCGTTCACTGCCATTACTTGTTTCCCTTTGGCAGCTCGCACATTGGAAATTCGCCTCGTACACATCCTAAATTTACTCACATGGCTTTTTTTTTTCGTGTTCAAAAGCACTTTGGCCGATTCTGCTGTGCGGCTGATTGAATTCATTTTAAGAAAACGGGTACTTCCAAGCTCTGCTTTATAAAAAAGTGTACAAACGTTGCAGGTCGAATGCATTTCAAGTAGAGATAGTTGGAGTTGATGGCCGTTTAAAAAATGATACAGAAACGAAAAAAAAAATCTAAAGATATAGATCAAAACAACGAACAAAAAAAAAACACGGCCGTTGCACTGAGTCCACGCACTTTCGTTGCCACAGCTCACGCGATGTGGCGACGGCCTTCGGGCAGCGTCAACCGACCGCGCCTGTCGTTCACCCTCCGCGCAGTCGATGCTTGTTCTCCGAGCTGTACACACGTGTGCTTTCACGAGTCAACAGGCTCCCTTGATCCGGATGGCGTGATAAGCCCTGCCGTGTTTGCCGCCCCGTCGCTTTCTTTTACTTAAAAAATTCTTCGTTCTTGGTATTTTCGATGTCGGATGCGGAGAATTGTGTGGCACTGCACGTAGAGAAACGATGTTTGTTTACTACTCAATCTAAGTGGCCGCTTTACTGAGCTTTCGTTTTGATAATTTTTCTGACTTGGACATCGACTTTTCGAATTCGTCTTTCGAATCGTTTTTTTAACATGACGCCATTTTTTTACACTTGTGCTACACAACGACTGGGGCTTTTTGTGACCTACTTATTGAACTTAATATCTTTCAGAAGCCGGATTGTTTCGGAATGACTTTGTTTTTTTTTTCTTGACTCATTGAAGGAAAGGAAGGAAAATAGGAAGAAAAGAATGGCAGGGAGGTTAACCAGCCTATCGGCAGCCGGTTTGCTACCCTGCTCATGAGAGGAGGAGGGGGGAGATGAAGAATAGAGAGCAAAGAGGCAAGAGAGATTAACACAGCACATTCGGCCGCACACGCGCACACACTCAGACATAGTCCAGTCTTGTCTTTCGCGGTGGGTGACATTGCTCTTACAGCCGCTTTTTCAAGTCCGTGTCGCGTAGGAATTTCAACAGAGCTTTTGTCGCCTTCTGCTGCAATGTCTTCTCTCAAGCACTTGACAGAATAATGTCCACAGACGTTTGGCTGTTGTCGATCCGCGCAAAAATGACGCCAGTGACTGTCTCTGGATGTCATACAACGGACAGTCGCACAGGATGTGGTGTAGCGTCTCTTCGCAATGACAGCCATCGCAGAGAGCGCTGTCGGCCATTCCTATGACAAAGGAATCAGATTTTGTCAATGCCACTCCTAGCCATAAGCGATGAAGAAGGGTGGCTTGTCTTCGGTCGAGCCCATTGGGCATGCGGAGAGCCATCAAAGAGGACAGGTGGTGTTGACAATTCGTCTCCTTGGTTGGTGGGCACCATAGCGAAAACGTGATTTCACGCGCAAGTCGTCGAAGATTACTGACAGCATCGGTCCGCGAAAGTGAAATGGCTTCTTCTCGCGTTCCTTCAAGAGCTGCCCGTCCAGCCGTATCGGCATGTTCGTTCCCTATGACGCCGCAGTGACTTGGCAGCCACTTAAACATCACATGATGCCCTTTCTCGTGTGAAGTGTGGAGAAGGCATCGAATTTCGAAAACAAGCTGTTCGTACGGCCTGCGACGCAGTGCTGAGAGCACAGATTGTAGGGCAGCCCTTGAGTCGCTGAAAATAGACTATTGTTGCGGTGTTTCCCGATTGACCACACAAAGTGCAGCGCGCAAAGCAGCTAGTTCCGTGGCTTTACATGCCGTGGAGTGGTCAGTCCTAAAGCTGGTGGTAACACCTTTTGCTGGGACAACTACTGCACCTGATGAACATTGGCGGCTCATGGAGCCATCGGTATATATATGTATACTGTCTAAATATTTCTCGTGCAAAAGAAGAAGACAGTTCTTTCAGCACGGGCGACGAAAGCTCAGATTTCCTCCGTATTCCTGGTACACTAAGATGCACTGTGGGTCGAATAAGACACCAAGGGGGGTACCGATGGTTTAGATGCAGGAGTGAAGCCCGAGGGAAGTTTCTCGTTGTATTTCACAATAATTTTAGTGAACGATGCTTGGCGCCTCTGTGAAGGCAACAGTGCAAGGTGATGACCGAGGCACGTGCGAAGTGTCTGATATGCGTTCTCAGGACTTCTACAACAATGTGAGTTTATATCGAATAGTCACCAGCAATTGAAATTATGGCCTCTGTTGACGTACATCTGGGCAGACCGAGGCACACTGTCAGTGCTTGGGCTTGTACTGCCTTTAGAACCCGAACATTGGTCTTGCAGATATTGCTAACCACGGGCAAGCTATATGTCAAGAAACTGAGAAACGGGGCTGTGTAGAGTTCCATCATTGCGTCTACTGACATCCCCACGTCTTTTTTTGCCAGGAACTTGAAGAATTGGGAAATAGTGCTCAGGCGCTTCTTCATATAGGCCTCATGCGGACTCCAACAGAGGTCGCTCTCAATAATGACGCCCAGAAACCGGTGGGTTCTGGCGTAAAAAATTGGTCGCCCGCAGATTGAGATGACATGAGGCGTCATTGCTTTGTGAGTGAAGGCCACCAGCGCACATTTTTCTGGTGATATGCTGAGACCTTGTTTTAACATGTAGTTGGTAATAATAGTTGCTGCTTTTTGAAGCCGGGAACGTATCTGAGGACGTGTGACTGCCGAAGTCCAGACACAGATGTCGTCTGCGTATATTAAGATTTTAATGGTACTTGGAAAGTATTCAGCAAGGCCAATTAGTGCAAGATTGAATAGCGTTGGGCTAAGAACTCCGCCTTGAGGAACACCCCTGGAAGTATAGCGTCGCCTAGTTGGGCCGTCTTCTGTTAACACAAAGAATGATCTTGCAGCCAGGCAACTCAAAATCACCGAAAGACTCGACCACCAAGGCCAACCCCCGCAAGAGCAGCCAAAATGGCTTCATGTAGTACATTATCATAAGCGCCTTTCACATCTAGAAACAAAGCTGTAGATAGTCGTTAACGGGATCTTTCGTGCTGAACGTACGAAACTGGATTGACGACATTGTCAATGGAAGAGCAATCACGTCGGAAACCAGCCATGAAATTCGGATAAACCTTGTAGTCTTCAAGATATCACTCCAGGCGCCTTAGTATCATCCATTCCATTATCTTTCCTCCGCAGCTGGCCAGTGCAATTAGGTGGTATGAGGCGAGTTCAAGTGGGGATTTTCCCTGCTTCAAGATGGGTAACAAGCGGCTTACTTTCTAGTCGTCAGGAACATTGCCATCCTGCCACGTAATATTGTAAAGGCTCAACAGTTCTCTCCTTGCACCTTCCCCAAGGTTGCACAAGGCTCGATACGGAATACAATCTCTGCCTGGAGAAGTTGAACGCCTGCTAGTGCCGCCTCGAGCTCGTTCATTGTAAAAGGGATGTCCATGTGGTAGTCACGGGAACGGGCGACGTCTCTTCTCACTGGAGAATCTGGACAAGTGGCTTGCTTGGTGATCCACGCACAGAAATCTTCTTCGACACCGATGGCTCTCCGCCCTTAAAAGAGCACGAGCGCTTTCAATGGAAAACGCTGTTCCGTAGAGTGACGCAGACCTTGCACCGTTTTTCAAATGTGTGAGAGTGGCTTGCGAAGGTCCAGTGACTGGAAGAACGTTGTCCATTGTGCCGACGCTAATCTATCTATGCGACGCTGAATTTTCTTTTGGATCCTCCTGACTGCCCTAACATCGTGAATTGATTTCGTGCGCCAATACCGACGCTCCGCCTGGTGTTGATGTGCTCGGAGTCGCTCCAATCCTATGTCAAAGTCATTTCGTGTGGAAGAAATTGTCACCATGCGACTGGTGTTTTGCATTGTGTTCCTAATTCTTCCTCTAACCCAGATCGTAGGCCATCACTACAAGCATCTTTCATGTGAGATTTGAAGTTGGTCCATTGAACTGCTCGAATGATTGTCCGTGGACCACAACTAGACAAGCCTTTGGTGTTAGGGCAGATTGGAATGTGATCACTTCCTCGTGTCTCAACATCTGGAAACCATTTGACGTATCTTGCGAGGGATTTGGAGACCAAATCGAGGTCAAGAAAGCTACTGTATGTCACCCCTCGAATAAAAGTGGGGGCTACCGTAGTTCAGGAGAGTAAGGCCGTAGTGGTAGACGTTTGTTGCTAGCCTACGTTCTCTTGCATTTGTCCGCGTACTTCTCTATGCATGATGGTCAGCATTGAAATCACCTATAATGACCCATGGTGCAGGACACAATCTCAAAATATCCGCTAATCTCCTGGAATCGAGATTAATCGATCGTGATATGCAAACGCCTATGAGAGTAAACATGAGTTTGTTGTTTTTGACAGTGATGCAGACACATTGATTGTCATCGTGAGGCGCAATTGGTTGCATAACATACGTCAGTTCACGACGAACAAAGACGATGATTTTGCTGCACGCACCGTTTGTTGAAGACATGACAGCTTTGTACTCCGAAAGTCTTATTGGTTTCGACAAATTGGGTTCACAAATGAGGATGAGTGGAAACGCGTTGGTAATTACAAACTGACGAAAATCTGAAAGGCGTAATTTTAGTCCTCTGGCGTTTCATTGGATGACGGATACAGCCTTGACTTCTTTACGAAATGATGAGGTGTGAGTAGCCATCTTCCTAATTGAGAGATTCAAGCACTTGACTTAGGGCGTCCAATACTCCAAGTGTGCTTCGAGCAGATGGTGTCTTCATGTCGACTAATATCGCTCGGATGGCTTCTAAGGAGGAACGCAGCACCGATATCTGTTGACGATCCGTTTTAGGCAAGTCTTCCATGGTTGGAGACGGCTCTAGTGTGGCCGCAACCTGCTGAGGTTCCTTGGTAGAAGTGCAGGTCAGGAGCGTGGGCCAGTCCTCCAGAGAAGGAGGCTTCTCCGCTTCTTTTGCAGAAGTGGTGGGTCCTTTCGCGGCGCTACTGGGTGGAACCTTTAGAGAGTGGGAACTAGCATTTCGGAAATGTGCCTTTTTTGAAGACTTTCGATGATGCCGACGTCGATGCCGACGCCGGAATACTTCGGCTGCCTCTCTGTGTGTCGAGTTGTCTCGGGCCATTTGTCCGAGAGCCGCGCGCTCCTTTTGGATTTGAGAACAGTCTTTCGACGTGGTAGCGTGAGGACCGCTGCAGTTGGCGCACTTCAGAGTAGTCGCTCGACAGGCGTCTTCAGCATGAGATTCAGCGCAACGGGCACACAGTCGTGAGTTGGGGCGTACGCCCTTGACGTGCCCTAGCCTGAAGCACTGATGACATATAAGTGGCTCTTGAAAGAATGGTCAAACTGGATGTCGAAAATGTCCAACTTTAACGTGGGACGGTATGTCATCTCCCTTGAAAAACACTTTTACGCAGCGCGTATTTCCAAGGCGCTGCACTTGCGTAATGACAGTTCCCTCGTTTGCAGGCTTGATGAGGGTAGACAAGTCCACATTAGGAATGGCAATGTCGATGTCATAAATTACTCCGGTAAATGATTTATCATCTATCGGGATAAAGGGGCGCATTTTAATGCCGCCTAGCTCAGTCATCTGCTGCAGCTGTCAAAGCGCACTGACATAGTGCACGCCTATGGCCAGAATATTCTTCCGTGGGTTTACTCGTACGCCCTTAATGTGATGTTGCTCCACACATTACAGAGCAACGGGAAGGACTTGCCTGTTCAGAAGTCGTAGGGTTGCTTGAAGGATTTTTCGGCATGAAGATGATGACGTGCGGCAAGCGCGCAAGCCTTGACTGTACAGTCGCTGTACTTGCAGGAGCTGGTGCTGTTGTATTCGCCGTCCTTCTCCTCGCCCTTTTACCCAGGACAGGTATAAAGCTGTCATCGGATGTGTCGTCTTCCGACATAGAATAGAGATCGGTGTCTTCAGTGTCACTTGGAGAGCCAGCTCGCTTCCTTGTAGTGGACGGTTGTGAGGACCACTTACCAGGCGGGCCTCTGGCATGCTCCACGGCCATCACCGCAAAACGGGGAGGCGAGGCACCTCGAAAAACCGATGGTTTCACTGAAGAAAATACAGAGCACCGAAACAAGCGTTCTTGTAAAAAGACACTTCTTGTTCCTCTTTCCATTGAACTTTATCAATAAGCTATGCGGCTAATATTCGTTGAAGAAACGCTAACACGCTGAATACGTCTTGGATTTCTTTCTTTTAAGAATAAAATGTGCTTTCTGCTTTGGTATCAAAGCGTAATAGTTTGAAGTCACCAACAGTTTTTTTGGAAGCTACACGTACTGCAAGTATTGCAACGTTGACATTGATTGAAAAGGTGGTTTGCAAATGAGCTTTGAAGGTACGCAGTGCATCATGATTAATCAAAATTCGGACCGGTTTTAAGTACCTGCTTCGCGTCTGTAACGTAATGTTTGCATTTACGTAGCCGCATTCTGTGCTGAATCTGTGGCATGCGATGATGATGGGTAATCGTGGCTACGTAATTGTTAGGTGACTTGAACCCGTACATTCTTTACGGAATCTACTATGTGATGGGCTGGTAGGCCATGTAAAGATGATGCTCATCAGACTGCTTGCTATGCAACTGGACGATAATCGTAGTCATCAAACGACTGTTGATGATATTGAAAAAAGTGCACCGCATACCACCCCTTAGAGGAGCTTGTTCCTTACGCTCGAGCCTTGTCCATGCATCCCGCCGTCGTAGCCACGCTAGCCGCCGCTTAGTTGGACTGACAGACAGACAGATGGACGGACGAATGAAGCATCATCATTCATCACCATTCACTTCGGGGATATGGCATAATTTTTTTCAAGATTGTAGCATTATCCAATTAAATGCAGTTACTTTTTAATCATTCTATTTTATTCAGAGAATCGTGCGAGTCAAAAAAGAGTTACCGTGTCCTTTATGTGTAATCAGGACTGGCCAAAAATAAGTACTGTATACACCCCCCCCCCACTTTTTTTCTGAGTGTAGCGTTATACAAAGGCACTGCTACTTTTGATTCACTAAATTTTCCGAGACGCTGAACAGATGCGATAACGTTCAACTAGTCTGTGCATCTGGTATTCTTCAGGGCAACTTTGGTTTGAGCCATTGCAGGCTCAATTTTCCCGGAGAGCTGCTACAAGAAGGAGGGAAGAGGCAGGCAGCAGCCAAGAACTGTCAATATAAATTTATACGTCATGCCTTGACGTAACGCAGAGTTCGCATTTTGGCCAGTTGTCATAGATGAGCCGCGTGCCCCTTCGCTGAGTAAGTTTCGTGCATCGCTGCATTAGCTCAATTGAAGGAGTCTTTCCTAGCGTCTATAATAGGTACCCAAGGGCTATACCACAGCCTGACTAAAGGGAGACGCACAATGTGCGCGCGTCGTGTCCCCCATTCGCCATTCGTCGTGTACAGCTATATTTATCCCACAAATATTTGCAGATTTTATTTGTGGCAATGCTAGAATTTTAAGTGGTGTTTTTAATGAGTTGGTAATACAGAGCCAAAGCAACGCATGAAGGCGCTGCGACCCTGGACAGAAAGCGCCATCTCTAGTAGAAAAGCAGAAATCAGGGATGTATATCACACGTTTCCGTTCCCACCAACGCGCTGCCTTTCATTCACGTGCTCGCGCAGAGTTGGCGCGATGCGTTTGAGTAGTATCACAATGTACCACCTGCAGCGCGGCTTCAAAAAATTCGGGGGTTTGACAAGGGACAAGCCATTACAAAAAGCAACAAAAGGAGTGTAACTTCTTAGTCTTGTTTGTGATGTGGAGCCAACAATAGAGGACAAGGACACCTGAGGCACTGCGAAATTCGATTCTCACGCCGTGACAATACCGTGTACGGCATATGCCTCGTGGTAAGTCTCATTCTGCCGACATGAGGCCGCGTTTTCTATCAATGTGCTGCGATGGTGTTTATGACATTCAAATAATTATTGTTTAAATGTGGCATCTAACAGTAGCAGCCACTTACTGTCATGCGCAAACGTTTGCGGCGTGCTAAAATTGAATAAAAACTAAACTGATGTGGTCATGGCATTAAAATGTCTGAGGAGGTTTAGTAGAGTCACGTCTTCCGTGTCGTGGTAGCATGACCCGCTCACTCCTCCGCAATGCAGGAAGCTGAGCTTTCACCACTGCGAGTCAAGTTGATGAGCCCACCTCGCTTTTTTTCTGGTCCTCTTGTTATGATTGCTCTATCTTTCGCGAACACCGGTCAGTGTTCGGTTCCCGGGCATGACTTGCCGAAGAACTGATAGAGCTTTACATGTGGAGAACGTCCCTTGGTGTTGTCTGCATTGCTGTGCCAGCCCTCGACACAACAATGCTGCGAACCTCGCCGACGCTTCTGTGAGGTCGCTTTTAACGCAAAAATTTTGGTCTGTCTGTCTGTCTGTCTGTCTGTCTGTCTGTCTGTCTGTCTGTCTGTCTGTCTGTCTGTACATTTGTCTGTTTGTCCACTCTTAACGGCATAGGGTACTTGAAACGGCCGACCCCATCCGCAGCGCCCTTCTATGTTGCTCAAGTTTAAGCGTTCATGCTTGTACAACTGTCAAATAAAAAGCAAATATTGCGCTTGTCTGGGGCACCATAACAACACGTATATATTCTGCATGTGCGTCTTTTACAAGAAAAGGCATACATAAGTAATTTTCAGGACCGTAGTGCTTATCACGTTGCGCTGACCATGCAACGCTTGCACGGAAAGGCGGGTGTTTCCAACGCTTTGCTAAAACGAGAGGGTGGTGGCACCTACCCGTCACCTTGCGTTCTACAATTTATCACCTCTCAGATGGGCGCGCACACCCGTCTCAGAGCTACGCGATTTGTTTTCCAAGAAAACTGCCAGATGGCGCTTATGTCTCACGTGTGTCGTGACTTGATGCACTCATTCGCCTCCGCTGCGCGCTCGACCCGGCTGAAACGTAGAAAAAATAAAAAGTTTTCATTTTGCCCGTCCTACACTTCTTGGTATATATATATATATATATATATATATATATATATATATATATATATATACATATCGACGCACTGTAACGCAGCACCTCCAGAATACCATTCACCGATTTTCTTGCGCAGAACATCAAATAGATGTCTTATTCACTCTCTCTACATGCAAGACTATCGTCTTTCGACGACATTTGCAGATTACATGCAGATATGGGGCCAACTTTTTCTTTTGCGGAAAGGCAACTTCGCACAGCGATCGTCTCGTTTTAGCCCGCCAAGCTGATGGCACGCCGACTGCAGAAGGCGTTCTGCAGTCGGCGTGCACACCGAATCGCCTGCGCCCTCTGCCGTGCTGCCAGGCGCGGCGTTGTCGTTGCTCCGCAAACTTGAGTTTTGATTCCCTATTGTGGTGTAGCCGCGGCGGTGCCGCAGTAAAAAGAAATGCAGTGCGGGTGAACCAGCCAAGTTTATTGCATACTAGGAACAGCCTTCAGGTGAGTACACTTGTACAGGGCAACAAGCTGGCTTCAGTGAGGGAGGAGGAAAGAAAATTGGAGGAAAAGAACGGCACGAAGGTTAACCAGCCTATAGGCAGCCGGTTTGCTACCCTGCGCATGAGGGGGGTGGGGGAGATGAAAGATAAAGAGGAAAGAGAGAGAATAGAGACAAACACAGCACATTAGGCAGCACACGCGCGCACACTCAGTCATAGTCCAGTCTTGTCTTTCGAGGTGTGTGACATTGCTGTTACAGCCGCATGTTCAAGTCCGAGTCGGGTAGGAATTTCAACAAGCGCGCTCGAGCAGCGGCCAACTCCATTGGCATGCCGGAATAGGGTCTTGCCACTCAATCATGCAATATGCCGGAACTCTCTGGGACATTTTCTGTAATAAAATGTTTCTACCACCACCACTTCTGCTGGCAAGGCATTGCGGGAGCTTCCTCTCTAGTAATTTTTCTTTAATCCTCCTTGGAGAGATCGTTTCTCTTTTGTCACAGTTAGGAAACTACACCCCACCATAGACACCATTGTGACAGTTTTTGACAAGTGGACTCCACGTCCCACCACAGGGGCCAGTCATGTTTTCAAGGAGTCTTTGCAAACGTGCGTCGGTGCATCTTCGGCAAGTACTCGGTAGCGTCGACTTAAAGGGACACTAAAGGCAACTATTAAGTCGCCGTTTATTGTGGAAATAGTGGTCCAGAAACCTCGTAGTGTTACTTTTGTGCCAAGGAGGGACCTACTTTGAAATAAAATCACGTTTTAGTGGTCCACATAAGGTTAGCGCACTTCATGTTACCCGCCTCAAGAAGCGGACCGACCAGACCGATTCACGTCACTGTTGTCATGCGCAATGTTGCCCGGCTTTACTGCGCTAATAGCAGCAGCCGAAAGCAGCGGGATACACAACAGCGACAACGGCCATTGATTAATTTCCAGCTATTGGCTTCGAGATCGCAGACGTCTTTGTTTCAACGGCGCCCCGCTAAATGGCACTGCCTGTCCCGTGTAACCACGCGAAAATTAAATTTTTGAACCACTCGCGCCATTCCCAATAGTGACGTCCGACGGTTCTTTTTGCCATGAATCAAACAGAAACGAACAAGCAGCATTTTCTTGCGTCTCTTGGTGTACTGAAGGTTCTTTATTTAGTAGAGTTAGATTCATTATTAGTGATTAATTGTAGGCGGTCCGTCTGATGTCATCGGGATCATTTTAAAAATGTCCTACTGCGGCCCTTGTGTTCTTGTGCATTCACCTTAATTTCTCGGTAAATGGGGTGCTGTTGTTAATAGTTTTGTCGTTTTAGATGTTTGAGCTTCCAATTCTGACGTAATTTGTTATTTGACTTTAGTGTCCTTTATGCATGAGTGTAGTGAAAAAAGCGGTTCTCGTTTCATCTGAACGTGTTAGTTTAGGGCGCAATGCTTTCCGAAAAACGAGTAGAGGGCGCCGATGGCATGGCTCATTTGTCTGCGCCGTTTTCTATTACTTATAATATTTCGGTGACGCGCTTGTTGACTATGAGCCGCTTGTGTTATGAAAATCGGATCTTTTATCGAGGTGTATGGTCACTTCAGGTTGCGACATTTCAATGTTACCATTCAGAGTTGCATTTCACCGTCGAAGTAGGTTCGTCGTGTTATGCTTTGCAAGCAACTCTCCGATATGATGAAGGAAAGTTGAGACGAACCACTGAGTAATTCTAGAAAACTAGCAAGATGAGACAAAATTAAAATAAAAAAATGAAACGAAAAATAAAAGAGAGAAGACTTGAAGAAAAAAATGAAAGAAGAAAAGGGGGAGAATGACAAAGAAATTTGCAGATCCCACGTACAGTGGGAATTGATGATATGCGAAGCATGAGTGAGAAATGTTGATATGTCATTATAAAATCAACACAATGTTACAAGGTAGAGGTAAATGAGTCCGTACACGACTTCGGTGTCATGTTTATAATGTTTTGATGTGTCATTTACCTTCGTCATTTATTCACGTCACGTGATACAAACTTTAGTATATGGGGAGCTAGTGAAACGGCCGAATGCACGAGCCGGGTATGTTATGTTCTTACATGACACGCGTGTCACGATTATGATGTTTGCACCAGTCATATGTTTCGTCATCCATTGACGTCACGTAACACCAAGGTTTGTATATGTGGAGCTAGCGAAACGACCACTGGCTCATCATGAAGGGCCCATTGTACTTCAATGTAGCGTCGACGCGCGCGCACGCTGGGCACAGCGACGCCACGTTGGCAAAACGTGTGTACTCTATAGTCTGACGCCAGGCGCGATTAGCGTCCGTGGGTGTGGCCCGATGGCAACCGGCACGAAATGCGACATGCTGCATTTTGCGCCGATGTGTTACCCAGACTCACTGCGTCTCCCTTTTTATGTGACGGAGGCACGCCGGACGCACTGAAACGCGCATGCGTCAAAGCAACGCAGTGCGGCATGCACCAGCGATTATATGGTAGGACCGGCGTTTCGCGTGGCAACGCTGGCGTGACGCGACGAGATGAACGCCGGCGAGCACGCGCACCGCACCACGTCGAAATGTATTAGCGCCTTGACTGTGGCATGTATTCATGTTTTCACATGACATGCATCTCATGATTATTATGTTTGCACCAGTCACATACCTTCGTCATCCATTGGCGTCGCGTAATATCGAGTTTGGTACACGTGAAGCTAGCGAAACGGCCACCGCGCATCGTAAGCGTGGCATGTAGTTTGCTGTTACATGACCCGCATGTCTCGATTTTCATGTTAGGGTCTGTCGCTTGTATTCGCCATGCACTCATGCCACACCATACCAGTTTTGCGAGATGCCATGTAAACAAAACCACCAAAATAGCTGCAGGACCATGAATTGTAAATTGTGACATTCGTGACATGCATGTCATGATTTTCATGTTACGATTAGTGCAATATGTTTTTCATACAGTAATGTAGTGCCATGTTAAGTTTGGTATTGATACCATTAACGAAACGACCAGGAGAGCCAAAAGTCGTAAGTGGCTGGATGGATGGATGGATGGATGGATGGATGGATGGATGGATGGATGGATGGATGGATGGATGGGATGAGATGGAAAGGATGGATGGATGGATGGACGGGTGGATGGATGGATGGATGGGTGGACGGACAGACGGACGGACAGAAGGACGGACGGATGGATGTATGGACGGACGGATGGACGGATGGGTGGATGGATGGGTGGATGGATGGATGGATGTATGTATGTATGAATGGATGAATGGGATGCGTTCAAAGTAGCCGAAGTTCGTTAAGAAATGCTTCGCATTTTCAAGGGAAATAATCGGGCACTTACACGCTAAACTTCCGCATTTTTTTTTAATGGAAAAAGGGTTTCTCATTTTTTCTTGGGTCTTTTTACGTAAAGTATGCGTGAAACATCTGTGGAGTCGGCACGTGTGAACCAATTCAGGCACCTATAAATCTATGCTATCAGTTCTGGAAAAGAAATTAAATGTGTTCATGCATGGCATTGATGCTTACTCGGCAAGTTACAAGTTCAAGAAATATATGTAAGATGGAAATGTGAAAAAAACTGTCGAACTGAAATTATGTCGTCAGAGAATTTGGTCGATCGGATGTTTAGTGGCACTAAGAGAGATGTGATGAAAGCACTGTTTCTAACACCCCTTTAAAATCATGTTCACGGGACGTGGCGAGTTGCGATATCGTTTTGCTCATTTACCGAAAATCGGCAGTCTCCCACGTCTAAGTTACACGAATCAAGCTGACATCACTACTATTGGACGAGCTGAAACAATAACTTCATTCCCCGGTGTAGAGCAATGACTTCGGACGAGTAAAATATTTTGCTTTAACGACGGAGCATTTTGTACCCCCGTATTCATAAACACTCCTTTGTTTGAACTCAATTAGAAACCGCCTTCACTGCAGCGCGTTTGGAGCGCGTTTGTGCGTTTGTGCTGCCTCGGCAAAGCCTTAAGACAGCGCGTTCGAAACGCGTTTGTGCTGCATTGAAATCGGTAACGCAGCCGTGTCGGCGGCAAATCAATTTCAAGTCAAGCAGCGCTTCTGAATACGGTGATTTGTGCACTACGTCTTGCTTCGTCGTCACTGGCGGTGGCACCGTCCACACCCCCACTGCGCATGCTCCCGTCTCGTGCTGAGACGCACATGCTGGCGTCTCGTGCCGGCTCAGGAAGACACCTGCAAGACTGGCGCTCCCTTCCGCCTTTCTTGCCTAGCAAGGGCGACGCAAGCAGTGCCTGCTAGTAAAAAAAAGAAAAAAAAAAGAAAATCGACTACTCACATTGCACAACCGTTCACAGGCCAGACCTTATATGTAGGCAATCGATCGCACACTTGGAATTCAGTCAAGGGATTGGTTTCGCTTGACGGGTACGGCAACCCTTCTCCTTCATTCAATAAATAGGAGTAATAAAGTAGAAATAACAATTAGGCTTTCCCAAACCTCACTAAATTACGCAACATTCACGCTATAACCCCACCACTTTGCGATGCATTTACTTGAGTTCACTCCGTGGGAAGATGCCGGCGGAGATTTTCCCATCACTCCTTTTGTTTATTTCCGTTGTTTCGTTGTACATATAGTATTGACATTTCACGACTGTACTACGAAATATCGCTTTTACAGTCGTCCGGTAGCACATTTCGGTAGTTTTCTTCAGCTGCAAGAGCACTTTCTACGTTAACAAATATGTGTTTCTATTGAAGCAGACGTGACAAGTTATGTCGATATGAAATATGTCGCAGAGCGTAAATAACGTGTGCGTGAGAGAGAAAGAGAGTAAGCGAGCGAGAGAACGGAAGCACAGCGCCACCCAAGAAACATTGAAGGAAGGATGTGGCGTAGAACAGAGAAGCGTAGTATGTATAGCACACGCAGTCCTTGCTCAATACTTTCCGACATTTTACTGTGAACGGAGACAGCTGACTGCTCTCCAAAAGTAGAGTACATCGCACTCTCAATCGACGAACATTTGTTCTAAACGCGCCGAGTTCCTCTATTTTTCTTTTCTTGTCACACATGCACAAGCAATTTAGGGTCAATAGTTTCGCAGCCATCATTGTAGCGGGGCCACACTGCTACCTTATTTTCTTTTTTGCTGAGCTACGCCACCGAAAAAAAAAAGAAGCAGGGAGAATCATTGATTGAAACGAAGGCGAATTTTACGGCGCCGACAACGTAGAACTGAAACATAAAAATCAAATGGGAACCGACCGCGCGAACGGAGAATTCACACAGGAAAACAGGCTATAATTCGAAGATTCGGATGTTGGACGGCGTTCAAATGGGCGAACCGCTTCCTTCTTCTTTTCTTTATCGGGAGCACACTTTACACCCCTTTATTGTGACTTTTCAGAGCTATTCTTTTTTGTCGTTCTGGCTCACCGCCAGTTCTTCCCTTCCATCCACAATGCTCTTATCGACTAGAAATCAATTCGAATGCTCTTCATTGCACTGGGGCATTTCCCGAACGTGGTTCCTGATTTCGGTCGGTACGTTTCATTGATTCGGTCGATAAAAAGAGAATATATCAGAGGGACCGATTTGCGTGTAACGTTGTACCATTCTGCAGCTCATGGAGTTCCATGTTGCCGATGCATTATGTATACACTCTATTCATGCGCCAGTGCTGGACATCGCGTGACCGCAGCAATCGACTATCTGGCACTTGGCGTAGTGACAGAACCATATATATTTCAGGCTTGATTACTGTTGATGGTGGGCTCATTCCGTCTTGGTCAGAACGTCAAACATGCTTCTGCCGTGCACTGGCAACCCATTACAGAGTTTCAGGTGCTCACTATTTACCCGGGGATACATTATAGCACATTCTTGATAAGGCATCACACGGCTTCGCGGTGCGTGAGACGATAATCGATTTATTTACCGTGATGGATTTCTCGTGTTGTGAATATTAAGTAAAGATATCGTGTAGGGTTGAAGTCTTCTTTCTGGGCAAAAGGAAAGCAGCTCGCATTAAGATGTAAGTACACTCGTGCTTGACGGATTCTAAATGTCTTGCTGAAGTAAATTCAGCAGGTAAAGAGCTGTTATGGTAAGGTTATTTCATGATTCTTGAAGAGGTGTTAAGTTGTGCCGTACTCTAAACCCGCAAATAAGCTCCGACGTTGTTCTCGCCTACGGCGGTGTGTAGTATTGACCGGAGAGTGATGTGGTATAAGCTATACTTTTTTGTTACACACAGAATGCTTTCATTTTCTAGGCCGGAACCTTGTTTGATTTTGCACATCTAACTATTCCTTCTCATTGTTTCATTTTTTGGGGGAAGGAATTCCTATTCACTTCACCCATAGATGGCGAAATGAATGTCCCGTCTCGTATTGTACTTCATAACGTGATATTCACCTTTGCATTGCCTGTTATGAAAGTGTTTTCACGATTGGTTGTGGCGATGCGAGCCCACACGTGTGATTGGCTTGTGTCGAGACCCTTTTTTTCAACCGAGGGTTGAAAAAAGGATTTTTGAATGCGAAATAGAGAGCGGAAAGTCGGGCTTGGACTCTGGCAGATGCCTAGGGCTGCAATAAAGCGTCTCTTCGCCAGACTACGGCTCTTCCATCGCGCTGCCGCCCTGCGTTTGAGTCATCGAGGGGACCCATTCCAAACCTCAAACACCTTCCCTCCTTAGCTAGTGCAGAAACTAGTCGAGGAGGAGGAAATTAAATGGCGCTGCCGACAGGATCAGCCGCATTGATTGCGCTGCACACTACAAGCCAATTAAGGTTACCTCATACTAACTGATGGTCTCAAGGAGATTTAATACAAATTGCTGGAGTGGAAGCTCCCGCAATGCTTTGCCAGCAGTAGTGAAGCCAGGTTTTGTCATCCAAAGATCTCAGAAACACACAATTTTCTGGCAGTGCCCACTTAGAAATAAAGTGGTTTTGATTTGTTGGCCTAAAGGCTACGTTAATTATAAAATAAAAGATGGTTCTTTCCGAGGAAATAAACCACAGAGACTAGTATCGGTGACATATTATCCAATAAAATTTGCCTTGAATTCGAGGCTTACTGAAGAAAACTAGTCACACAAGGATGCACAAGAGTAACTGCGCAGTTATTAAGAAAAGGGCTTTTTACTCCTTCAAAAGGCGAAATGTGCACAAAAGATTGCACACGCACTTCAAGGAGGGGCACTTGCGGTACGTGTTAGCCTGATTTTCACCTTGCTTGCTGCTTCCGTCGTCGGACCTGATAACCATGGCATATACTACAATGATCACATATGCATAAAACTACATAACCATATAGTGGTTTTGGGACGTTAAACCCCACATATCAATCAATCAATGCACAAAAATAAAAAAACATGGTCCCAAAAACGTATATATACCCCAAAAGAGGAAATCATATTGTTTCTTCCAGTTGTGTACTCATTAAAAACACCGGGGCGCGAACCTCGATGGGTACATAGTGTTTCGTAAAATGAACTAGAGGGAACTATGGCGCTGCGATCGTTCAGCCACCATGGGAATGATGGGTACACGAATTTGCCTAGTCTTCGTGTTTGCAGCCTTCGGAAGCCCTTGTGTCTTTGTTTATTGTTATGTTTTGGCGTTTTTTTTTCGGGTAAAATAATTTATAATTCTGAATTTCGTAAGCCAAATTGAATTGGTGAGCTTAAAAAGGCTTAGGCGATGAAGTAGAATTGCTGAACATACCTTGGTTTGGGCGCGTTGGTCCATACTGCTAGAAAGTTATATGACGCGAACCACTGAGGAAGAATAAGCTCTTTTTATTCGCTCATTTTTCCCCGGTGGTTGGCGTCTTCTAATTTTCTTGCTGAATATCTGCTGAACTTAATCTTGTAGCAAAGTGAAGTCAGGCCCTGCGCAGCCTAATGGAGCCGAAGAAGAAAGATGAGACAAATCTTTGTTCTACCCATCATTCCCATGATGGCTGAAATTCCGTGCGTTGCAGCTCCCATAGAGACTAGCGCCAAAGCTCCCTCTAGCATGCATGTATATAGGAGACTCTATGAATGAGTACACCTCGTAGACCGTTCATTTTGGCCTCCACTGATTTGCTGGAAGCCGACGATCAGCGCACCCCCTATTCTGGCGTTTCTTTCGCAACGTCATTTCGACGTCACGACGGTACACGTTCCCGGGTCGTTCTGAAACGTCCGGACACGTTAATACGCAAGTTTAGGCTTGTCAAGTATGTTTAGGTGTCCTGTTGCTGTGTATTTCATCCACTTTCTGTCTTTTTGCGCTAGGAATGCAATGGTGGATTCGTTGCGTCGATCTGATGAAGAGCGTCACGACGTCACGGCTTGCCGCCTTTTTGAGTAACACAACGCGCTCCGCCAGAGGGGACATACCATAGAGTTTCCTAATATACACTTGAGGGAACTCTGTCGCTAGTGTCTATGGGAGCAGCAATGCACGGCGCTTCAGCGAGCATGGGAATGATGGGGAGTACACATATTTGTCTAATATTTGTACTTCCGGTCTGCTTTTAGCTCCGTGTGTGTTCATGTGGCTTTGAGTTGTTTTCTTACGAAACAAATATTAGCAAATGTTCAGCGGTTGCGCTTCACCATTTTATTATTTTAGCCTTACCTGTCCAAATTGTGTCACGTTCAAAAGGGTTGAATCTTTCAAAAATAAACCGAAACACAGCAATAAACGAAGCCGCAAATATGATTCGCCGCCCGCAAGTGTGAAGACTAGGCAAATGTGTGTACTACCCATCATTCCCATGTTCGCTGAACGATCGCAGTCCCCTCTAGGTAATTTTAGGAAACTTTATGGGACATATCACGCAAGAAATAAAAAAGAGAGAGCATGACTACACGCAGCCACCCGTGGCAAGCCGAGTAGTTTTGAAGCTAGCAGTGTTGGCCTAACACGTGACATTTTCCGGCGAGGTCACGCAGAAACAAGACTTGCCATAATTTCGTGGTACGGCGCCAGCTAGCTCTTCGTCGAATAGTGCTGGTTGGCCGCAGGACCAACCGACGCACACAGCAAGTTCAACAACTGATCACCACCGAGTCTAGTAAAATGTACCGCATGCTCTGACGTTTCCATCACGTTTTGGGCCGACACGGTGGGCTTCACTTGTCTGACGTAATGCCCCACTGCATCTTTTCTTTTTCGTTCCTCCACGGGACACGATAACTAGGTGGATACAACCACATCCGTGCCACAGCAGCGCTCATGTGATGCGCATCACCCAGGCAGTACCGGCCACGAACACTTCACTTCAGTCTTACGTTCTTCCTAAGAAGCGTTGGGTGTGTTAGGGTCGAACACTATGGTGTAACTGATGGCGTAGAAATTTACCGTGTTCATTTAACTAAGAGCACTGGAAAAGTACAAATTCACATAAGCACGTGGAATAGACATCAGGAGTAAAAGTGGAAGAATTGGCAACATCGACCACGTCAGGCCTTGGTTATATGTTGATTCCATCATGGGATATGATGGTTCTTAAAACGACCCTTGTCCTGCAGCATTTATCACCTCGCTCATTGATGTTTCCTTTAGAAGTGCTGGGCGAGGTCCTGATTCAACAGATAAGCCCAGCCGACTAAGAACGTATTGCGTGATGTGTATAGCCGACGACGTCACCGCTCCTTTGCCAGAAATGAATTTAATTTTACAGATTACCGTCTAAGGATCACGAATTAAAGGAAAATACAACATTGTTTCACTCACGCCGGATGATATCGCATCTACTGAATTTGTTTCTCGTTTCTTCTTGCCTAAGAATTAACTATTTTGAAGCTATAATTTAGAGTAGAAACGGAAAACTGAGAAGTTGATAATTTTCATTGGATAATAATAATAAACGGGTGCAGTGAAAGTTTCGCCGACCAACCGACCGACCGACCGACCGTCCGTGAAGATGCAAGATCGTACTACCTTTTTACACCTATGTTGGCCCGTTCGTTCAAATTTGAGTGGACATATGTTAGTAGTTCATGAATCATATTCTCGCGAGTGTTATCCTAAGGTCGATTCTTTATCCTTTTAGTCGCTTCATTTATCATCACCTTTGAATCCGAAAGCTCTCCTGATTCGATAGACGCGAGTGCGATACCGGGCGAGGAGGTCGCATAGCGACCCGAAGTGCTAGCGGCATATGTACCGAGTGATCTCAGTGCACGTTAGAGAAACACAGGTGGCCAAAGTTATGCGGTGCCTTCGAGTACATCATCACTTAGTGTGTGTGTCTTTGGGACGTTGAACAACAAAAATCAGCACACTTGACCGACCGAGCTGATGACCACGTACATATATGCAGTTTACATAATTTCTATAAATAATAAACGCTGACATCAAAATTTCGGCGCAGGATAACACCCAACTTGGTCCATAAAGTCAATAAGGATATTTTCTTCCCTTCTGTTCATCTATTGCATGTCAACATGCTTAAACGTTTTCCACTCTGCTAACTTTTGATGTGCAATGCAAATACGCTTAAGGAAAAAAAAAACAGAAATCAACGAGTTTCCAAAAAATTAGACGCTTCATCAGATCTCAAAAGTTGTTTGTATGTCTATATATACGTACCTTGTTTACTTATTTTAAGTTTTACGTTCTGAACTTAGCAGCGCATCCTGGATCGCGCTTGGGCGTGAAGGAAAATCCAATCAACTTGAGCGCTGTGGCGTAAAATCGCATTCATCAAACGACCGTTCTACGCTAGACGGGGAGCAACGATGGACTCGAATGCCACGGAGTTTACTTTGTGCGATGCTGCCGCTGCCGACGGAGTCACTTTGCGAATTGTTTGTAGTCTCACGCCTCGATATCCGTTTAAAAAAGGTCTATTGAAGCGTAATAAACAGGCACATGTATTTGTGGCATTTTAACACCGCACGAGTTTAGGTAATAAAATATCTACTGTTGTGCGAATTCAGCACTCAAATTACGAAGTAGTTAACCAGCCGTGCAAGGTGCTGTACTGCGTACGTGCCACCGGTGGCTTATGACTACGGTATTTGTAAACATAGCGCAAACCATTTATAAAGAACAGATTCACCGAGGACTGGCAATGAGCATTTCTAATCAAATCGAAAAGGGAAGCAGACGTTAACGAAAGCGTATCACGACTTTTTGGTGACGTTTCTAGCACTCATCATTAAAATGGATACGGATGCTATCATAGTCACAATGCTGCCTATTAGCCACGTAGAATGTTTCGCCATCATTCGGATGTGCACCTCACGTTCGGTGACGCGAGCACTTCTCGTTTTTGAAACGTCTTGTGCGTTAGATTTTCAGCTTTTCTCATTCAATATGTTTATAAGTTCTAGGGAAGGCACAGCCATATGCGCCTACTCTGGTGAAACGTGTTTCCCGTTATAGACCCTTTCAATGTTTACAAACACAGCCCCTCGAAGACTTCCCATTTAGTCTACCGATGTGCTTTAATATTATAGGTCGACAACAAGAGCTCAAAAACATGTTTATTTAAATATATTTTGCCAAACAAGGGTAGGAAACTGTAGAAAAATCAGCAGGCTATTTTCTAAAGCTATTGCGGTCCTCCAATGTTAATAAATCACATCAGTGCACAAAACCGGAAGTCATCAAAGGGCTGCGTTTGTAAAGCTTGAAAGCGTCTTTACTGCTCAAGATTATCTCGCCGTGGTAATGCACCAATACGGGCGCGTACACTGTTATTCTGGATTCGCTTAAAGTGCTAGATATATCCAGGACAAAGAACATTTTCCGTCTGGTTTTCTGGATGTAGTCGACATTGAGGTAGAATCTGACGAAGACTGTAGTACTCTTCTGGGTACTCTGCCGCATAGGTGGGCACTACACGTTGTTTTTGGAGGAGGAAGAAAGAAGACGTAAATGTGAGCAAAGCTGCAGATGGGCACCTTCTTCATCCCGTATATTCCGAGCAAATGGCATCCGAAGGTGTAGTGTTCCGAATGCAAGAACTATGAACGTATTTCGACCCTATAGCTCACGTGCTCTGGGTCTACCCGGGGCTAAACGGACTTAATGGGAATAAACAAGAATGGAAGTCCTCACTCTACAGACAGGGCGAACAATAATTAGAACAATTAATCAAATAAAGCTGAGGCCGCCACCAGAAGCCAACTGGTTGCCGCTCATATTTAGGGCGGTAGTAGACTGTGAAACGGCAAGCTGCGTCTCACTTCTATCATTCATACTTTGTGACGGGTGCGAATAAAGTGCTTTCTTCATTTCTCTTCCTGTGCCGGTCACAATTGCTCTTTGTATTTATACATATAAGTTTGCTGAGTCCGGCACACTGAAACTCATCCTTGAAATAATTTGGCCCAGTGGGACCACTTAGACTAATACACACTAAAAGGCCGCGCCGCTGAAATTTCTTGCACTCATGCTCAAGGGCCCTTTTGAGACTCACCAAGTCAGAGTGGACGCGTGAGTAAATGTTCTAGTATCTGGACGCGGTAGTTAAAAGCGTCCACTGGTCAATACGTGCCCGAAACATTTGCGACGAGTGTTCTAACGTAAATATGATGTGGGCCGTCGCCACCTGCACATTGTAGACATTGCCGCAGTCTTAAAGAATAAGTATGCTTGCCTGTAACGCACTGCTCCAGCGTAGCGTTAAGAGCAGTGATAACTCACTTCCATAATGTCTCCTCTTGCACTTCTTGACCTAATCGCCTTTTTTGTTACTGTTATTAGCCCATAGAGATCAGGCAAAGACGATAGGATATGAGAGCGGTAAATGGTGATGGCCGTTCTACGAAGCAGACGAAAGGAGGCGGCAAGCGATAAAAGATGATTAAAGAGGGCTAAAGAAGGCGAGCAAACACGAAGCTTTAGGAAGCAAGTCAGCAGTGCTGGGCATCTGTGCTACTTGTCGATAAACTCGCGTGAGCATATAGCCTTCCGGCATCGTGGAAAAGGCGAGTAGCAGGGTCAGACAATATGTTAGCCTTAAGGCATGAGGGCCGAGGGGCTGCTGTGTGGTCGGTTGCTTGATGACAGTCTACGTTATGGATCTGAGCAATGGTAGTGATGGCAATAATGTTACATGGGGAGTCGTCCTGTCAAACAAGCAATGAATCGTCGAGCTTGATAGCAGTTTCTTTTCTATCAACACATAAATACGCTACAGCACAATACAAGCTTGGTTTATTCGCCACAGCGTGTTTTGTGTTAATTCATCTACTGCGTTGTTGACTGGGGAAGAGTTTATGTATCTTAAAAGCTGCAACCTATCTTGAAGACGTCTCGTGCTCCTTTGGTCATGTGTGGTGCTACTATATATTTGCTTCCATAGTATATATTAGTTCTCTTCTTTAAAATAAATAAAAATGGCAGCATATCCACGGAGTGAATGATGGAGAGTGGGGCGAAGCATTCGTCCGTCCATTGGTTCTTGCTTCCGTTATTCCATGCGACCGTCTGTGTGACCGTCCATGCGTCAATCCGCCCATCCATGCGTGCGTCTGTTCGTGCGTCCGTCTCTTCGTTCGTCCATGCATTCGCCCCTGCGTCCGTCCATGCGTCCATCCATGCATCTTTCTGTGTGTCCGTTCGTCCATCTATTCAACACTCCAAGTACCAACATCTCGCATATTCTCATCATATATTCCCCATATAGAAGCACCGCCATTCAGCGGAAATTCCAAGGACTAAACGAGAGGTGGCACACGCACACTTTCTTACGGCTTCTATTCAACACTCCAAGTGCCACCATCTCGCATCTTTTCATCATATATTCCCCATATAGAAGCACCGCCATCCAGCCAACATTCCAAGGACTAAACGAGAGGTGGCACACGCGCACTTTCTTACGGCTTGCGCGTCGTATCTACTTCCCACCTTTCACCACCTCGAGTTCATGGTATATACTAGTTCACTGTATTCATGGCACTGCGGCCCAACACTCGCCCTGGGTGTTTTCACCCAGGGCGAGTGTTTGCATTGGGTACCGTGGCAAAGTGATGACAAGCGTGGTGAGGTCGGGCACTCAAAGCATTTACCTTCCGAAAGTATGAGTGCTACTCACGCCTGTCATGTGCTTCTGTAGAGTTCTTCACAATACCGTGGAATGTGGAATGTTCAACTATGGGAGCATTCCTTGGGTAGAATGTTAAAGTGCGTGAAAATCGAGAAGTTTAGATTTCTTTAGGTCACGAAAAGAGTGGTACGAAAATCTGTAATTGTGTTAAGATAAACGTACACAGTTTTGTTTTTGAAATCAGCCAAAGTTTGATCCAGGAGCTTTATTTAGCTAACGACAGCCATCATTTTTGTCATCATTATAGACAATATTTGGGAAGGTCAAGCAGTACTCGCAACAGGCGAGTAAATACAGTATTGGAATTGAGTGAGAAAAATTCACCGTGTCTTATCGCAAGCCATGCCCATGAAAGCCCAAGTGTAGACGGTTACTAAAATTTAGCAAAGCTGAGTTACGTGTTGGAAGATTTCACTCCAGAATTTGTGTCAATCTTGGTTATTTTGTATGCGTATCTTTGGAAATAAAAAATAAAATTAGAACCCTTAGGGGGTCCGATTTTCGTATTCTATGCGATAAAAAGGGGAAAATAAACGAAACACATGCAATCTAAATATGTGCAAAATTTCAACGAGAACGAAGATACAGCAAAGTCCATGAGTTTCAAAATACGCATATGGGCGTACGAAGCGGCACCATGTAATCCGCACTTCATAGGAAAATATGACCGGTATTAAACACACTCGGTTCCATTGAACAAGCGAGAACAAGAAATAAGAGGCGACCAAAAAGAGTACTGAGAAAAAATGTTCCTGGAACATATATTCAAGCTCTCGCACGGTAATAATACGTACATATTCTACGAGAAAAGCTCATTTGGCTTTGAGAGCTAATCTCGGCTTCCGGGAACATGAACAGGATATTAGGCGCTACACGCATGAAAAAGGACAATTTTCGAAAGCTCTCAAGAGAAAGCCTGCGGGTTAAAAAAAAGAAACGGTCATATTCTTCCCATGCGGCGATGAGATTCGTTGAATGAAATTCAAACGAAAGGAAGTTTAAACAAATACTTCAGTGCGTGACCGTTGCTAGCATTTATAGCTGTAGTATATGATAAACGAAAAAAAGACTTTCTTTCCTTATTGAGTTCTGAATTATGACAATGCATAGTACTGCACGAACAGTTAAACAATATAAAAAGTTGTAAATTCAACTTAATCTTGAATAATTGAAAAGCATGGGACGGGATCACAGACAGACAGGCAGGCAGACAGACAGACGGATGGGTGGATGGACGGACGGACGGAAGGACATGTGGATGGACGAACAGAGGGACGGGCGCATGGACGGACGGATTGATGGACAGACAGACAGACAGGCGGACGGACGGACGGACGGACGGACGTACGGACGGACGGACGGACGGACGGACGGACGGACGGATTCTTGTTGCTTTCAAGCAAGCATAGAATTCATGGTTGGCACCTCTATAGTCCAGAGCAGCGGTTTCCGCTGCCTGGCAGGCTCGCCCCGCCGCGGTGGTCTAGTGGCTAAGGTACTCGGCTGCTGACCCGCAGGTCGCTGGATCGAATCCCGGCTGCGGCGGCTGCATTTCCGATGGAGGCAGAAATGTTGTAGGCCCGTGTGCTCAGATTTGGGTGCACGCTAAAGAACCCCAGGTGGTCAAAATTTCCGAGCCCTCCACTACGGCGTCTCTCATAATCATATGGTGGTTTTGGGACGTTAAATCCCACAAATCAATCAATCAAGCCTGGCAGGCTCGTTCGACAAAGCGCAGAGGTAGACAGAGGCACTGTGCGCCTGAACTGAAATTAAAAAAAATCATCAGTGCCTTTTTCCTGTTTCGCAACGCCAAGCAGATGTGACCTACGGTGTACAAATAAATGTGTTCATCACAATTGAGGCGTAAATCTCACAGATAACTGGCTGATAAACGCTAGCATGCGCTTGCTTTGTGATATCACATGGCCGTCTAAGAATAAAAGATTCGTTTGATGCGAATGAACCTTGCATGTTCTTTATTGTGTCATCGCATGTGAAACCGAGCAAAATGTGAGAAGACAAAGAGGAAAGCTTTTAGGCTCGGCAGAAGTCTAACAGAGAAAACAATAAATTTGACGAAGGACTCTGAAGACGACTTGTGGAAACAGAACAAATAATCCTATATAATACGATTCTCTACCAAAATGTTAATGGGAGGATGTTTTTCCGCTACATATATCTTGCTGAGGAATTCACACAGGCAAATCATTTTTGATACATTAAAACAATTCGACGAAATGCCATTTTCCGGAAGCATTCTACAACATCGAAAACACCTAACATAAAATGAGAGGTCCGCGCAAGAGCTGTTGCGCTTGCTGATGTCTATTGGCCTTCGGTATGACTTCTACGTCAACGCTCACCTGTTATTTGTTTCCTTATTATCAATATATTTGATCTCTTTGGAACGCTTTTTTGCTCTGCGCCTGAGCAGGCAAGTGAACTAGATACCGTCATAGGACTAACCTCTCTATATCGCTTTCTCTCTTCCTTTCTTTTTCACGTGAACGCATGAGGTTAATACTGGCGTTTTCAAAAATCTGAACTTGAAAGCTTTGTGGGAAAGATATAATATGTTTTTACTTGTCAATATAATTAGGATAACAATTCCAAAAGCAAGAATCTTTATTCGTAAATGTGGGCATCGTAATTTATAGTACAGGAAAAGTCATTTGTGCTACCAAGTTTTATGAAAGTATAAAAGTTATAGGCGTATAAAGTAGCTTGTAACTATATTTTGTTTTTGCCAGTGTCAAGTCATTCGAAATGCCAACAATTGCAAGTATCACTTAGTCATAATTTGTATAGAGATATGTTATGCTGCACTCAATTTAATATCCTGTAAAACGTAATTCTAGCGTTAAGATTCGATCGTCTCTTTTGTTGCTACTCCTGGTTTCTACCAAACGCTGCCATGAATTAAAATGTATGTTACTTTGAATAGGAAAACTCATTAAGAGTGCGCAAGTATTCGAATGAAATGAACGAAGAGAGAGGCAAACAGAGAGCACTTCGATTCCTTCAATGTGTTGCGGACGGACAAGTCAAACAATTTCCTTCGTCTCAAGTAAATGCTTTACCATTCAATCGAAGAAGCCACGTTTTGTAGGTATTCCGATTCGAACCGAATTACTTCGACGAATACCTGAAGTGAATTAAAATTCACGAAAGAGGCAAAGCGTGTTGTGTAACCTCCAAAAACTAGCAACAATAATTAACTGCATTAACTATTCATCTCCAGACATGTGGCAGTTCAAGCGAAAATGAGGTCCGCTCAATCTCATGCACGAACCGGTTGTGCGTATTTAAGTGGTAAATTGGTGTTTTTTTCCTACTAGTTCAGAAAGCCTTGAATGCTCTTTTTATGAGAAAGAGAACTGCAGTCACAGTGAAATTTTGATCTGTGCTCTTTTGTGGCATTGGAACAAGTCTTTGAATCCGACCAAATCTTGCCTTTAGGCTGTGTTGGGCAGGCCTAAATTCTCTTGGTGGCTTCACTGGCGTTTTTAGTTCGATAGGAGCAAGTGGTGACTGCGTTTTACTTCTTGTATGTGAGTTAAACAGTTCATCGCGTTTGAAGTAATTTTCCACACGTGAGCTATTAACTTCGAAACCATCATGACGAATGAAACATTGCAGGAAAATTGCGTATTACTGCGTGCCTTTAGTAGGCATATGTTTTATTGGCAATATTTCACTGCTCTATCACAAAGACGTCTGTTTCTGACCGCCACAATGGAGATATCTTGTTCTTTGTAATTCTCTGTGTTTTTGAGGGAATTATTATTGCACGTGAGAACTCACGTACGTCTATACGTGGGCGCTCAGGGAAATGAAATAACGTACAACAGAAAGTGAATTCTTCAGAAAATTTCGCTACGTCCCCTAAGTAACGTAGTACTTTTACATCTATATTTGCGTATGTTATTAATTTTCTTTTTCTCAGTTTTCCTTCAAATATGTTGCTGAGTTGGAGCGTGATTTTTTTGTTTTCTGTCTGTTTTGCTTATTTAAATATTTCGTCATTTCACTACGCTGACTATTCTTCTTGATTTACGTATTTCCAATACGTCTTAGACAAAATAACATCATCTCCAAACATTCGCAAATGAGGCAGTCATCGCGTTAGCTTCGTCTGCACTTAAACACAGGGGACACTCGAACAATCACTTCGTAAATAAAATCGGCAAAAAGAGAGCCCAAGTAGCCTTTAAGAGCGAGGAAAAATATTCATAAACTGACAAAAAAGTCTTCTAAATTTGCAGTTGTCTTAAAAGCATGATTACACGGCAAACTGGGGCGGAATTAGACATTATAAGCGTATTTCGTAATGCGTTAACAGCAAATTGTGGTTTTTGCTGATGTGCACTGAATGAATATTACCTATGACAGATGCTCTTATGGCGTGTGCGTGCTTCTTGTTCGGTGCGAGCACACGTCAGACATCGTTTGAACCGAGCGAGCCTAAATTATCTGCCCCCCTTCCCTTCTCCCCCGCCAAGAAAAAAAAAGCTTATATACCTATTTTCTGTCTAGGCGGCACTTGCTGTCAATCGTTCATTTCTTCGCATCTTTTTATTGTAACGCAAGACAGATATAAATACTTGATAATAATAAAACCAGTCACCACGTTTAAGACTGACTTTATATTTGTTTGGCCTAAAGATACGAACAGGCAAGTGTTTTTGCGCGTTGTTTGTGTTGCGTATGCAATAATTCTTTTAGATGAAGTGTACAGTTTTTTTAGCGAAGCTATTATTAACTAGCCGTGCTGACTCGACAAAGAAACATTATGCCTGATTCTAAAAAAACCACTAAAGAAATGAAAAGACTACGAGCCAGACTAAGCGGTGCAGGCGTTGCTTGCTCGTTCGAATCATTGATATACGATAAAAAAAGTTGAGGTAGCATTGAACCGAAAGAGTAGTTGGTAATCCTTCGGAATAACATATGCATGCTCAATACACTGGCCGGACTTGTTGAATTACTGCATAGTTTTGCTATTTAGCACACCCTTTAGTTTTTTTTGTTTTTGTGAGAGAGAGAGAGGAACACTAGACGAAAGATGAAGCGGATAATTAGCCCCGCCGCGGTGGTCTAGTGGCTAAGGTACTCGGCTGCTGACCCGCAGGTCGCGGGTTCAAATCCCGGCTGCGGCGGCTGCATTTCCAATGGAGGCGGAAATGTCGAGGCCCGTGTGCTCAGATTTGGGTGCACGTTAAAGAACCCCAGGTGGTCAAAATTTCCGGAGCCCTCCACTACGGCGTCTCTCATAATCATATGGTGGTTTTGGGACGTTAAACCGCACAAATCAATCAAGCGGATAACTAGGTCGGCTGCCTGCACAAAAACATAAGCTCCATAGAATATAGCGTGAGTTAGAATTGAGACCAGACGTCGTTACTACGGTGAGCTTACGCACGCACGCACGCAAACACACACACACACACGCTCACACACATACACACACACACACACGCTCACACACACACTCTCTCTCTCTCACACACACACACACACACACATGCTCACACACAATCACACATGCACACGAGCACACAGACGCAGAAACACGCATGCACGCACGCAGGTGTGCATCATCGCAGACTGAGGTGTACACGTGCGCACTTAACTATTCATACTCGCTAACATTGCCATTACGGCAGCTACTACGAAACGCTGGACACACTGACGGCTGCTCGCTGACGTCATGTTTCGTTTTCTTCAGATTATTAGACAGTGCTACCGAACCTTGCCTTGATCAATATTAGACAGTTTGAGAATCAGGCCGGGGCACAAGACACTGGGTCCCCAAGCTGCGTTGCGTAGGTAGCTCTTGCGTTCCGAGGATCAGCTGAGTGTGAAAACTTAGTCAAACGCAGGCTGCGTTGGGTCAAACGCACAGGGCGCACCCGAGGTCAAAAAAAAATTATGCGAGTTGTGGGCCGTACGGCACCGTGTATACGTGGCTCGCGGTTCGTCTGCTTCGTCTCGCTGACGACCCAAGACACTTTGGGGCCCACAGTATTTTTCCATTTTCGAGCATTGGGTCAACACGAACACAAGACCCCAAGATTGGCTTTAGTTTTGCGAATGCACCCTGAAACGTCGCAAGCTTCTTGGGTCCTCAAGTTCTTTTGGGCTTGCCGGAGCTCCGTTAGGACCCGCTGTGCTGTCCATAGAGCGTCTGGCGTTCGTCAGCGAAACTCCGCAATAACGATTGCTGCGCGTATTATGCTGCGTTCGGAATGTACCAAGAGAGAGAGAGAGAGAGAACACAGAGAAAGGCAGGGAGGTTAACCAGGGCTGAGCCCTGGTAGGCTACCCTGCACTGGGTAAGGGGAAAGGGGAAGGAAAGTTATAGAGGAGAGAAAAGGTCACTGACTGGGCCGACGCGTAACAGTTTCATCCATCACAAACGATGAAACAGGCAGGTGTCTTTGAGAAAATGCAACAGTGCTTTCGTTGCCTTTCGGAAACTGGATGGGCAGTGCCATGGTCCCAATACTTTCTCGACAGTGACATCAATGCTGTCCAGTTGATTTAAAACACTGCGCATGTGAAGCCTCTCGTTTGTGTATGCCGGGCAGTAACATAAGATGTGTTCAATAGTCTTATCAACAGCGCAGTTGTTGCACTCCGCGCTGTCGGCCATCCCTATCTTAAATGAGTAGGTAGTGGTGAAGGCTACGCCCAGACGCAGACGGCACAACACTGTACCAACACGTACCGTGCGCCTTGCACATGCACGCATACACTAGATGAGTCAGACGCATTGTATTACGGGATGCGCAGACTAATGAGTTTCTGGGCGACTAAGATGAGCGAGACAGAGACGGGCGCATTGCGACACGGCGAGAATTCCTTGCTTGAGGCACAGTGACATGTCTGACGCCGCCTGTTGTGACTGGATGATCGTGTGAGCATGTATAGATTAATGGCGTGATGGTAAGTCGAGTATGTTGGGTGGACATGCTGCGAGAAATAATAATTGCATCTTCAGCTTTGAATAGTAAAAAAATTGATTTAGACTCTTTACGTGCAGCAATGTCATGTGGGAGAACCTAAACTTGGTTCAGTGACGAAACCACGTTTTTTGTTTGGTCCGGATACGGTGCCTTAGGAACATCAGTAAGCTGGAACATATTAGGTAAATGTGAAGCATTTTTTGCGGTCTGCAGGAACTTTTGGCGTCCATCTGTATACCTATTATCTATCTAGCTATAGCCGCTTACGTCTGGGTGCTCTCATGATCACCCTTTTAACTTAGCGCGAACGAAGATAATAGAGGAAGGTAAGATGGTTTGACGAATATGACGGACTGGTCAAGGCATTTATTATGTCACAATCCCGTCGCGTACGTCTTCAAACACTTCCCGACAAACAGGGCACATACCTACAACCGGATATGTGCTACGCAGCGTGCATCTTAGGAGGAGTCAGCCAGGAAACCATTGGCGGCGGCCGCGGAATAAGCTGTCGTCACAGCAATCAGCGTGGCGATGTCATGAAGCACTGCATCGTGGTGAGAGCACCTTAGAGTTACCGAGGAGGCCTGGTCGCCTTCCGCGGTCGGCCTAAACTTTCAATCGTTTCCCCTTCGTATTGTGCTATTTCGGTATATTTCAGGCACAATAGTATACAAGACATGAACCCTGGCTAGCTGTTCGTAATTCATAATGTAATGGCAGCGCAACTACACACGGGCAGGAAAAAGAGTGTTGTGTTTCGTCTACTTTCTTTCCCTATCTCAGTGTGGTCGCTTTGCCGTTCCATTATGAACAACAGTTTACTCAGCCTAATATAGGGCCTATGAAGATGCCAAAATGTATACGTCAAAATGAACCTTGTGAATATCTGAATGGTACTGGTGGATTTCATACTGGCTTTGCTTGATTTACTTTTTTCCCACTCTCTTTGTGGTACCACTTTATACACACACCCCCTTCCCTTCATCGCTGTTACGATAAGCAAACTTCTATAATAAATACTTTGCAGATTGGAGACATAGTGACTAGCGCCTTTCTGTGCTCTGTTTTGTCTCTCTTTTTTCTTTCGTTCTGATTGTGCAGCAAGTTCACTTTTGAGAACTACCCTTGATTACGCTCATAATATTTCCAGTTTTAATAAAATAAGTAAACTGTTTGGAACAAAACGTATCTCAACACGAACGCCGCACACGCTTTTTTTTCATTTCTGTGAAAAAAAGTAGTCGCTCGATTTGCGATAAATGCGTGATAAGGATTGGTTTATTTTACCGCCGCTAATTTGGCTCCTCAAGCCGGCCCTCCCAACGTCTTCGAGCGATATTCCGATGGGGCCACGTCTCGAACTATAATTGGTCGATGCGGGGAAAAAACACAAAATCTGAACGCGAAGCGCTTAACACCTGCTTGGAGGGACGTTGCGGAAGCAGCGCTGTTACCCCCACGTTGCTATTTAGGGATTAGGAATTCGTCGTGGCCCTTTTTCCTTTCCCCAGCCACCGTCCCTAAGTTTCCCCTCAACACGCACGCATCGTGAGGTGTATTGATCGAACGGTGTTTCAAGTGTCCGCAGGGCTGCGCTGCTTGTTCGGCGCACAACAGGCTATAATTTGCTCGTTCGTGCGCGCTAAGAGATAGGAACGCCCACTTGAGACTGAAAGAATAATGCCTCTGTGTGCGTCGTCAGCGCGATTCCCGGAGGGTCGCATTAGCATCGTTCGGATATTTGCGCGTACGCCAGGCCTGCGCACACCGTATCTATAAAGGCTTTGCGATGCTTAAGGAATTCGCTGGAGGCGGAAGGGCCCCGGTGGCACTCTTGGTATCGAGTTTGCTCGAAGTCACGTTACTTATACTGCGAATTTCTACATAACGTGGTGGGCACTGTATGAATCCTTATCTTCCGTACGACCCAAGCCTTAGAATTTAAAGAGAAAATTGTGGGATGTTTTGAAAGCAATAACTCTGGTTTTGAAATGTGGAGTTCAGAGTTAAACCACGTGGAGTAAGGGTACTCTTCGTTCCATGTAATGAAATTACAAATGGCCCTGGGCAGTCAGGGATAATGGTATTTTAGTTACTTTTTCATCTTTCCGCCTCCTCATTTCTGGTCACGTCTATGTTTGAAGCACGTGTACCAGGAGCTTACCTCAAACGCTAAAAGAGAGTGCGTTAACCGTTAAAAGTATCGGCAGATGCCTGGTACCTGGAAATCGACGTTATGTGAATCATGCTGAGGGAAGGTGACCATGTCGCAATTTTTTTTTGTTGAGCGACACCTCCTGAAATGACGCTAAATATATGTACAAATGTTGCGCGCATAGACTTATGTTGAAGAGTTGCAGATGTTTACATGACCAGTTGTTTGAACTTGTGCAAAGATGTCATCTAGGACATGCATATTAAGAACACCAGAAACAGATATGAAGTGATGATGCTCGCGAAGATGCTGACTCTGGACACTGCTGCATAAGTCATCTTCAGCGTATGGCACCTAGCCACAGTTTACGTTAACCCGACCTGACGGCTGTATCAAAAGAGTACATATGTAATGTTTATAAAATAGGGTGGGCGGTACTGCAACCACTATTCACGTTTCACGAAGATTAGCGTCTATTTGAAAAGCGGTTCCGAGACCTGGTGTAGCTCATGTGGTAGAATGCTTGACTGCCAGGCAAAATGCTTGGGTTCGATTCCTGCTGGGACTCAAAAATTCATTATTTGAATTCGTCGGGGGTTCAACGTTGCCTATGTTATGTTTTTTCAGAACACTGACATTTTCTCTATGCCTTCGTTCGGTCGATGCTACCGATGTCGGGTATTGCCTAACGCTCACGCATTAAAATTGTCCATGTGTGTTCTCGTCGTTCTTGGGTAGATACTAAGTGACAATCATCTGTAGCACATAACCGCATACCAGCGGCACATACCCGTCCGTAGGTATGTGCCAATGTCTGGCGGTAAGTGTTTGACGACGCATGCGGTGGAATTGTGATATTTATGTCTTGACCAGCGTGTCATATTCGTCAAATCATCTTACCGTCCCGTGCTAGCTTTGGTTCACGCCAAGGTAAGGGGGTGTCTATGATAGCACCTAAACGTGAGTGTATAGATAGATAGATAGATAGATACATAGATAGATAGATAGATAGATAGATAGATAGATAGATGCGCTCAAACTTGCCGAAGTTTGCTAAGAAATGCTTCGCATTTAACAGACTGCGTTTTATTGCGCCATTTTCAGTTGCTCTTTCCCGACACTTGTGGCCTCACCGGCACTGTAGCAGTGGATGACTTCGAATGAACAAATCACAGCATTTAGTTAATGTTAATGAATTAAATCTATTTTAGAAAGTTTCATTACCGTAAATACCGGACAACTTCACGAAATTTTCATGATGGAGTTGAACAGTCAATGCTAAGCACGCACAGCGAACTTCATCGTGCAAAAAGTGTAGCCTTTATCAAAAGTAATTGCAACATCAGAATAGTACTTCATAATAAGTATTTACAGCGCAACCCTCGAATGCCTCATCAAGGGCGAAAATTGACTGTCAGCGGCTTCGACATCAACCCAAGTGAGGGAAAAAAACGTCGGTGATCCTTGTTTTTTAAGAATCTGTGTAACGTGAAAGTAAAACGTGTCTTCGCAGAGGTAGTTGAGCGTTTATTGTGCATTGTTCCACCACATGGACGAATAAATGAATGCTACAACAAAAAACTGCAAAGCCACGCGAAGAACGTAAGCAGCAGCAGCTCCAAACTTGGGGCGCTCCCCTGAAACAGAAAGCACGCACGAAATGAGCTCACACAGTAGGATCGCGGACTAGCACCTGTCACAGCTCGACACTTAAAGCGTGCTGTTCGAACAGAAAGAAAGGTGCACGAAATGAACGCACAAGTACCCACAGGACAAGTGCGAACTGGCACAATTCTTACTTCTTTGTGTGAGAGCAGCATGCTTCTTTGGTAAATGCGGCCGCGGCAGCGAGATAAGTGACCTTCGTGCTTTTTTATAACTCCTGTAACTTCAACATGAACGTGCGATAGAAGCACAAGGGTTCAAAGCTCACGAATCCCGAAATAAGCGTGCGCGCTAGTGAGCGGCCATGCCAGATAGCATCTATATACGCCCTTTTACCACGACGTGAGGAGGCGCGTGCGCATATAACAACGCGTGGGGTGGCGTGGGGCGACGACCTTTTGAGCGAGCGCGCCCAACGCGTACTTCCCGCGCCATATCGCTACTGATGACGAAAACTCGCTGTCACAATTCTTACTTCTTCGTGTGCGAGCAGCGTGCTTCTTTCGTAAATGCGGCCGCGGCAGCGAGCGAAGTGACTTTTGCGCTTTTTAAAATCCCTGTAATTTCAACAAAAACGTGTGGTAGAAGCACAAGAGTTCAAAGCGCACGAATCCCGAGATAAGCGTGTGCGCTAGTGAGCGGCCATGCCAGATAGCATCTATACGCCCTTTGACCACGACGTGAGGAGGCGCACGCGCATATAACAACGCGTGGGGTGGCGTGGGGTGACGCCCTTTTGAGCGAGCGTGCCCAACGCGTACTTCCCGCGCCATATCGCTACTGATGACGAAAACTCGCTGAATTTTCTCAGCTCTGAGGACTGCCAACTATACCAGGTGTATATAAATGGCTTCCCGTGAGCAGGTCGAAGAACGTATGTTTTGTGATTTAGTCGTTTGTCCCGCAATGTGACTGGATGTGTGGTAGCTTGGGCTAGTTGGTATGGCATGACGATAGTTATAGTGCGAGAACAAAACGACGACACAGACACAAAAAGGACACGTGTCCTTTGTGTCCTCTTGTCTCTGCGTCGTCGTTTTGTTCTCGCGCTATAACTATCGTCGTGACCGGATGAACATGTAGCTGGTCCGATGCCCCGCAATGCAACTTTCACTGCTCGTTTTTCTTTGCGATATTTTAGAATATATTGTACAGCATTATATCCATGACGGAAGTACATCACCGAAGCCTTGGTGTACCATGGGATAAATCACTATTGTGTTAATATAAATTCTTGGTGGCGTCCTTATATGGCTTTGTTGATGTCACTGATAGCAGAAAAATGACACCATCGTGACGTCCCTTTGATGTCGAATGATGGCGTCATCATGTGACATCGTCGCTTAGTCAAAAAAGGCAGATCCTGAAGGCACTGCAAATTTGCAGTGCCTTCAGGATTTTCCTTGGCTTAAGCCAAGGAAATTATTGCAATTGTCATACTTCTTTAAGCAGTGCCGAAAAACGCTGCAGAAAGGCTTTAGAGGAAAAGGGGGGGGGGGTCAGTATATCGACTGAGAATGAAAAAGACGATCGATTTTGTCTTTCAAGTCGTCTTACGTGAAATAATAAGAGGAACAGTAGGGGTTCTTTTCTTTGAAGTTATTGAAGAGCACGCACAGCCAAGAACGCGGGATGTCCAATCTGGCCTTTTCAGTGGAAGGTCTGTGTGTGTCCGTTCAGGGGAATGTATACTCCGAATTCCTTCGATGACATCCGATAGTCCGACGTCTCTTACTTGATCATCAGATGTTTTTCTCCTGGCTTTGCTTCTTTTCCTCTTTGTTTCATCCTTCAATTTCATGTCTCACGTCAGCCCCGCCATACCATGCTCATGACCTCCTCTAAAATCTGTGCGGCGAAAGGTGTTCTTTTTTTTGCCTTTTCATCACATCATCGTATATATATATCTTAACTTCGTACGAGAATGTGCGCGGTCCGAAGCACTCACACGCAGGGGACACAAATATGCGTAGGCCCACCCCGTAAACCTGTTCGCTTTCGGTTTTGACTTCCTCCATTTTATTTGGCCAGGCATGTATCGATCGTGCTCTGGTTTAAAAGGACGGCGACTCCAAGAAGCGGTGTTACAAAGGAGCACTCAAATTTTACCTTTGAACATTTCTGCGTACCCCACGTCAGAAGAAAGTGCATGGGAAGGAAAGTTATCATCAGACCTTTTTTGTTTTATTTCTTTTATTGAAAGCTTTTTTGTGTGTGTTAGGCTTCAAAGTATAGTGAACAAGTCTATACTTAAGAAAATGTCACAGATACTGATGTGCCAGGCACGATTCTTTCTTTCGAGAAAAAGCAAGACACACATTCCAGACAGATCGTTACTAGACAAAAAATGGTGCAAATGATGGCGGCATCTATTAGCGATATCAAGCTACCGCGAGGTTGAGCTTTCGTGACTCAGAAATATCGCCATAAAGGGTGCAACAAACATTGGTAAAAAAGAAACCTATAAAGTAGCAGTAGAGCGGTGCTAAAAAGTAACAATCTAAATGATATTTGGGGAAGAAAAGTTTTCGTTAGCCTCATGAATGCCGGCTACATGTGAAGTCTCGGTAAACTGCCTATAGTTACGCCGTAAGTAAACATAGGAAATTGGTATTCATGGGAGGCGCAGTGCGCTAAGGTAAGGCTTAGAAAGAGAACGCTTACCGCGTGACTGCCCCGCCGCGGTGGTCTAGTGGCTAAGGTACTCGGCTGCTGACCCGCAGGGCTCGGGTTCGAATCCCGGCTGCGGCGGCTGCATTTCCGATGGAGGCGGAAATGTTGTAGGCCCGTGTGCTCAGATTTGGGTGCACGTTAAAGAACCCCAGGTGGTCTAAATTTCCGGAGCCCTCCACTACGGCGTCTCTCATAATCATATAGTGGTTTTGGGACGTTAAACCCCAGATATCATCATCATCATCAGCTTACCGCGTGACTTACAAACCAGTATTACCAGTCTTAATATATTGTAAAATGCCCACAGTTTTGCTGAAAATAGAGCTATGAAGAAGGCATTTGGGGTTTGGTGTAAGTACATGTAGAACAATTTATTACTTCAGCGTAGTGTACCGTTCGTCTCAGATATTGGGAAAGGAAAAAGATGACTCCACTCGCTGCGCCCTCGTGTAGCCTGCGCTTCTCTGAAGGCGGCGCTTGGTGGCGCCAGCAGCACCAGCGCATGCTTCTTCACACTTACCTGCGTATACACATTGCTGCACTGCGATAATGATATCAGTTTTCTGAACGCCATGTTATCAAGTAAACCTGTTTATGCGCATAGTTGTTAGCTCATGCGCAAAGTGCTTGACTTCGGGTGCAAATTAGTATGTTGAGGGCCTGACCACATGTACGCGCTGCAGCGCGTGAGCGCGTTTATTGTTTGACTTAACGCCTTGATCTTTTTCTATGGTGAGAGAAGTCGCGCCGTTTAGTGGTGCGTAGGTTTCGCCGGGTCCTCTCCTTCAGTGAGAGAGGGCGCGGTGCCGAGCCTACATGCGGCTCAGTGATGTTCCGTGCACAGAACTTTCCCTTTTTTGGAAAATGTTCAGCCATAATTTTGGACAAAGGGGAAAAAGGGGTTTTTCGATATGGCAGCGGATTTTGAAATTGGTAAATTCACCAACAAAGAATGATTCATGGTGGTCAGAGTGTGACTTGAGCTTCTGCAAACTGTTTTGGCGCGTGCAGCATGCAGGAATAGCCCTTGAGATTACTTTGGTATTTATATGAAGTCATCTCTTGTTCACTGGTTATGTGAAATCGCGACCCCACTATTTTCGATGTGCCTACAGCTGGTGAGTTAAGAAAATCATGCCTTTGTCGTGCAGAAGCCCAGGCGCTGCTCTCGATTTCAGTAGTAGGGAACACGTCGCACACATGCATTTATATAAGTTTTGGGTGTTGAGGACCGCGCGCTGTGGAAACTAATGTGCAGGGAAATATGCTGGGAATTAGGTCAGCGTGTACGGGTAAAAACTCTCAGAATAGAAAATTTTCACGTATTGAAATGCGAATTCTTTGGCGTAGTACGAAACAACACTACATGCCATTGCACTGACACGCTGCAATGCGTGCGCATGGTCAGGCTTTAAGTATTCCGTTTTTCAATTGTGCTTTACAGCTCCTGCTTCTCTTTTCTTCCATTTATTCTCTCTGTTCGACACTGGTGTTACATGCCTATTGATAATTCTTATAATATGGGGCAGTGCGCTGGCCGATTGTGTAAAATGCACATTCATTGGTTACTTGTTCGTGCTTCTCAATTAGGTTAGACACTCGTTTGGCTATGGTTTACACAGGCATTATTTCACTTGCTGCACATTGTGCCTCGCATGATTATGGTCATTGGCGCCGCAACGGCGCGCGTTGTTGCAAGGGTTTGACATCGCGAGCCATCTCGGCGGTGTGGTTTGCAGACTCTGCCTGCCACTAGCGGTTGCATTCTTGTGGTTCAATTAGCGTGGCTTGGAAGGCAGCCGGATTATCGGTGCGAAGCTGCTGCCGGCTCTCTGCCTCCTGAGCCTGTTTTAAATGCGAAGCCTTTATTAGCAAACTTCGGCTCCTTTCAACGTATCTATCTATCTATCTATCTATCTATCTATCTATCTATCTATCTATCTATCTATCTATCTATCTATCTATCTATCTATCTATCTATCTATCTATCTATCTATCTATCTATCTATCTATCTATCTATCTATCTATCTATCTATCTATCTATCTATCTATCTATCTATCTATCTATCTATCTATCTATCTATCTATCTATCTATCTATCTATCTATCTGTCTGTCTGTCTGTCTGTCTGTCTGTCTGTCTGTCTGTCTGTCTGTCTGTCTGTCTGTCTGTCTGTCTGTCTGTCTGTCTGTCTGTCTGTCTGTCTGTCTGTCTGTCTGTCTGTCTGTCTGTCTGTCTGTCTGTCTGTCTGTCTGTCTGTCTGTCTGTCTGTCTGTCTGTCTGTCTGTCTGTCTGTCTGTCTGTCTGTCTGTCTGTCTGTCTGTCTGTCTGTCTACAGCATTTAGTTGTCCTGACGATAATGGTATCTTTACCAAGATTGGTATGGCATCACATGAGTGTATTACGAACATAAGTGACTAGTCATAACAAGAAAGTAATATGTATGTCACGAATGTTGGCATTTACATTTCAAGGTCTTGGAGATTTGCGGTTGTTTTGTTCACAAGACATATTGCAAAAATGGTATGACATTACATGACTGCATGTCGAGCATAAGTGGCAGACCCTAACATAGAAATCATGACATGCATGTCATTTAAGTCATGACTGCCCCCTTGATCATGGTGCGCTCGCGGTCTTTTCGCTAGCTTCACATATCAATTTGGCATTACGGTACGTGAATGAATGACGAAGTTATACGAGGGGTGAAAACATGATAATCATGACATGCGTGTCATGTAAAACAAGACGACATGCTGCACTCGTAGGGCGCTCGCGACCGTTTCGCTAGCTCTGCATATACCGAATTCGGCATCACATGACGCGAATGGACGAAGAAATTAATAACACGTCTAAACATGATAGTCATGATGTACCTGTTCTGTAAAACATGACTACCTGCTAGGCTCATAGCGTACTCGTGGCCGTTTTGCAAGCGCCACATAAATTAAATCTGGTATTACGTGACATGAATAGACGACGAAGGCAAATGACACGTACAAACATGATCGTAATGATATGCCTGTCATGTAAAGCATGACTAAATATTACGCTTATAGCGTGCTCGTGGCCGTTTAGCAAGCGGCACATATACCAAATTTGGTATTACGGGATATGGATAGACGACAAAGGTAAATGACACGTACAAACATGATCATTATGATATGCCTGTCATCTAAAGCATGAACACATGTTGACACTCATAGCGTGCTCGTGGCCGTTTCGCAAGCTCCCCAAATACAAAATTTATCACGTGACATGAATATACATGAATATAACGTGACATGAATAGACAACGAAGGTAAATGACACATCTAAACTTGATAATTGTCACATGCGTGTCACGTAAAATATGATTACATTATACGCTCATAGCGTGCTCGTGGCTGTTTCGCTATCTTCACGTATGTACCACATTGGTTACATGATGCGAATGGATGAAGAACAGAAATGCCAGGGGCAAACATGGCATACATCACAAGGAAGTCATGTATGGCATAACTTATGTCCGCCTTGTAATATTGTGCTGACTTTAAAATCAGTACAACGTATAAACTTTTCTCATTCGTGCTTCGCATGTCATCGGTTCCCACTGTCCGTGGGATCTGCGACCTTTTGTGCAGGACTGCGTCATCGGCCTGGCGAACGCAAGCTCCCTCACGTTTCCACTGCCGGCATTATTTTTGAGTTGTTTGTAGCCTACGCATGTGGAAGATTTTAGGAAAAACTCGTGCGCATCGGTTGGAGGCTACGGCTGCGACAGGATGAACAACGTAACTCACAACGCAGCCAATGCACGGGGGCTTAGCTACGACGCTCCGAACGACGTAACTGTTAACACAGATAATGCAGACTGCTCGTGACACCGCTGCAAGGTGCTTTTATTGCAAAAGCAATTATAGGAACACACTCGGCTAGATTTTGCTGCCGGCGTCGACGTCGCCGTCACCCATCGTATACGTATCTATATATATACAAAATTGCAAGACAGCAAAATAATCCAGAAAAGAGCTCCGGCACGTGAAACAGAACGTATGATTTCTGAATAGTGAGTGCGAGGTGTTAGCCACTGAGCCATGAAGGAGCGATTCCCTGAACGTTTACAAGACAAGCTGTCTATATCTACCACTTGCTGCTGGCGAAGAGCATCTGGGGGGAAACTATAGTATCTTCAGCATTACCAGTGAGACAGCGCAATGAGCGTGCGTCGCCAGATCGTCCCGACGCGGCGGCGCGTGCACTTATGTCCCAGGCGCACTTTGCCGGTGGAAAGGGGATGCTCACACGTGCGTTCGCTTATATCGCGGTGGGGACAGTAGTACGCCTTGGCCTTTCACCAGAAGTATTCTGTTGTTATTACTGTGCGCACAAAGGTCACTGCAGTCGTTGCACAGTCTTCGTTTGCGAAAAGAGCACGCTTTTCAGACACAGCGAAGTAACAACTGAGACGCTTTTCGCGTTCATCGGTACCTGTGAGTACGTTTCTTGCGTCATTTTTGCGTGAGAAACGCGGGCCACATTTCGATCGGTTTGTCATTCTCTTCGTGACCTTTCAATTTATTGCTATCGTGTTCATTGCTTCGCCTTTGCGGCAAAGCTATGACTTTTTAGGGGCGAAGTTCCTTAAGGCGTGGGTAGTGCGTCTCCTGTACGTAGTAGCCACCTGTCGTCTTAGTCCTTAAAATGTCCGGTGGATGGTGGTACTTGCGTATGATGAATATATGACGAAAAGATGTGAGATGGCGGTACTTGGAGTGTTCACTATAGATGGACGGATGGATGGACAGGCATACAGTCAGGCGCACAGACAGGTGGACGGACGGATGGACATACAGTCAGACAGACCGAGGTACATACACACATAGATACAGACAGACAGACGGACAGGCGGACAGACGGACAGATGGGCAGATGGACAGATGAAGAGATAGACAGACAGACAGATGGACAGACGGACGGATGGGCGCGGTCAGCGGATGACTCATGGTTTGCCGATAAAACCCTTCGAAGCTTCGCCGCATTGATCATCATTATTTCCGTGGTTATGCTGTGATTTTTTTTTCGTTTCTCTTAGCCATATACAGCTTTCGCTGTAAAAAGCAAGAAGGCATTTTCTGCAGTGTTCTTTTTGGAGCTAGTGAATACGCCTGCAGCATGTCAGATTTTTCTTGAATTAGCATCATTGTGCACAGAAGGACTAAATTCGTTCCTAAAAAATGGCAGCATATCCACGGAGTGAATGATGGAGAGTGGGGCGAAGCATTCGTCCGTCCATGCGTCCGTCTGTGTGACCGTCCATGCGTCTGTTTGTGCGCCCGTCCCTGCGTTCTTTCATGCATCCGCCCCTGCGTCCGTTCATGCGTCCATCCATGCATCTGTTTGTGTGTCCGTTCGTTCATCTATTCAACACTCCAAGTCCCACACTCGCATCTTTTTATCATATATTCCCCATATAGAAGCACCGCCATCCAGCGGACATTCCAAGGACTAAACGAGAGGTGGCACACGCACACTTTCTGACGGCCTGCGCTTTGGGTCCACTTCCCACCTTTAACCACCTCGAGTTCATGGTATATTCTAGTTCACTGTATTCATGCAACTGCGACCAAACGCTCGCTAAACCTTTCGAAAACCAAGGAGGTTACGCCCAGCGAGTATAACGTAGCAGCCTTTCCCTGTCAGATAGGGCTCAATTTACATGCCAATGGCTGCTAATGAGAAATGAGAGACAGGAGAATTCGGCTTTTACTTTCTTACGGCTTGCGCTTCGTATCTACTTCTCATTTTTAACCACCTTGAGTTCATTCATGGCATATACAAGTTCATTGTATTCATGGCACTGCGGCTCAACGCTCGCTAAACCTTTCTAAAGCTAAGGAGGTTACACCTAGCGAGTATAATGTAGCATCCCTTTCTTGTCCGATAGTGCTCAATGTACATGCCTATGGCTGCTAATGGGGATCGCAGCGTGCGCGTTGACTAAAAGCCGAATGCTCATGTCTCTCATTCCCCATTAGCAGCCATTGGCATGTACATTGAGCACAATTTTTTATTGTTAAAAAACGCACAGAAGAAATCTCTCACTGGCACCACCTTGGAGGTCAAGTGTTATACCTATTTAGGGTATGTGCCACTGGTGGTTACATACGAGGGACGCCCAAGCCACGCCATAAGGAGCTTCGCTCCTAAAAACTGCACACTAATATGTCAGCCGAAGCGCTAGAGACTTCGCGTCACGCAGGTGGCTAAGAGGCGTCCCAACGGGACTACTTTTGCCACCGCTGAGTTCCTGAAGAAGGTTATTTGAAGGAACGGTGCCTCGCAGGATGCGAGGCTCTCGGTGTTCAAGTCACGTTTTCCTTCCTCCAGATGACGCCAAGTGCTCAGCGTTCCTCGGGTCATTCGTGGCATGTAGTGCGACATCTTCGTTGCTGTGGGGGAATAAAATAATAAAGGAAGGCGCTGAAAAACAAACTTGATGCGCTGTGAAAGCAAGAAATGGTGGGGCTCCCAACCTCCTAGACCTGACAGCACTGGCTATGGGGGAATGAAATGTGCGAAATATAACAAGCAAGCTAGTGTTGGCTCACTGGACTCAAGATGAGAGCCGTGTAAGCACAGGCAACGCTTCTGCCTCTGGCTGTCTATAAGCAATAAAGCTGCCTTATTTCTTCGCGCTTTTGATTACTTATTCTCCCCCCAAGTGTTATATAGCGAAGCGACCGTAATCAAGTCAACTCCTTTGCACGTCTGGTATTAACTCTTTCTGTGTAGGCTCGCGTGCAGTCAAGTTTTACAATCTGATTGCAGCGCCGGAACGCAAATACTAGCGGATGAAAAAAGAATGACAAGAAACCTAATGAGTGCATGATGATCAGAGGGGCGAAGCGTTCGTCAGTCCATCCGCGCTTCCGTCCGTCCTTTCGTTCTTGCTTCCGTCCGTCCGTGCGCCCGTTCGTGTCTGCGTCTATCCGTGCATCTGTCCGCGCGTCCGGTCGTCTGTGAGTCCGTCCGTACATCTGTTTGTCATTTCGTCCGTCCGTCCGCCTGTCTAGCGAACACTCCGAATACCGCCAATTCACATATTTTCATCATATATTCATCATATAGAAGTACTGCCATACAGCGGACATTCCAAGAACTGAACGAGAGGTGACACGACTGACTTGAGGAGCGGAACGCGCTCACTGTCTTACGACCTGCGCTTCGTGTCTAGTACCCACCTTTCACCACCGCTAGTTCATGGCACTGCGGCCCAGCCCTCGCTGAACCTTGCTAAAACATACGAGGTTACGCCCGGCGAGTTTAACGTAGCAACCTTTTCTGGTAAGTTAAAGCTCAAGGTGCCTCTTTCTGTTGCCATTGTTTTTAGTAAGCATCCAATTTAAGACACAATTATTAGAAATTAAGTTTCCGATACTCGTCTCTGTAAGTTATTTTATCAAGAACCACTATATTTTTATTTATTTTTATTGTGCGCTGGTTTCCTCATCAATTCAAAAGGATCCACACGTGCAGCTTTTCTAGTCCGGCCGTGGAGGTGGCTACCCACTACTAAGACGACGACGACTACTACTACATATATCACACACGCACGACCCACGGCTTAGGGAGCTTTGCCCCCAAAACGCATGGACCATCTCCCCGAAGGTAATCATAATGAGAAGCGAAGCAGCAGCGGTGCACACACCGCTGACCCGGCTGAAACGAAAGGTGACGAGGGTGCTGTAAGAATGGGTCAAAGCGAAACTTGGTGTAGCCTTTACTCGAATAAACCTTTCTTTGAAACGCAAAGACACGGAAAGCAGGTTGGGTTTCGTATAAGTTTCGTGGCAGATGAACGAGCCGAAAGAATCTTTTCACTTGATGTGCGCTCGATTGTTGCGAGAAGTGGAGAGGGTGAATCTATCTATCTATCTATCTATCTATCTATCTATCTATCTATCTATCTATCTATCTATCTATCTATCTATCTATCTATCTATCTATCTATCTATCTATCTATCTATCTATCTATCTGTCTGTCTGTCTGTCTGTCTGTCTGTCTGTCTGTCTGTCTGTCTGTCTGTCTGTCTGTCTGTCTGTCTGTCTGTCTGTCTGTCTGTCTGTCTGTCTGTCTGTCTGTCTGTCTGTCTGTCTGTCTGACCACCTACAACATGTCGATCTCTTCGCCGTTTCTATAATGATATCGATACCAAAATTTTTATGCCATAAGATGACTATATGACGACCATAAGTGACTACTCATAGCGTGAGAATCATGGCATGTATGTCATGAATGTCAAAATTTACATTTCATGGTCTTTCTGCTCTTGCGGTGGTTTCGTTCGTTCACATTACATGTTGCAAACAGGTATGGTATGACATGACTGCATGGCTAACACAAGTGGCAGACCGTAACATGGAAATTTGACATGCATGCCATGTAAATCACGACTAATGACTACACGCCACGCTCAAGGTGCGCTCACAGTCATTTCGCTGGCTTGACATATACGAAATTTATTTAACAGCACGTCAATGGAAGACGAAAGTGTATGACTGGTGCAAACATGAAAATCATGAAATGCGTGTTATTTAAGAGCATGACTGCGTGCCACGCTCATAACGCGCTCGCGACCATTTCCTAGCTTTTGATATACCAAAGTTGGTAGTACGGGACGTGAATAAATGAAGAAGGTATGTGATTGGTGCAAACATAATTATCATGAGATGCGTGTCGTGTAACAACGTGACTACCCGCCATGCTCATGATGCGCTCACGGCCGTTTCGCTGCTTCAGATACACCAAACTTGGTATAACGTGACGTGAATAGACGAGACCTGTTGGCAAACTTGCTTTAGGCAGGCTTGATGTCGGCAAATCAATCACGTTAACACGGCTTATAAAGCTTTTTAAAACAGTGAAACAACAATCATTCGTTGCACAATACGAATAGCGGAACAAGATGGTCGTCCAGGTCTCCAACCCATTACAAAGGCTTGTTCTTGTTCACCTAATAACTGAGGCGCATACCTACTTCAGGAATGATTCCTCATCGTCGTCAACCACCGCGTTAACAATTGGCACGAAATTGCTTGCAAGTGTTTAGCGGATACCACACTTCTCAGAAAAAGCAATAATAGATGGTGAAGCAACCAGTGAGTGGAAACTGAGCAGCATGAGCATCGTCCATAAAGAAAACGGGGACAAAGCTGATATAAACAACTACCGCCCTTAAAAGGGACAGTAGTAGTTTACAGGATGATGATGCAGATGGGACGCGGCGATGGCGTAGTGGTTAGAGCATCCGCCTCGCATGCATAAGGTCCGTGGTTCAAATCCCGGTGCCGCGCAGTTCCCAACCGGATAAAAAAAATCCGCGTGGTGATGGAACTGCATTAAGAGGCCTGTAGTGCGGCCTCAACGGTAACCGTCGCCGGGAACGCACTCCCTCACAAGAGAAGGATTGACCACCCTGGTGCAGTATGTGGGCACTACCTCCCACATGCATACGTCGAATAACTCACGGCCGTCAGTCCCCAGCTGCTGCGAAGCAACTGACCACGGCGGCGGTCAGATCTGCAACGCAGCAGAGGGTGCTAAGAATCTCTGGATCCGGACAAGTCGCCATTGTAACCTGAACTTGGCAACGTTTAACGCTAGAACCTTATCTAGTGAGGGAAGTCTAGCTGTACTATTCGAAGAGATAGAGGGTGTTAAATAGGATATAATAAGGCTCAGGAAGGTTAGGAGGACAGATGAGGCCTATACGGTGCTACAGAATGGGCACGTCCGTTGCCCTCGGGCCTTGACACGCAGAAGATAACTGAGAGTGGGGTTTCTAATTCACAGAAACATAGCTGGCAACATAGAGCAACACTAAAGCATTAATGAAAGGATAGTAGGTATCATATTTAAACTGAATAAAAGATACAAGATGATGGTGGTACAGGCTTACGCGCCTACATCCAACCATGATGACGCTTCAGTTGAAAGCTTCTATGAAGGCATGGAATTGGCAATGAGTAAGGTAAAAACACAGTATACTATAGTGATGGGCGACTTTAATGCAAACGTAGGGAAGAAGCAGGCTGGAGACCAGGCAGTAGGAGATTATGGAATCGGTACTAGAAACGCCAGAGGAGAGCTACTAGTAGAATTCGCAGAACGCAATAATTTACGGATTTTGAATACTGTTGGTTGGGAGGCGGCCACGCCGCTCCAGCAGTAAACGTGACAGTCGGACCATGCCAAAAGAAAAGAACAGCCCGTTTTATTCACACTCGTGAATATATATAGGAAAGTAAGGGGGAGAGGGAAGGGGGATAAGATTGTGCACATGCGCACTTGAGAGCTTGGGTCGCGTCGTTCAATGGGTTACAGCATTTCTTCTCCCTTAGTAGCCAAAACGCACGACCGGTTTCTTGGCTCGTGTGGAGCGACGTAGTACGTATGGTTGCGATTCTGGGGTACTCTGAGAGGTAGCCGGCGCCGTTGTTTCTAGTCGTACCGGCCCTGGGGGAACCGGTGTAGATGGCCTCGACATGTCGTCGGCTGCTGGCGTTTCATCTGGGCTCCGCTTGCGAACTTGATCCACGTGGCGGCGGACAAGGCCATCCACAGTCTTTACCTCCAGGAGGCGAGTGCCACGCGTAGCCTCCACTGTGCCTGGGAACCACTTGTCTCCGGCGCCGTAATTTCGCACGTACACGTAGTCTCCCGGTGCGAAATTCCAGCCTGGGTCACTCGCAGCTTTGGCAGGATAGACTCTGGAAGGAAAAGACATCTCCATTCTTGTGCGCAGACGGTATCCTAATAGCCTCTCTGAGGGAGAAGGACCCTCCTGGTGTGGTGCGTTCCGATAATTGCACAATACACGTGCCAGTGAGGTGAGGAGGCAAGTGCCGCCTATCTTCTTCAAGCCATCTTTGATAATGCGCACGGCTCGCTCTGCTAGTCCATTACTCTGGGGGTGATAGGGAGGTGTTCGAATATGCGCAATGCCATTGCGCTCCATGAACTGCTCGAACTCTCGTGCCGTGAATGGCGTCCCGTTGTCAGAAACCACCGTGCGCGGTATACCAAAACGGCTAAATATCGTTCTGAGGGCCTCGACTGTGCTATGCGAGTTGGCCTGCGACACGGGAAGCGCCTCAATCCACTTGGTGTGCGCGTCGACAACGATGAGTAACATTTTCCCTTTTACTGGTCCCGCATAGTCCACATGTAACCGCGACCACCTTTCGTGCGTCTCGGGCCAATTTACTGGTTCTTTTGCCTGAGCCATCGGCAACGCTTGCACACAGTTTTGGCATGTCGCCGCAACGCGCTCGATGTCTTGCTCTACGCCGAGCCACCAAAATAACGATCTGGCCTTCGCCTTCATGGTGGAAATTCCTTGGTGGGCTTCATGCAGTAGCCTTAGCAACTTCCCGCGTGCTGCTGTCGGCACTACAAAGCGATGGCCCCAGTAAAGAAGTTCTTCACTAACAGACAGCTCATGCCGCCTTTTGTAAAAATCGGCGATTTCTGTAGTTTCCGTGTCGAGTTTTTTCGGCCAACCTTCCCGGGTATACTTGCGTACCTAAAAAAGTACCTCATCCGCGACGGCGAGTGCCTGGAGTTCCTTCCATGGCAGGGCCGGCTGATCCCACTGGTCCAGGGTCAGAACTTGAGCTTCGTCCTCCTGGTCCACTTCTTCCTGCAACGGTTGGGGTAGACGGCTAAGAGCATCAGCATTGCACATGAGTTTACCCGGTCGATGTTGCAACCGATAACGGTAGGCACCAAGTATGATGGCCCAACGCTGAATGCGCGCAGCGGCCATAGCCGGCGTCTGACGATCCGCTCTTAGGAGACCCAACAGTGGTTGATGGTCGGTTAGAAGCGTGAACTGTCTGCCCAGCAGATAATCTCGGAATCGCGTGACGCCATAAACCAGAGCCAACGCCTCACGTTCAATCTGTGCATAATTCTTTTCTGCGGCAGTAAGCGTCCTGGATCGAAATCCAAGGGGCTGATACTGTCCTTCAATTCGGTGGAATAGTGCCGCTCCCACACCGTAGGGTGACGCGTCGCACTCCAGAAATAGCTCTCGTGCGGGATCGAAGTGAGTTAACACAGGCGCGGAACACAAAACGGCTTTTGCTTTTCGGAAGGCATCGTTTTCGCGCTCATCCCAAGACCATTTCGATTTCTTTTCCAGAAGAAGGTATAGGGGACTCAGGAGCGTGGACAGATTAGGCAAGAATTTATTGTAGAAAGTTAGCATGCCCAAAAAAGACCGCAATTCCGTGACATTGTGAGGAGTCGGTGCCAGCTTAATTGCTTCGATGTTCTTGTCTGACGGGTGCAACCCTGCCGCGTCAATTCTGTGTCCTAGATACGTAACTGACTCCTCACCTATTCGGCACTTGTCCGCGCGGAGCTTCACGCCGTACTCCCTGAACCGCTGCAAGACTGCTTGCAGGTTCGCAGTTGGCTTATCGTTCGCATCTGCTATCAGGACGTCGTCTAAGTACGCTTGAACCCCTGGGAGGCCTTGCAGCACCTGCTCAATTGTTCGTTGAAAAATCGCAGGGGCCGAGGCTATCCCAAACGGTAGCCTGTTATAACAAAAGAGGCCCTTGTGAGTGTTTATAACCGCTAACTTGCGCGAATCTTCGTCTAGAAGAATTTGGTTGTAGGCATCACGTAGATCCAAGATACTGAACTGCTGCCCTCCACGAAGCGTAGCGAAAATGTCGTCCACTACGGGTAGAGGATAACTTTCCATTTCACATACTGGGTTTAGAGTAACTTTGAAATCGCCACAGATGCGGACTGTTCCGTCACGTTTCAGCACTGGCACCACCGGGGTTGCCCATTCTGAATAGGAAACTGGCGTAATAATGCCTTCGGCCACGAGTCGATCTAGCTCGGCGGACACTTTGTCTAGCAAAGAAAATGGAATTTTTCTTGCCTTACAGAACCTTGGGGTTGCTCCGTACTTTATATGAAGCCGTGCTGGTGGTCCCTTGATGGCTCCCAGGCCCTCCGCAAAAAGGTCTGCGTACTGTTCCAGCACGGGTGCCGCTGTCCGACTCTCCAGCTTCCCGTCCGATGAGAGTGACGCGATGTGAAGAAGCGGTGCCCCTTGTGTCTCGAGCATCTGTAACAGGTCACGGCCGCAAAGGCTAGGACCTTCGCAGTCTAACACAACGAGATCGCAGTCAACTGTTGCAGACTTGTAGGAAGCTTGCATTTTGACAATGCCCCGCACTGGTATCTTCCCAAGATAGCATGACAGAGTTAATGCAGCTTTACAAAGCGGTGGCCACTTATGACGATAGGCTTCGTATATCGCTTTTGGCACTACGCAGACAGGTGAACCTGTGTCGATTATCATATTCAGTGGCACTCCGTTCCATGTAACCTGCTTGTGTAGGGGCGGAACCAGGCTTCCATTACCCTTCACTGACCATATTTGTAGTGCGTTACAATCGTTATCTTCACTTTCCGCTGAACACTCTGTTATCGCGAAGGTTCTGTTGGTGGTGGCTGTCCGGGAGCATACTCGCGCCAAGTGACCTTGTCGCCCACATTTGTAGCACCTGCGCCGTCGTAATGAGCATTCCCTGGCTTGATGTCCCTGTTTGCCACAGCAGCTGCAGTGCTGCGATAAGCTGCTCCGTTCGCTCCTGCTGATTTCGGGTTGCCTGCTACGCTGCACGTTGAACACCCCAACGGCGTCACCTTGCCCGGTCATCTGTTGCGACCCTAACTCCGCGCTTTCGGCTGCTAGAGCTAGTGCTTCCGCTTCTGCCAGCGTCAAGTCCTTTTTGGCTAATAGTTGTTTCTGCAGGTTTTTCGAGCGCACTCCACAAACGATGCGGTCCCTCAGCATTCGCTCCAACATTGAAGAGAAGTTGCAGTTATGCGCTAGCTTGCGAATCTCGACGATAAACGCCTGCACAGACTCCCCTTCTTGTTGGTTTCGGTGAAAGAACTTGAAGCTTTCTGATGTCTCGTTAGGGGACGGATCATAGTGCTCGTTCAAGGTTGAAACAACTTCTTCGTAACTCAGCGAGCTTGGTTTTCGCGGTGCGATTCTGCCGCAAAGGATTTCAACGGTCCTCGATCCTAACGCAGCCACCAACAAGGCCCTTTTCTTCGCGTCGTCCATAACTTCGTTCGCTTCGAAGTAGGCGTCAATCTTAACGAGATACGCTTGCCACTTATCTGTCTCCTCTGCAAAATCCGGAGGCTTGAGGGCCATGGCTGCGGGCGGGCTGATGGGCGTCTTCGTCTTGGTCTCGCCGCTGGCGCCCGGCTTACACGTATCGGTGGGTATTCTCGTCGCCACTGTTGGTTGGGAGGCGGCCACGCCGCTCCAGCAGTAAACGTGACAGTCGGACCATGCCAACAGAAAAGAACAGCCCGTTTTATTCACACTCGTGAATATATATAGGAAAGTAAGGGGGAGAGGGAAGGGGGATAAGATTGTGCACATGCGCACTTGAGAGCTTGGGTCGCGTCGTTCAATGGGTTACAGCAAATACCTTCTACCGAAAACGAGAAAACCGCAAGTGGACATGGCGGAGCCCTAATGGCGAAAATAAAAACGACATAGACCTTATAATGAGTGCACACCCAGGAATTGTGCTGGATGTGGAAGTGGTTGGCAAGGTACGATGCAGTGACCATAGAATGGTACGGTCTTGAATTCGCCTAGATTTGAACAAGGAACGACGGAAACTGATACGCAAGAAGCCAATCAATCAGGTAGCACTGAGAGGGAAAGTACAGAAATTCAGAGTGTCGCTTCAGAACAGGTACTCGGCTCTTAGTGAGGAAACCAACCTTAGCGTAGATACAATGAATGATAATCTGACGAGTATCATTACATAGTGTGCAGGGGAAGTTGGAGGCATGGTTGGAGACAGGACACTGGCAAGCTTTCCCAGGAAACGAAGAATCTAATTAGGAAGCGTCAAATCATGAAAGTCACAAGAACAACAGACAAAATAGAACTGGCAGAGCTTTCGAAGTTGAATAATAGGCGTAAGGTATGCGATGTAAGAAGGTATAACATGGAGAAAAATGCACACGCTCTGAAAACTGGAGGAAGCGTCAAAGCAGTGAAGAAAAAACTTGGGATAGGCAAAAATCGGATGTATGCACTAAGGGACAAAGAAGGCAAAGTAACTACCAATGTGAATAGGGTAGTTAAAACAGCGGAGGATTTTTACAGAGATTTGTACAGTAGCCGAGACAACCACGACCTTATTAGTATAAAAACTAGCAGTGACCCAGATTACCCCCCACCAGTACTGATAGAAGAAGTCAGAAAAGCTTTGGAGAGCATGCAAAGAGGCAAAGCTGCTGGTGAGGATCAGGCAACATCAGATCTGCTGAAAGATGGAGGACAGATTGTGTTAGAAAAACTAGCCACCCTGTTTACGAGGTGTCTCCAGACGGGAAGAGTACCAGAGTCTGGGAAGAACGCTAACATCATCTTAATACATAAGAAAGGAGATGACAAGGACTTGAAGAATTACAGGTTGATCAGCTCGCTCTCTGTAGTATACAAGCTATTTACAAAGGTAATTGCTAACAGTGTAAAAAAAAACATTAGAATTCAATCAACCAAAGGAACAAGCAGGATTTCGGACAGGCTACTCAACAATTGACCACATTCATACTATCAATCAGGTAATAGAAAAATGCTCAGAATATAACCAGCCACTATACATAGCCTTCGTAGATTACGAGAAGGCGTTTGATTCAGTAAAATTTCAGCCGTCATAGAGACATTGCGGAATCAAGGCGTAGATGAAGTATATATAAACATTCTTGAAGAAATCTACAGGGGATCAGCTGCTACCATAGTGCTTCATAAAGAAAGCAACAGAATATTAATCAAGAAGGGCGTGAGGCAGGGGGACACATTCTCCCCAATGCTATTTACCTCGTGCTTACAGCAGGTTTTCAGAAGCCTTGAATGGGAAGAGTTAGGGATAAGAGTTATTGGAGAGTACCTTTGTAACCTGCGCTTCGCCGATGACATTGCATTGCTGAGTAACTCAGGGGACGAATTGCAACTCATGATTACGGAGTTAGACAAGGAGAGCAAAAAAGTGGGTCTTAAAATAATCTGCAGAAAACGAAAGTAATGTACAACTCGAAAAAGAGCAGCGCTTCGAGATAGGTAATAGTGCACTTCAAGTTGTAAAAGACTATGTCTACTTAGGGCAGGTAATAACCGCAAAGCCGAATCGGCTGCTGACCCGCAGGTCGCGGGTTCGAATCCCGGCTGCGGCGGCAGCATTTCCGATGGAGGCGGAAATGTCGTAGGCCCGTGTGCTCAGATTTAGGTGCACGTCAAAGAACCCCAGGTGGTCGAAATTTCCGGAGCCCTCCACTACGGCGTCTCTCATAATCATATGGTGATTTTGGGACGTTAAACTCCACAAATCAATCAATCAACCGCAGAGCAGAACCACGAGATTGAAGTAACTAGAAGAATAAGAATGGGGTGGACCACATTCGGCAAGCACTCTCAAATTATGTCAGGTAGATTGCCACTATCCCTCAAGAGGAAGGTATATAACAGCTCTATCTTACCGGTACTTAGCTACGGAGCAGAAACCTGGAGGCTTACAAAAAGGGTTCAGCTTAAATTGAGGACGACGCAGCGAGCAATGGAAAGAAAACTGGTAGGTGTAACCTTAAGAGACAAGAAGAGAGCAGAGTGGATTAGGGGACAAACGGGGGTTAAGGATATCATACTTGAAATAAAGAAGAGGAAATGGACATGGGCCGGGCATGTAGTGCGTAGACAGGATAACCGCTGGTCATTAAGGGTAACTAACTGAATTCCCAGAGAAGGGAAGTGCGTTAGGGGGAGACAGAAGGTTAGGTGGGCAGATGAGATTAAGAAGTTTGCGGGTATAAATTGGCAGAAGCAAGCACAGGACCGGGTTAACTGGCGGAACATGGGAGAGGCCTTTGTCCTGCAGTGGACTTAGTCAGGCTGATGATGATCATGAGACTTGTCAGAAAAATGACGAAAAACAGCATACTGAATGCCGGTCTACTTACCAAACATGTTTATTATTAACGACGTACTGTCTAGCAAGCAAATGTTGTTGCAGCAGTTACCCAATCAGTGTTTAGAAAAGGCTCTGAAAAGCCGCTCTTCTAGAGCTTTTGCTGTAAATGTGCTGTTCCTTCCGCGCCAGCGTGGTGCTTTTTTGTAAAATGTTTTGTAAAGCGAGTGTAAAATAATAACCAAGCCGTAATAAATTTTCAACCTGTTTTCTTAGTCAGTGAATTAGTTTACTAAGCATGGAACCACCCGCTTCATGGCCTGTCCCCAGGACAGGTTGCGCCAAGATGTTGAGGAACCAAACAACCTTAAGATAGGCCCAAGAAAGTTCAACATAAGAAATCGTAATTTTTTAATATGTACAAAAGCGCTAATATGCTTACAGCAACACATGTCTTCAAACGCGTACAAGCTCTTGTTAGCTAAACCGCATCCGCTCGTTCTTGGCGAGGAAGTTGACCCTCTTTGGTTCTTGGTTACACAAGGGCGCTTAATGCTATCATTATTTGACTTGCAGTCCTAGTTTGAAGCTTATGCAACATTTTACAACCATGTAAAAATCGGTCTAGAGAAGCGAAGTCGGTTTATTACTCACAAACCTAGAAGGTTACTTTGCAACTGTTTTGTTCGTCCTTCTCTTGGGCGAGAATAAACTTTTGTGCTAGCCTCCAAACCGCTTTACTTCATAGCGTTGTTACGCTGACGCGAACACGTGAAACTGTTAGAAAGAATGCGTCATCAAGCGGACTCTGTCGACGATCATCGATTTCCTTTCATATACTCTGCACTGTTTCTATTTCGGTGTTAACTTCGCTGCCTCTCAACCTATAGGTTAATGAGTGCGCTAATTCGACTGGCAACGCACACACAGGAGAGCGGCGACAATGTGGCATGTGGATGCACGACCAGCAGGAGCTGTTGTCAAGGTGATAACGATTTCTTACGCACGACATGCTTCTAACTCTACCCTCTGGTTCCACTGTGCCGCCGATACTGGTCAGTATTTCCTTTCCGAAAGGAAAGCATGGGGCTCGGAACGATCTGTTGGATACGTGAACGGGCTTTCGCTCTGCTAGGAGTCATGGCGAAAGGACAGTTCACGAGTGCATTGAGTGGGATAGCTTTTCCATCGACTGCAATCAGCTGCAATCGATATCTGGCAGAATGCGACGTGACTTGTGGACGTCCCATTTCTTTCGATAAAACACGTTTCCCATGAAGGAGCAGTGCTAGTTTATGAGTTCTTTTTGATATGTTACAGGTTGCAGCTGAAGAAACGCTAAGGTAAATTATATGGTCGTATATAGCATCCCGGAAACGTGCCTTTGCAGGTGTGAATGACTTTCCGAAGCAGTTAGAACTACCAGAAAAAAAAATTGACGAGTTACCTTACTTAAGTTGAACAATGTTCTCGGCGTTCCAGCCCCATAAAGATGCCCTCGTTGCGAGCATACATTAAACCAGTAACGTCGGCGAGCCATGTTTAACGCCGTGGAAGCTTACTTAACCACTGCACCCTACACAGCAACTCTGGAGTGCTCATTCTGTTTAACTCATTTCCACTAGTGATAACGTGTGCATACGTTGTAAATTTTGCGAAATTCATATGTGCATAAATATTCGAAGTGTTGATCACTTCTCCACCCTTCTATGCAGGTTATAGTTTGCATAAGTAAGGTTTTATTCAATTCATATAGCCCGGCGATTTTGCCGAAAAACAATCTTAAGGTATAATACACGCAATATAAAGGTCAATATCTGATAATTCACCATTAGTCATGTCTTTCAAAAAGTGCTTGCTATATCCGCACAATATATCTCTTTTGTTTAGTTTGCCGGCTGTGGCCCGCACTTTTCCGTGGGCCTCAATATTGGTGTGCAACAACATATTTACTTAACATGGGGAATATAAATTATCTGCTCAGTGTTCAGTGAAGTGACACATGAAACGACTATACTTTCATCGACAATGCCGGAGGCACTGTTGTGAAACAACGCTTTCTTTTAGAAAAAATTAAAAACACGCAAGAGAAACTCTTCCCACTTGTGTTTTTTAAACGTTTTCTTTGAATAGTGTGCACAGTGTGAAAAAAGTTTAAGCAATACTGATTTATTTAATCTGCTATCATTGATGTTCGCCGGCAAAATAACGCCTAGACTAGAATAACTATCAGTCCTGATTGCCAAGTTGAACCAGCTTAAAAACTCCTCATTGACTCATGAACAGAGTCTAAACTCGCAACATCCGTATATTCGACGATAAGTGTTCAAATTGCACATTATTTCAACCAAGTGCTTAGTTGAAACCATAGAGTTTCCTACAACATCGACTAGAGAGAACTCTGGCGCTGGTGTTTATGGAAGCCACAACGCATGGGGCTTCAGCCAGCAAGTGAATGATGGGCAATACATGAATTTGGCTAAACTACATTCTTTAGGCTTCGTTTAGCTCTGTGTCGCGTGCAATTCCTTTTTCGCAAGATGAAGTTGAGCAAATTTTCAGCAGTTTCACTGCATTACGTACCTTGCCCTTTTCAGGCTCACCAATTTTTATCAGCTCGTGAAGTTCAGAATGGTTCATTCTTTTATTTGAAACAAACACAAAAAACACAATAGAGCCACAGTGCGTTTGAAATCCGCAAGCGCGAATGAAGGCAAATACGTGTACTACCCATCATTACCAGCCCGTGTGCTCAGATTTGGTTGCTCGTTAAAGAACCCCAGGTGGTCTAACTTTCCGGAGCTCTCCACTACGGCGTCTCTTGTAATCATATCGTAATTTTGGGACGTTGAACCCCACATATTGATCAATCAATTTTTACCCATCATTAACATCGTGGCTGAATCATCGTGCAAACCGCGTTCTTTTTCGTAAATATCGGGAAACCTTATGGTTAAAACAAGGAAGAGTAGGTGCCGACCTCAATTTTTTACATACGTGCCGGCACAATCCAATTTTTAAAAAAAATTGCTTTAAAGAGCGGGATAGTTAAAGTAAACAGTGAAAATTGTTCATGGTAAATTATTTATATGTGGGGTTTAACGTCCCAAAACCACCATATGATGATGAGAGACACCATATTGGTGGGCTCCGGAAATTCAGACAACCTGGGTTTTTTGAACGAATATCGTTCATGTTAGTCACAATATAGTACGATAGAGCCTTATCAGCATTTGTAAAGATTTCATATTTAATTCCCATGCTGACATTATAGGTTCAGGTTATACACCGCATATTGTAAATCTTCGGTTTCAATCTACTGATTTTATTCGAAACTCTGAAAGAAGACTGCCTTTTCCTGGAGCGTTTATCAGCCAATAATAAAAAAAGTTACGCTAGGTCATCTAAAAGCAGTACATTTTTACTTTAGGTCACTTTCATTTTGTTACTGCTTGCTGATTTATTCTTGATGGTTATCTTATTCATGCTTTTTCATGGTCTTGTTCATGGACTGAATTTCGTGCAATTGTAACAGGCCTTCAATTAAACCTTCTTTCTGAGAAATACATCATGTTTGAAGCCGACTAATTAGCTTAATCAATGAGGAGACTTGTAAGAGAGTGATTTACGACATGACACTGAGGAGGTTACCTTGTTTCAGAATCTCTGTTTAAAAGGACAACACCGGCTTCTTTAGGATGACATATTTTAGTTTACATGGTGGCTCAAAGACAAACTTTTAATGGAGGCCCGAGATGGCGCAGATGGCTTCGTGCTCGTCCACCATCGATCCAGTGCTTAGTGAAGGCTTTCCAAGCTCATTTGCCGAGTCTAGTAGCGCTGCGGGTGGTCTCGCGCCGACGACACAAAGCATACAGTGATAACATGTAGGCAGGTAAGAGGGGTGAGTGAACTACGCAAATCCAGATAACGAAGCGCCTAATTAGGCTGCAGCACTGATGCTCCCGCGAGGATTTAGATTCATCTCGTAGTCTCGCTACGTACTCTCACATGCAGTGGAGCGGGATGGTACAACACTGCGGCCGCGGTCACAGGAACACGAGCTTGAGCCTTGGAAGCAATAGTGTGACGTTCAAGTCGGTAGTTGTGTATTCGAAGCAGATTGGCTTTTGTGGTTGACATCAAAAAAGAAACATACGAAAGGGTAGAGAAAGGAGGAATAGAGTTAGAGTTGCAGTATAAGAACACTAAATACTGCTGAAAAATTCAGCTCAGTCATTTGGATATTCAAATTACTAACGATGCCGGTAGTATGCGTAGCGTTATGATGCAGTTTAAAACTTTTATACACACAAAAAATATTTTGTTAACGAGCACTGCAAGTCTTTACTTCTATGACGAACAAAAAATATACGTGCTTGAATTTTATGGCATCAATGGAAACTAAATCACCATAAGATTATTTATGTGGTATGGGACATGCTGTTTAAGGCGTACGAAGCCTTTTGAATATCACGTGTGAAGCGAGAAAGGTGTTGTGAAGATCGTTTCCTACTTATAAATGCGACCATTCACGTTGTGTACTTAACGATGGCACAGCCGTAGTGACGCAGTTAAGAAAAAAAGCTGTTATTTTCGTAAGAAAGTGGGGATGGAGAGATCGTTCGAGGAATCAAGTATGAACTTATCGGGTAGGCACTGTGTTGGTCTAAACATGTTTCTCTGTGTATTCTTTGCAACCAAGAAAGTCACCCCATTAGGAAAAAAACGAAAACCTGAAGGATTAGTAAATCACCTTGTGTTTGTGATAAACACGCTTGACTTGTGAGCCTCAAGCTCATTCGATGTAGAAGTACACACAGCGTCCGAGAGATGGCACCTCACAGCTAATTGAAGGCAGACTCGCAATTAGGTCGCGGAAGGTGTAACGCTCTGAACATAACTTAAGAAGTGAATTGACGTCATGCGACCACACCCAGTGACCCGTTATGGCCAGGGGTTTCTGGACGAATGGCTCCACCCACGGTTACCAATGAGCCTTATTTTTTTGATAAATTTGTTTGTCTCTTTTTCTTGTCCAAACAATAATTGCAAGACATTCCATGTTAGCAAATTTCACTTTATTTTGTATGTGTGGGGTAGTGGGCCAGAAACCTGGATTTTTCTGTAGCCTCGAAGCGCTTGAAGCAACCACACATGCGCGTTGAATGTGTACGTGCTGTGTCACGAGTACTGAATGCTCATTGTACTGCTTTATTCATATTTTGCAGAGGCCATGTGATGAAGGCGAGTGAAACCCTACACCATCCCTGTTCAAGCGTGGCTGTTTTCATCTGAAAGGTAACAAAAAAGAACCGTGTTACTGTGCGAGTGACTATTCTTGTAGCAGAGACGTTCCCACATCGACATAAAGTCGGTTGCTGTTGCCCATTACGGGCGGTCAAGAATATTCGAGCGAAAGAGCAAAACACAAAGGATATACTCAGTTGACATGCACGCCCAGACTGTCGCATTTTAAGTGTCTGAAATGATTGCTTTTACAGTCCGTCATATTATTTCCGTTTCCGTTGAAATAAGATATCTTTAGTGATATCTTACATTAAAGATTTTTTAGACCAAAGCTTAGAAATACAACGTGAAAATAGCCTTAAATATTTTGCGGTAGCAAAACATTTCAGGGCTGCCTTTGCGTGATATTTTTCGGGCACTTCACGTTTCGCGTTAGCAAAATATCACATGTCCTCTCAGGCCAATTGAACATACAGTTATGCAAGAAAAGTAGATGGAGACATTAATTTTTCTAATAACAGCGAAATAACTACGTCAGAATGAAAAACAAAATTTAAATACACAAAATAGAATCCTTTTCATCGATGGCATCTGAGCCTACAACCGTCCTTGAATTACGCTTCCGATACTCTAAAGCTATCGTGCTGTCACAAAATGTGCTTTCCTGTCTACTGTGTTGAGTATATTTGTGTGTGTAATCTTTGAAGGCGTTAGCCATCGTCACTTGGAGCTCCAGTGACAAGAGAGGCATGCTTTTCTGTGACAGAGAGCGTCTAAGTGATTTTTGGGCAAGGTGGTAGCTGAATAACGAGTCCCAGCGTGTTATCTAAAAACATTGACTGCCGCAATGAGGCTTTCAGTATAGAAGAACAAAAATAAAAGTTTTTCAGAACGCACATGTTGTTGGCGATTTCAGGAAACATGCAAGTCCTGCAGTCTGTTATTTTAAATGTTCCACTATCCGGTCAAAATTCATCGCGTAAGTTTCGTAATCGGCTCAAATATAGGTGATGCCTTCTAAATCCTGTTGCATCTGCACCAGGTGCCTAAATAACAGGCAGACGCATGCATTCAAACAGCGGCAAATCGAAAAGAAGCTTTATACGATTGGAAAATCTTTTCAGAACAGTCATTATGACGAATAAATGTTTTTCATCGCTTAGATCCACATTTACGAGAAAACAGGAAGCACCCTGTTTAACTGCTGCGACAGAAAAAGCTAAATAAAGCTTAGGTGCAACGCAAACTGCTGCCGTAAGCGTTGCAGAGTGACACAACATCAACGCTAATGTAACCGTGTCGGCCTGCGTCTAGAAAAGTGTAAACCCTCCGCATAACGCTAACCGCCACCACCTCAACGAAAAAGTTGATGAAATACAGAACATCATGCTGCACGCGATGCAACCACTGAATTAATCCGATGCTCAGTCCACAATTTTTGTAATCCTCTTAAAGTTTTTGGTAGTCCTATCAGTGTTTATTCATGACAGGATTAGCATTGGGCGAGAGATAAAATGGTAAGTTGTGTGCAATATGAACATATCCCTAAGCCGCTGAGCTTTTTCGCTGCTGATGGTTGCTGCTCTTGACCTCAATTGAGTCCTTTATGCGGCAGTGTGCGTACGGCCACTTAGGAACTCCTTTTAAGAACTATGGATTACGCGTGGACAAATTTGTGCAATAAGATTTGCTTCAAATAAAGTAAAATAGAGGAGTACAGTCTTGCTTCAGTGTAACAAGAATTTTTGTCAGACATTTTTTTCGGGCTAAATATAGATACATCTAGTTTTCTGTACCCTTTACATGCGTTAAGATGCTGATTAAAGATGTCGAAGCTTTAAAAACAGCATGCAGTTGCTTTTTCGATACGGTGGAAATAATTTTCAGTCGGCTACTCGCTCAGTGCTTCGCATGAACTTTATTCCCACAATGCGTGCGGTGTGCCAGATTTTGTTTTCCAGCTAAAATTCACTTTCGAAGCGAGTGCCGGAATCAATAATGAAAATATTTGCACATTTAGCTTCACATTGCATTTCAGGCTTATATAGGCATTTTTATTCAGGTTACTGCAGGCAATAAGTTTTTATTTTCGCATTTCAGTGAAAGCGCAAAGAACAGAGAAACGCCTTGAGGCTCGTCGAATTCCGAACAAGATTCTAGCGAAGTATGAGTGGATATGTCAATTGTGTCGCCCAGGTGCTATGCGATAAAATGCGTGCGTGCGCGCACGCACGCACGCACAGCACGCACGCACACACACACACACACACACACACACACACACACACACACACACACACACACACACACACACACACACACACACACACACACACACACACACACACACACACACACACACACACACACACACACACACACACACACACACACACACACACACACACACACACACCACACACACACACACACACACACACACACACACACACACACACACACACACACAACACACACACACACACACACACACACACACACACACACACACACACACACACACACACACACACACACACACACACACACACACACACACACACACACACACACACACACACACACACACACACACACACACACACACCACACACACACACACACACACACACACACACACACACACACACACACACACACACACACACACACACACACACACACACACACACACACACACACACACACACACACACAGAGAGAGAGAGAGAGAGAGGAAGAATGCTTTCAAACGCATTGATGAAAGAGTAAAAAAACAATAAGAATATATTGCTTCAGTATCTAGAAAAACATTAATAAAAGAGACGTTCTTCTCAAGGCATCTGGTTTCGAGTGCCTTGTTTTTCTTTGTATTTTTCGGAAATATTCGTTACCAGTTGAAATAAAAGGACGCAATGAATTACAAGCAAGGCTAAGACACTCGCGTCGATCCACCCTTTTTAATTTATTGTAGCCCCGGCTACCACACAAAACGTAATATCATTCATGCCGTAAAAAAAGTAAGAGCCTCAACTGTGCAAATTTTGAGGTTATAGCGTATTCATGGAACACACAAAAATAACAAGGATTAGAAAAGCGCGTCACATAATACTTTTGTACGCTCTCTACATTCGTTGGCATGCTTGCAGTCAACTTCATATGCCGCCACCACTCGACACCAAATACTCGTCTTCTTTTCAGCTTTTGTTCTAATGTTGGCCCTATGTACGCTTCTGTAACGAGTGCGAGACGCGAGCAATTAGTCTTTGAGCAGCACATTTAGTCCTAAAAGAGCCGTTCGCCACATAAAAGCAGTGCGCACCAGCACTTCACGAAAAAAGCTACGCTTTGTAATAGACAAAGCTTAGCGTTGAAGGGTGAAAGCGTTAAAAAAACTCTCTTTCCGAGACACGCTAATTTGGCTTTCATGTCGCAGCACGCGTGTGCTAGCTAAGCCAAGGCCTTTCATTCACGCTTGCCGTGACCGCTTGAAAGCTGCGTCTGGCGGCAAGCGCAGTAATGGTACTTTTCGCGCTAATGGCTCTGGTGATTGATTGACTCAGATCGAAAATATGCACAGAATAATCGATTAGTTTCGACCATGTTCTCAACACAGCAAAATGTTTGGAACCGATTTGGTCGACCGCATGGTCTTTTTAAGCAGTTAGTCGGAAAGATGTCATGGTTCAATTTTGAAATTAGGCATACTGTTTCGTATATTATGCATGTCAGAAGCTTGCCACGAGTTTTTAAGTTTGCTTAGGTTGGCCCTTTTAGCTTTGCAAAAACTGCTGCATTGAACGAACTTTTGAACTGCTTTCAGTTCGAAGACAAATCAGCGTTTTATCCCATGCATTCATTCACCTGATCGCAAGTGCTATCGTTTTTTTCTCCCTTATTTTCTTAAGAAAACACATGAACGACGCCGCCACTGAGTTTTGAGCCTATCGAGACTTGGCACTTCTAAGCTACATGCTGTTAACTTCCCTTGCACGTTCTAATACTCACAATACCAATTCGAATTCATTAATCACGCTCAATACTCAGACGAGACATTTCGGTCGTGTTACTGCATGACATGGAGAGGTAAGAAGCAATTAACGGCTAATAGTCGTCGTATAAAAATTATCGCGGGCTTTTATTATAATGGTGTCACGCGTACATGCCGCGGACGTCATGAATATTGCCTGTAAACCAAGGATGACTGGGAAAAATAAAGCGCTCATTCTTTGTATTTTGAGTGGCTGTTTGGGCACGCTTTAAAACTTAGAAATATGATAAATGTCAGAGGGACGATTAGGGCAGGTAGTTTGAGATAAGGAAAGCTGAATGTACGAAAATGTCTAAAACGGAAATAATATGAATAACAGTGCTCTACTTACCGAGAAATTTAGCTAATAGTGCTACGCAATTTGCGCCACAAGTGGGACATTTGCGAAATGATCCCGATAACGTGAGAGTGCCTGACTACAATTTATCAATAGTAGTTAAACGAGCTGCAACAAAAACGACCTTTCGTGTTTCAATAGACGTAACAAAATGCTGCTTGTCTGTTTCTGTATGATTTATGCAAAAAAAGAGAACTGCCTGGCGTTACTATTCGCAATGGCGCTAGTTAAAAAATTTTCTTTTGATGTGATTAGGCTGGATAGGTGGTGCCATCTAGCGTTTCTCAGTTGAACCAAGCAAAGAGAGAATTGTTGATTGGCCGTTGTTGCTACTGTGGCTCCCGCTACTTTAATTCTGCTCCTAGTAGCGTCGGTGGCCGCGCAGTGAAGGCGAGCAACGTTGAGCACGGCCACAGTGACGTGAGACAGACCGCTTTCAGGCGATAGATAGGAGTTACACTAATGCGGTGCGCACCACTAGAACGTGATTTTATTTCAAGATAAGCACTTCCTTGCCAAGAAAGTAGCGCTACGAGATTTCCGAACCTCTCTTCCAGCAATAAGCACCAAATTATTTTTCTCTTTTAGTGTACTTTGAAATACAAAATTCAAACAATAAACTGATGTTTATTGCTGAAAGAGAGGACCAGAAACCTTGTAGTGCTACATTTATGCGAAGGAAGTGCTTATTTTGAAATAAATCATGCCTTACTGTGCCTTCAAGTTCGGCCCCACCGTGGTGGCTAATGGCTAGGGTACTCGGCTGTTGACCCGCATGTAGCGGGATCGAAACCCGGTTGCGGCGGCTGCATTTTCGATGGAGGTGGAAATGCTGTAGGCCCGTGTGCTGAGATTTAGGTGCACGTCAAAGAACCCAAGGTGGTCGAAATTTCCGGAGTCCTCCACTATGGCGTCTCTCATAATTATAAGGTGGTTTCGGGGCGTTAAACCTCACATATCAATCAATAAATCAATTACCTTCAAGTCCTGGTAAAATATATAACGGAACATAAAGAGAGTTTTATTACACGAGTTTCGATTTTTACTTTGTCTTCTTCTCTGCAGGCGCCATCCCGCCACAGCAGCGGGCCCCGAGCGTCTGCTGAAGCAGCGCCATGAGATTGCGAGTTATCGTGGTTCGATGGCGGAGGTGTCCAGCAGCCCTGGTTGCGGGGCTCCTCCAGTTGTTGCTCGTCTTATCCTCGGCCGTGGCGGGAGCGATGGCGCAGTGGTTCCACCGGGCGTGTCCCTCCCGGACGCTGATAGGGCCTTCGTGTCAGTGCGCCGACAAGACCAAGGGCCTCGACGTCATCTGCGAGCGAGTCGAGCGTGCTGACCGGCTAAGGGAATCCCTGGCGGCCGTTGCTGACGCGCAGCATCCTGTCCTCTATTTAAAAATCAAGGAAGTTAGGTGAGCTTACGTCATTGCTTAGAGCAGATCTCGTTCGCGTCGTAGCATACCAATAGACGGTTACAACAAAAGAATAGAAATTCTACACCAGTAACTGCGACATGCTTGTCACTAATCTGAGGAAGAGAGTAGTGCTAGATGCTTATCGTTACAAGCATGACTAGTTTTTTAGTAAGTACTGCACAAATTTATAATTAAAAAAGTTCGTCAACGTTACTAGAAGTATTGCCTTTCCCCGCTAAGTGATGTTGGAATATTGGCTGTAATTCGCCATTAGGTTGAAGCATTCCGGCCGAAAATTAGTAACACGAACGTGCGTCTGAAATACACGCCAGGTTTTTGACGTGACTGAAGTGAGCGAAAGCATTTATGCAAATATTTTCTGGGTGGGATAATCGCGGCTGTGGATGGAGCTTGCACTTAATAGGTTGCAAGTTGTTACAGGGAATAGATCGCTATGGTCCTTAGAGGTTACCATTATTTCACGTCACGGTGGTCGCAATACCATGGGATGTGTGCTTCCGTGTACTCAAATTTGCATACACGGGAACGAGCCTAAGGTTGCCAAAAGTGATGCCAGGCCCTACACTTTGGCAGGCTAAAAAGGTATATCAGGGTATTTGCAGGCGAAAATTCGGTATTATCAGAACACGTCCTTCCCCGATTGGGCAGATAATTTGTTTTTAAACTTATACGTCATGCATGTAAGCATGAGGGCACTTTTATTAGAAGTACTAGCCGGGTAAAAAGGTCGAATAAAGAGCTGATTAAATCGAGAAGTGTACATCTATTACACATTTATCTCAATGTATCCATATCTAAGTCGCTCTTCTAATAATTAGCTGTCGTTTTGGCACGTAGATGACTAATGTAATCTTAGTATTACCTGAGTTGGCCATACGAAAAAAAATTGCAGCTGACGCAAAATCTATACTAGCATATCCGTAACTTTGAGGTGTTTACAAAGACTGATGAGCATATGCATATATTCGTACATATCTTGCCCGTACTATTAGTACGTAACTGGTTGACCTAACGTATTTTAGGAATATTTTAATGCACACTTACTTGAATGGATAAGAATGAACTCGAAACAAATTTCTTAAGCTCTTTGGGAAGAACTCTGACAATGCGGAATGTTGGTGTGTAGGAAAATAACGTATTTCAAAATAGTACACGGAAACATAAAATAACACGCTCAAAACGAGAACAAATTGGGAGCGATTTTAAGACACAGGGCATCGAACATGTGTAGTAATGTTAAAGGCTTTCGCAGTTGGCACGAGTGGCTGTAAATTTTTCACAATGTCGATACCGCCCTTGTTTGTGGAATCGCCTATACCTGTGTGCTCATTCTCTCATTCTCTACACTCTTGAAAATTCTAGATTCCGCCATCCCGAGTGTAGGGTAATACCGGTTATTCTGAATGGGTTCACCGCGATGACTTGGCACTGTTTTCTTGATTTTTTTCGTTTCTTACTCCTATTACATTGCGTGCAGTTAAGAGTTGACCGTTCTTGTACCATAAGCTGTGCTGACGCTATATTAAAAAATAATTAGAATTTTTAAAACCAGTTATTTTTCATTTCAGGCTAGAAAGGTTTCCGCCTGGCCTATTAGATGGCCTGGAGATATCCCACCTCCTCGTTCACCACAGTAACGTGTCCGAGATTCACCTGGACGCATTTCGTGGTGTGGGCGACCGCCTCGAGTCATTGGACCTTTCCCAAAATGCATTAGAAGAGGTGAGTGAACTTGTTACATGCGTGAAGTTGTTCACTGAGAGTAAACCTGTAGGTTCGGGGGACTGCATACGAGAGAATGAGACGACATCTTAGTCTTTGTACGCTATATTCTTGTGGGTTCTTTACTAGAGCACTTTGTTAAAACTGACAGTTATACTAGCGGTGTATTGATAAAATCTTGATTATAAAGGTAACTACTACCTCATTAGCAGATACTGTCCCAATGAAGAAAAAAAATGAAGGGGGTGAGTGGTTATTGCAGGCAAAATACGCCGACCACTGTAGTTTAGTAAATTAGGCACACCGTCTGCTGGTTTCAAAATTGTAGTCAGTTAGCCACGATGTACAAATAACTGCGTATAACAAACAGGTTGATGTGGAGTTTACAACATATAATTACAAAATTATGTGAATGGGCTGAAATACAGTGACAGGGTTCTTCAGAATACTCGAATTAACCAGATTTCCTTGCGTCATTAAGCACAACGTCTGTAAGAAAGGCGACGAGGCTGCCTTCTGCTCTTCTCACTTTATCATAGCAACACAAAAACATAAAACACAACACGCAAGTATGATTACAAAACATATGACGACCTTATATACCAAGCTCTAAGCAGTCGTAAAAACAAGTCTACTCCAACCGTAAGCGAAACAGTCTCGCCGGGAAGTACTACTATTGAGGCGTCAGAAAGGTCTACGGAGAGCAGATACGAGTACAGGGAGGACGTCGGAGGAGGAAATGCGCGAAGAGCAAGGCGACGCTTAGATGAAGGCACGACGGAGCAGGTAGGTGCCGAAGACTGCGCCAACGAAGTCGGGCAGTCTTCTCCTCCGACGCGTGGACCAGGGCCGCCATAACCAAGCACTCGTGCTAACGCCCGACAGTGGGCCTGGAGGCTGCGGTAACTTTCCGCTGGCTCGGTGGAGTGCCGGGCAGTCAGCTAGGGGTACTTTCTTCGTTCGGGAAGAAGGAGTGGGAGGCCATTCGCCAGCGTCACGGTCGTGGTTTTCCCCGAGTGCCTGGCAGGGGTCAATAGATAGCGCAGCCTGCATCGCTTGACCTCAAGACTTGATGTTCGTAGTAGTATTCGTCATCTTAGTAATAGGTAGCCACCTCTCGTTCAGTCCTTGAAATGTCTTCTGAATAGCGGTACTTCTACATGATGAATATATCATGAAAATATGCGAGGTGGTGGTACATGGAGTGTTCACTAGATTAACGAACGAACCGATGCACAGGCGGACGCATGGACGGACATACAGACAAGCAGACGTACGGATGGACTGATGGACAGACAGATTCTTGGACGAACAGACGGACGCGCGGGCGGACGGATGGATGCACAGACAGACGCACGGTCGCACGGACGGACGCACGGATGACGGAAGCAAGAACAAACAGATAGACATCATTCACTCCGTGGATATTCTGTGATTTTTTTCGTGCTCTTTCTTAACAAACGATAAGCTAGACAAGCGTGTCTGGTTTACAATGCTTTTGATTTATCTTGCAAAGATAAAGGTTTTCGCAATTTTAAAGCCGTGCTGAAGGTCTTGCTTGGCAAAAGTACAAGACGGGCACACGTCTTTAAATGATGAAGCAGAGCGCTGTATGCTATGTGTTTGTACTGTTGAGCTATCTTTTCTTGCGAGTCTGCCCCATCAGCTGTTTAAAATGATGTATGTGTCTTGTTGTTACATCTAGGACGAAGCCTCATATTTACCGCTCTTTTTCATGTCAGACTTTTAGATGCGGAAGCATCTTATACTCGCGCCTTGTAGTGCGCCGTCCGCGCCGTCCGCACCACTTCTCGAACATTCGACAGCTGACGCGCGCGCATGCGCCGTCGCGCCGTCGCCCACCATCTGTGCCGCGCGCGCTTCTCCTTCGAGAACATTCGACAGCTGACAGCGCATGCGCCGTCGCGCCGTCGCCATCTGTGCCGCGCGCGCGCTTCTCCTTCGAGAACATTCGACAGCTGACAGCGCATGCGCCGTCGCGCTGTATATATACTCAAGGTCGGCGCTCGCTCGCTCAGTTGCCGCTCGTCCGTTGGTTTGTACGGCGCGTCGACGTCCAAGGTCGCGGTGAAATGAAATCCAACGAATCCACAAACACAATGATCGACGTCCCTTCGACCGGCGCCACCCTTTCGCATACGTGTGTACGTGTTCACTCATTTAACACCCCCTCCTACAACCACGTTAACCAATTTAGCCATCGACCCAAGTAAGTCACAATTTAACACCCCATTTCACAACCACGTTAACCAATTTAGCCATCGACCCAAGTAAGTCGCACTTTACCACCCCGTCAACCAATTATATGCTCCGCATCCTCCTCAGTGTTCCCGCGAGGGAAGCTGCGGGCAATTTTTTCGTATAAGTCTATGCAGTTGTTGCCAAACTTTGGTGTCTTAATGCTGAAAAAATTTCAATAGCTGTTTAAAAGCCGCGCTGGCATAAGCACGCGTACGAATTTGCAGTGTTTTTTTATACAACACAATAGAATGGATCAATAAAATCCACCTAGAAGAAAAGAAAGAATAGCTTTCGCCATGAAATAGTTTTAAGCGAGTGCTTAAGCGACCATGGGACTTTTTCTATCCTCATCAACCTGAGGTTGTAGCGTGCACTCGTTAAGGATGATATGCTAATGGTGATCTTGAGTTGGTCTTAAGTTTTAAGGGTTGCGTTTGGATTTTTCAGTGCTATTGAATGGTGGTTGGCACCACCATGGGCCATTCAGGCTGCTTAAATAAAGGTATGATAGACATCAATGAATACGTGCAGTTAAATGTAGCCCATGTCGTGACTGAGTGGACGGAGTGCGCTCCTAAAGTTTAGTAATTTTTAATTTTTTGGAGAAACTTGATTTGTTGAACAAGAAACACACAATACACTATTTCATACTTCATTGTGGAATGAGAATAGCCGTAACAATGAAACACTAATGGTTATGAGAAAATGATTGCCACAAAGAACAACTGGATTATAGATAATAAGAAGTCAAGATATTTCTGTGTCATTAGGTTTTTGTGTGAGTGATCGGTAAGCTCTATTGGCTTAGTCAACCATGAGCACGTGATTGCTGCGACAATTATGACATTGCGCTGTATCGTTAAGTGAAGAATCAGGCTTATAGACTATAAAAATGCTACTACTTTGGGCTATCATTATTTTTCACTTGTAACGCACTTCTCTGGTTCATTTTTTCAGAATATATATTTAAGAGTTGGATTGTTTTACTTGGGAAAGGCTCACAATGATGCTTATCCTCAAACGAATTGTTTTTATTTGCTAGTATAATGCGATGTCTGTGCTTCATATATATATATATATATATATATATATATATATATATATATATATATATATATATAGTCGTGACCAAAAAGAGAAAGACCCTGAGACTCCGGCGCGTGGGTAGCTAGAGCAAGGGAAGAGGTAGAAGAGAAGGAAGTGCAGAATAGAACAGCTGGCCCGCATCAAGGGTGCTGTCTCTGTCTCGTTTATTTCTTTACAATGGCGCAGTACGACACCTGTCCTCGTACAGCTTCCAGGAACGCCATCTTCACTTCCTAATATATAGAAACCGCAAGTATGCCGCCACAGGAAGCACGGTTCGTCAGGGATGGCGTCTACAGCAGCAGTTCCGCTGCTGTAGATGCCGTGGAGTGGTCAGCCCTAAAGCTGATGGTAACACCAGTGTCCACGAAAAAAAAAATTGCCCGCAGCTTCCCTCGGGGGAACACTGAGGAGGATGCAGAGCATATAATTGGTTAACGGGGTGTTAAAGTGCGACTTACTTGGGTCGATGGCTAAATTGGTTAACGTGGTTGTGAAATGGGGTGTTAAATTGCGACTTACTTGGGTCGATGGCTAAATTGGTTAACGTGGTTGTAGGAGGGGGTGTTAAATGAGTGAACACGTACACACGTATGCGAAAGGACGGCGCTGGTCGAAGGGACGTCGATCATTGTGTTTGTGGATTCGTTGGAATTCATTTCACCGCGACCTTGGACGTCGACGCGCCGTACAAACCAACCGACGAGCGGCAACTGAGCGAGCGAGCGCCGACCTTGAGTATATATACAGCGCGACAGCGCATGCACTGTCAGCTGTTGAATGTTCTCGAAGGAGAAGCGCGCGCGTGGCACAGATGGCGACGGCGCGACGGCGCATGCGCTGTCAGCTCTCGAATGTTCTCGAAGGAGAAGCGCGCGCGGCACAGATGGTGGGCGACGGCGCGACGGCGCATGCGCGGCGTCAGCTGTCGAATGTTCGAGAAGCGGTGCGGACGGCGTGGACGGCGCACTACAAGGCGCGAGTATAAGATGCTTCCGCATCTAAAAGTCAGGGAAACAATGCCCACTGTTGCGACAACGGTAGGCTGAGACGTTGTGTGGTGAACAGCCACATTTAAAACTGTGACCGTGTTTGTTTGGCCGTTACACGAAGCCGGCAAAGTGTTTGCATCATGACGTGAGGCCGAATCGCATACGGCTTGAAAATATCCATGTTTACTGCACGCGAGAGAAGTTCCGTTCCGAGTCATATACTGAGAAAAATTCGCGAAGTGGCGAACCGATCCACAACGGAAGCAAAAGGCAGACGGTGACTGTGCAGGACATGGAGGAAAGAAAGTTAGGAGAGGGCATGCGAAACCGGCGCGCTTCGTGAAAAGTGTGAAGGAAATGACATCACGGCGGCCATATTCGCTGGGCACAATGACGGCGTTATTATGGTGACGTTTTGCGCAGTGGAGCTGGTCTAGCAGCGAGCGGCCGCGGCGGGTGGCGGCATGTGTGCCTCCCAAGGTCTCTTGTTGGGCCGTGGCGGACAATATCCGTGCTCGGCGACGGGTTATTAGTTACGCAGTGTTCTCCTGGCATTTACTGTACTCTTACCATTGTTTACAAACCATTTCGTTCATCACGGGCTTTCAACAGTGCGTAGAACGAGTGCATATCTATGTGTTGTGCAGCGGATGACGCGTAAGAAGCAATTAGTGTTCAGCGAAATTGCGTTGGGCACCATGACGAAGCGGAACGACGACAAACGCCTTGTAGGTCAGTGATGGTTGGGCAGTGCTCCTGCTTGTGACAACGGACGACACTGTTGAGCCCAGCAAGACCCCATGGGGACCATGTGTACATACGTAGTTTCGTGTTGTATGTGTACAGTTACAACTTCCATGTGGGTATTAAAACATCTTTTCTGTTCCGCTTCGTATACTCTGCCCCAGCATTATATGTAATCTCAAAGTAACAGCAGCCGCGTTCAAGTGTCACTTGCACCGTGCTCAAAGTCACCACGGTCGCAGAATGCTAACGCCGGTGAGTTTCACGCGGAACACAGGCACAGTGGCCGGACACTGCGTCGGCCTCGTGTCGGAATGCAAACGTAGAAGGTACAGTTGCTAAATTAATAGAGAGTTTTAGTACTGCGTACGCTGCGTACATGGCGGCGTTGCGTACGTAAGGACGCCACGTTCTGCGTAGTGCGCATGCGCAGACCGCAACGCGCACGTATCGCATTACGTACGCAGCCGCTACGTACGCACGCATGAGATGCGTGCGTGCGTACGTATGAGGTGATCGCGCCGCTCTCGAACAAGTTCGCGACAGCGCGAGACTTCGTTTTGCAAGATGGCGGCACCGAAGGCAAGCACCGACCGGCTTTGTGGCTCAAAATATGGCCATAATCTGGCTATAACACTTGGATTGGCTCACATTGGCTGTCGACAACACGTGCTTCTATTTTGATCTACCAGATGGCGCAACACGCTTCACGCTCGTTACGTACGCGGGTACTACAGAGTACTAAAAGCCAATTAATGGCAAACGACGCCACGTAACGCAAGGCGCTTGCGTGATGCGTACGTAGCACCATTCCGCAGTACTAAAACTCTCTAATGACGTGAAAACACTCGCCGTTGTCAGTGCATCTAGCGCGCGTTCTCTTGTACTTGCTTCGTTGTCGGTGAGCTGTTACTCACCGTTAATACTCGGACAAAATAATTTTGCGGAAGGTGTCGCGCTGGCGCAGAGTGTTGAGCCCCGTTCCATTAGTTTCGGATCGTCACGACACGCGCGCTGCGCAGCTCACGTACTTCCCGAGCCGGAGAGAGAGTCGTGCTTTCTGCTTTACATTTGGATGTAGACAAGAGAGGAGAATTAGCCCAGCCAATATGGCCGACTTCCGGCTTCATCGCAGCTTCACGACGAGTGACATCAGGGCTCCTACCTTTCCGTCCTCCGTGGTGTAGGAAAATGTGCGTCAGAGCTCGGAGCTCGCTGCTGCCCTTGAAAAGTCGAAGGCGCGGACGCACCCTTTCCGTGGCCTCCTCGCCCCCGCGAGGCGGAAGGGTGGTAATGTTGAGCGCCGCGTTGAAGCTGGGAAAAAAGGAAGCCATCTTTGTCTTTTCGCCGAAACGAAGAAAGAGGCCCGCCATGTTGGCATGACTCGGGAAACGAATGGGTGTCATGAGGCCCCACGGAAGAAAGTTGCTGCACTGAACGTGGAGCGAACTGCTCTAACTGCACGCGCACAAATTCATCCTCTCACGCAATCGATAGGGCATCTGAAAGAGTGATGGACGAGCTTCTTTGAAAGATCCGGCAACGGACATTTTGTGAAGCAACAAAAATAAAGAGTTGTTGCCTCATCATGTAACTTTCAAGCGCGCCGAACCAGCAGGACGCGGCTAGCGACTGGAGACTAGTGATGAAGTCTACAACGGGCTTGCCGGGGAACTGACGACGCTTTTGGAAGCGGAGACGCGTGACATAATCACAAGACGCATCTCTGAAATGGCCGTCGAACAAAGCGACTGTGGTTTGAAAAACGTCAGACGACGCAGAAGTCTCTGACGCGTTGACGGAACTCAACGTGTGATAGAGTTTCAGGCCGGCGTGACCCAACGCGTTAAGCAGCAGGACTTTCCGCTGCTCTGGCTTGTGGGCGTCTTTCCCGACGGCATCTACGTACACTTCGAAAATGAGCTTCCAGTCAGCCCAAAGGATCGGCGGATCATTGGGCGTGGAGAGAAAAAGCGGTGGAGGTATCATCGGAGACGCCATCACAACTGGTAAACTCTACACTAACGAAAAAAAAAATTCGCAGCATATCCACCGGGTGAATGATGATGAGTGGGCAAAGCTCCTGAGGGAAAATCATCGGTAAAACCATGACTGTTCAGTGAAAGTTTGCTCACTACATCATCTAGAAAGACGTGAGCAACACTGTGTGTGTAAATGTACGGCAGGGTCCTCGCGCCGTTTCCGTGACGCTTGGGCCTCTCGTTCTCGAACGCTGGGATCTTGGCGGCGGCGTCGCGCAGCCAGACGACACGCTTCGGCCTCCCGTTTTCATACGGCAGGATCTTGGCGGCGGCGTCACGCAGCTTCACGAAGCGCTTCTGCCTAGTGGTCTCGCACATCGGGATTCTGTCTGCGAGCACGCGCTGTCGCCGCTCTGCGGCCTTATCCATCGGGCAACTCCGAGCGCGCGCCAACAGCAAACGAATTTTATTACAACGCTCCCCGCCATCTAGTAAACAATCGAAAAACTAAGCTGCTACCGCCTTGCGCGCTCGCTGCTCTGCGGCCTTATCCATCGGACAACTCCGAGCGCGCGCCAACAGCGAACGAATCTTATTACAACGCTTTCCGCCATCTAGTAAACAACCGAAGAACTAAACTAGAGGTAGCCACGCCATCTAGTAAATAATGCAAGAACTAAACTAGGGGTGGCTACATACATACGCCAAGGATGGACAGACCCACGCCTTAAGGAGCTTAGCCCCTAAAAACTGAACACGAAAATAGAAACTCTTACGCGAAAACATGAAAAAATTGCCCGCAGCTTCCCTCGGGGGAACACTGAGGAGGATGCGGAAGCATGTAATTGGTTAACGGGTGTTAAATTGCGACTTACTTGGGTCGATGGCTAAATTGGTTAACGTGGTTGTGAAATGGGGTGTTAAATGAGTGAACACGCTTGCGGTTCCGCCAACAGTTCGGCCGGCGCTGGTAGAAGGGACGTCGATCATTCTGTTTGTGGATTCGTTGGCATTCATTTCACGGCGACTTCGGACGTCGACGCACCGTACAAACCAACGGACGAGCGGCAACTGAGCGAGCGAGCGCCGACCTTGAGTATATATACAGCGCGACGGCGCATGCGCTGTCAGCTGTCGAATGTTCTCGAAGGAGAAGCGCGCGCGCGGCACAGATGGCGACGGCGCGACGGCGCATGCGCTGTCAGCTGTCGAATGTTCTCGAAGGAGAAGCGCACGCGGCACAGATGGTGGGCGACGGCGCGACGGCGCATGCGCGCGCGTCAGCTGTCGAATGTTCGAGAAGCGGTGAGGACGGCGCGGACGGCGCACTACAAGGCGCGAGTATAAGATGCTTCCGCATCTAAAAGAAAAGTCCGCAGAGTCGAAGGCAGCAAATGCGACGTGGCCGCTCCCCGAGAAAACGCAGAAGAGGCGCAACGCGGTGGTCGCTAGGGATATCAAAGACAAAGGCGCGAAACGCTAAGTAGCGTCGCAGCATAATGAATCGTTGAGGCATACTGGATGAAGGAGACTAAGAAAGAAAGTGTCCATAGTTTACCTCGTCGCCATTGTTGTGTCTGGATAGGCTGTGCCCGCGACGCCGACGAAGAAGGAGAACGAAGGCCGCAGCAGACCGACGCCGCCGGTGGCAGCCACCTACGACTCCGGTGCGCCGCGCCCCGAGAGAAGTACGTCCATCTCGCACGAGGCTACGTCACCAACTACTACAGAACACCTATATACTGCAACTACTTTATTTACACACCTATACATATGGTTCATAACACTGCCCCACGAGGCGTCACATGACATTGAAACCGAAGCTGAATGAACAGCACGACACAAAAACAGTAAACACTGTTTGACAAGGACGGCTTCCAAGTCTCCTCGTCGCCCGATTTCCTGCCTGCACTACATGCCCCATGAAGGGAAGGCGCCCAGGCCTCTTCGGTATTTCAACGGTACTTTCACCACACTCCCCTCAATAATGACATCGCCGCTCTGATTGCTGTGACGACAACATATTCCGCAGCCGCAGGCAAGGGTTCTCCAGGTGGCTCACACAACGACGCTGCTAAGATCATCAGCGAAGCCACGCGCTTGGGCCAACAACTTCAGAAACTGGCGCCTCAAACTGAGTCTCAACCACCAGCATGAGTACCGGGGTCCCTGCTATCTCCGCAGCTTTGCCCTTGTTCCTCCAGCTCCTCACCCGACCTACCCACTGACGTTATGTGGCCGACGTCCTTGCTGGTTCAGGAGCTAGACAGCTTCGCCTTGCGGAGTACCGGCACTTGGATTTCTACATTACCATCAATGAATCCATTGAAACTACCGGAGCTTTGCGCAGTGTCCAAATGGTTAAGGCAAAAAGCCGGAGGTTCGTGGATTCCAGGACAATGTCATCCTGGAATCGAGACGGTTAACGCTCTCGGCACCACCAATGCCTGGCCAGAGCATTGGAAATGGCTAGTGGCCATCGACCGCCACCGCGATGCCGCCAAGTCTCGCACCACTACGAATGCGTCAGACAACAATTTTGGCCGGAATAGTGCGCCAGGTTAAGGTATGTGCTTCACCTGCTTTTCCATCCCTCAGACTCAGACTCTACCACGGATGACAGCTTTGCAACTCAACAACTCGCCAATGCACCTCTCGGCATCCAAGCTCGAGAAAGAGATTGCCTCGACGGTGCAGATTTACTCGACCCCAAGCCGCCCACTTTCAGAAAGCTAGTTGGTAAGTGGAAGTACTTCCATTGTTCATTTGTTCCCCGGAAACACCTGCGCAGACAGAATCGCGGGCATGAAAAGAGACAAGCCTGACACGAATACCGGCCGCGAGCAGGACTATATGCCACACCTTTTGGATTCCGCGACTCCTGCCCCACAAGACAAAAGCGCCTCCCAGAAGCCCCAGCTGTTGTTGATGTGGTTTCCATGTAAACCAGTGCTTGAGGACATGCAGACTACAGTTAGTCCAGTGCCTGATGCGTTCCAAGTTAAGGAAACGAACAAGTTCACCGCTGCAATCAATGTGCTCGCAGGCCCACGAGGATAGCTGCTGCTGACTCAAGAGCCACCACCGCCCGAATGTATGCACGACCCCCGCGTGTTGGTTGAGATCGAGGAATCTAATTCGACCAAGGCGACCAAACGCATAGAAGACTTGTCCATGCATTATACTACCCTCACTGCGACAAGACCGCAACTATTGGACCCCTTACATGCGTCCTTACATACGTGTAACACACGCTGGTTACACGCCCCTGTTACAGCAGCGCTGTACATTACGACTTGCTCATGTCGTGGTTCTGCGAAGTGGATGAAATTCTTCAAAGCTGCGGAGACACGTCCGACTACTGATGTGCCATCCTGAGTCATCATTGGCAGTTCTACATGTCAGACGCCAGCGTGGCGGAGACAAGCAGCCACAACGACACAGTCAATATCGACCACCAGAGCGATCATCAAATACGCCAGAGAAGCCGAAACGCAGCCGAGACTTCGACACCTTAACACAGCCTGTCGTGGCGGGCCGCAGAAAGGCCACTCAGGCACAGCCAATATCGCCCGCCAAAGTCGTCATCGACAGCTGTATATGCCAGATACCAATGTGGCCACGGCCAACCACTGAGAGGCCGACCACCAGACCCACTGGCACATCCACCACACAACTCGCAGCGTGACCGGACCAACCACCGCGATTCAGCCGACCCCGCCCACCAGTAAAACTGTCAACAGCTCCGCGCGCGCGCAGTCATGGCCGAGTGTCTTGACCAAGAAATACGCTGGGGCTACGTATTAGAAGCCCAAAACGAAGGACTTGGTCTTTGTCACGGTCTTCTCTTTCTATTGATTGATTCGTGGGGTTTAACGTCCCAAAACCACCATATGATTATGAGAGACACTCGTCTCTTCCTAGCATTGGTTCTTGTCTGCAAGAAAGCTAGAGAGAGGATGCTAAGTTGTGAACATCGATAGATTGTTAATGTGCTTGGCATTGTCCTTCAAGCCAAAATAAGACGGCGAAACTCAGGCGATGTCATATAGACGAAATCAAGGTAGGATGGGATAAAGATTACAATGAAGGGGCCTATCAAGACGCGCTACTTAATGCACCTGGAAGGCTGAGCTGCCCGCGCGAAATAGCAAGGCGAGGTATTGGTTGAGGCGACATCTCCTCGACTCCAGTGTGGTCCCTTTACACCTTCATCAGTTGTCGATATCTAGCACGCTTATTTCGGGATTCTTTATTTTATTTTGACACAGAACGGGGCGGTGGGCAAGAAACCAATTGTTCTCCAACTTTCTTCCTTCCTTCCTTTCTTACTTTGTTCTTTCTCTCTGTTTTACTTGTTTTCTTGCTTGCTTGATCGTCTTTAGCATATTGCTGTGCTTGCTTCAAACTTTCCTTTCACCGTATCGGTTGAAAAATCACAGGTGGTCGAAATTTCCGGAGCCCTCCACGACGGCGTCTCTCATAATCATCTCGTGGTTATGGCACGTTAGATTTCACATATCAGTCAATATAATTCACCATATCGGAAAGTTGGATCTTCATCCACATACGTAGTATTGGACAATGAAATGCAACCCTGAGGCAACATCCTAGTGTAGCAAACTCAAGTGACGAGTAATTTTGATAAAAGATCCGTTTGGCATATCAAAAACGGCTGATCGCCGACAAGCTCGTGTTTGAGAAAATAGTAGTTATTGCATATCGTTGCAGACCAATAAGCGTGGGACTGGCGCACATGTTTGGTTTTTCGAAATTCATAGTTCACTATACAAATGGTTGACAAAATGACAGGAAAAGCGCTTGTTTTGCATGGTAGTTGCGCGCACCGAATTTTTCGGAAACCGAGCCGCGGTAACCACAATGGGCAAGGACTACTTTAAAATCAAGTGATGCTATAAACCAAACCTACTATTACGTGTGGAGAAAATATAGCTAGGCATGGCGACAGCCAAGCTGATTGGGAGACGCGATGCGCGCACGTGGCGCGTTTCCGTTTAGCCAGGCTATCGCTTGGACATGAAGTAGCAAGGAGCGGCTCATTCAATTCAGCCAATACGGTGATGGCCGACAGGGACGTTCAGCATGCGTCTCAACAGGACCCCGTAGACTTCACAGTGGCGCTTTGAGTGTGCCTGAGCAATCCCGCTGGACGAGCGCACCATGTTGACGTTCGGCCGGCCGCCTAGCAGGTAATGGTTTGCCAAACTTATATGAGCACTGCTACACGCACGAAAACGATAAGTATGTCATGATCGTCACGTAGTAGCGAGCATTTGTTATTGGCGTAGTAGGTGTATGTATGTCCACATCGCCCAGCTATGATGTATATCCAAACAGACTGCTTTCTTTCAAACTTTATTTCTTCAATTTGCTCAAGCTTTGCTCAATTCGATGTTAACGCCGACATGGTCATACGAAACGCTTAATAGAGGAACAAAAGCTTCTCGATTTGGCAGGGTGGTCAAACAAAGCTATGTCGTTTTGGTTTGTGACGACGAAAAGGGGGAGAGGAATCTGAAAAATCAGGATAGAAAAGAGGGCACGTAACAGTTATACAGCGTGGCTGAATCCATCTCTAGCAAGCAACGATGTTCATGCCTGATGAATAGTGTGTATAAACTTGTCACTCTTCCATACATATGCCAACGTTCTGTATCGCTCATGTGTTCTGCGTTCCAGGTACAGAAAGCTGCATGCGGTATCGCTGTAGCGCAGCGCGAAGAGCAACTCTGCTCTGCATGCATCCGTTGTTGCGTTGCATGCTTCAGCTATTGGCGCATTGAGTGCTGCTAGACACAATGAAGCTTTGATACGATAAGACGCAGCGACAAAAATAGAACAAAAAAACACAATGATTGAATTGACGCGCGTGCACTTGACCACCAAGCTTGACTCACGGCACCCTCGAAGTGTGTTATGCTGATCAAAACAGTTGTACAATACACCATAGCATGATCATCATGCTATCACCTGTAATATGTGTTAGTTATGTTCATATATCATGCCTGGCCGAGTTTTTCTTGAAAAAAAAATAGATGGCTGAGAGAGCACCAAGGCTGTGTAATGTTAATCACGACCTATGACACATGATTTTTGGGTTATGACCTGCCTCGTGTGTTTGTTAAACACTCCTGTCTTGCTGCTTCACATTATATCCATCCTTCGAGAGCATCAGATGAACTAGATTTCTAAGAAAAAAATAATGAATCCTAAGAGGTGTTGACTTCTATGTAGCGCTGGCTACTCTTTTTCTTTTTTTTAGTTGATAGTAGCCATTGCAAATCTGTAAAATATCACTAAGCTACGCTAATAGACAAGTGAATTATCATTCATGAACCAGCGCAACCGTCCGCGTTGAGATAGATTGCGAGCACTGGTCTACTATTGACGACATTTACAGTGCACGATAACGCGCCCTTACACGTCCTGGAAAAATTCCATTGCTGTGCGGGCAGAAAAAAAAATGGCCCCGTATCTGCATGTAATCTGGAAATGTCGTCGAAAGACGATAGTCTTGAGTGTGGAGAGAGTTATTTATTTGATGTTGTGCGCAAGAAATCGGTGAATGGTATTCCGGAGGCGCTGCGTTAGAGTGCCTCGAGCGTGTAGCGGAGGCGAACGAGCGCATCAAGTCACTTCACCTGTGAGACATGAGCGCCATCTGGCAGTTTTTTTTTTTTGGAAAACAAAGCGCGTGGCCCTGAGACGGGCGTGCTCGCCCGTCTAAGAGGTGATAAGGTGTACAACGCAAAGCTACGGGTAGGGGCCATCACCGTGTCTTCTAGGCAAAGCGTTGGAAACACTCGCCTTTCCGTGCAGGCGTTGCACGGTCGGCGCAGCGTGATAAGCGCTACGGTCCTTAGAATTACTTATGTATGCCTTTTCTAGTAAAAGCGAACATGCAGAATATATACGTGTTGTTATGGTGCCTCGGATATGCGCAACAGTTGCTTTTTAATTGACAATCAAACGCGTAAGAACGCTGATTATTGAGCAACATTGGTGGGCGCTGCGGATGCGGTTGGCCATTTGGCGTATCGTTTGGTGCTGTTTAGAGTAACCGACTCGCAGAAACGGTGGACAAACATACAAATGTACAGACAGACCAAAGTTTTCGCGTTGAAGGTCCCCAAGAAAGACTATCGTCTTTAAACAATCACAGCACACCCACGGAGTCTATGATGATGAGTGAGGTGGAGCATCCGTCAATCCGTCTGGGCTGCCATCCGTCCATTCGTTGTTGCTTTCATCTGTTCGTGCGTCCGTCCGTTCGTTGGCCTGTCCACACGCCCGTCCTTCCGTGCATCCATCCCTCCACCCGTTGGTGCATCCGTTCATCCATGCATCCGTGTATCCATCCGTCCGTGCCTCTGTTCGTCCGTCCATGCAACTGTCTTTCTCTTCGTCCGTGTATCTGTCCATCCGTCCGTCCAGCTAGTTAACACTTTAAGTGCCGCCATCTCGCATCTTTTCATTATATATTCATGACATAGAAGTACCACCATTCAGCAGACATTCCAAGGACTATAACAGAGGTGGCACGGCTGGACTAGAGGAGCGGCACGCGCGCACTTTCACACGGCCTGCGCTTCGTGTCTTGTTTCCACCTCTCGCCGCCTCTAGTTCATGGAAATACGGCCCAACACTCGCTAAACTTTGCTAAAACCACGGTCGTTACGCCCAGCGAGTTGAACATGGCAACCAGGCAGTGCTCAAAGTGCGTCCTTCTGATACTAGTTTTTTTTAGTAAGCATAAGAATCAAAGCAAATTTTATTTCAGATTAAGTCACTGATACACTTCTCTGTGAGTTATTTATGAAGAAACAACTATCTTTTTATTTTTGATTAACGTGCATGGGTTTCCTCCTCAATTGAAATGAGTGCGCGCGTGCCACTCCTCTATAGTCCGGCTGTGGAGGTGGCTACAATGATGCACTTCTACTACTGCTACTACGACTACTCCTACTACTACTACACACATTGCGGACGCCCGACTCATGGCTTAAGGAGCTTCGCCCCTAAAAGGTACAGTTTCGCAGTAGGGGTAGTCGATGCATGTGATAGTATCAAACAGAAACGTTACGCGAGGTAACGTTAGCAGCTAACTCCTTTTCTGATTAGATATTGTGTTACTCTACAAAACGCTAGTGTAAAAAAGTACGCCCCACTAGGGATGACGATAGTTATAGCGCGAGAACAAAATGACTACACAGAGACAAGGACACGAAAGACTGTCCTTCTTGTCTCTGTGTTGTCGTTTAGTTCTCGCGCTATAACTATCGTCATGCCATACCAACTAGCCCAAGCTGCCACACGTCTAACCCACTAGGAAGCGAGGTGGTGTGCGCCCTGTCTGTCACCTCGACGCGAAGTAAGCGGATAGAACACAGAAGTTTTACAAGATAAGGAGCCGTCCACTGAAGTATGCCGACGTAGCGCCAGTGACAACTGCCTGGTTTTCTTTGGTGGACTTGACGACGGACGCCCTGATTATAGTTTGGAGTTGCTGCCAGGACTAACCCACCCTATGCTCGAATGGTATGGAGGCTGCACTGCTGATCAGAAGGTCACACGATTGCATCCCGGTCACGACGGCCACATTTTCAATGGAAGTGAAAACGGTGCAGACATTTGCACTGACATTTAGGTGTAAGAGGCCATGTTGGTCGAATTCTCCAGAGCCCTCCACTACGGCGTCCCTCGTGTTCATTTCTTCGTTTTGGAACGTCAAACCGCAGCAATTATTATAGTTTGCTTAGTGACACAGCCCCCTCCCCACACTACACTCGACATCACAGCAGCACCCCCCCCCTACAGCAGGGAGTGCACCACTTTTTCGTGCTTCATCACCCGGCTGAGCTGGCCGGCGCGTTTCGTCTTCGCTTGACCAGCGCCATGTTACAGCATCGACAAACTTTCGATCGCACAAGAACATACGACGCATGGGACGATGTCGATTACCGACTCGCTCTCCGAATTTCGTGCTGACCAGTTGTGCCCCCGCGATCTCCGACGACAGCGCATCTCCGGCCGACTGGCTCGCCCTACGCCATCTCCTGCCGCCGACAAAAGCTCTCGCTCAGTGGGGCCGTGTCCTCGGACTCGTGCGACCATGCCCATCTTTTCTATCTTCTCCTTGCTTTTGGGTGTCGTTGTCCCCGCGCCACGCTCTCTCCTTTCCCATCCCTTTCTCTATACCTTTAATCCTGTCCTTTTAATCCCTCCTTACCTCCCCCCCCCCGTCTCTCGTGAGCTACTGTTGAGGTGTCGCAGTCTGATGCAGACTGTTACGGGGCTCACTTTCCTCTTATTTTCTCTTTAAGAACCACATAAGATGTCAATTTCCAGAGCCAATATAATAGCTATCTCAGTGAATGTCCCGTATGAATCTTTGGTTCGATTAGAGGTCCCTGTGCCATCTGTGTGGTTCTTGACAAGTTTCGTGACCGTATCGCGAGAAATCGTAAGGGTAGTTTCGAATTTCTGACGGGTATGAAGAACGCAGACAAATTGAGCGCTGCAGTATTCTTGCCAATGTTTCGTTTGCAGTCTTTCAGGCTTGAATAGCAGCTTCAGGAAATATCGCAGCGCGTATATTGTACGCCACACAGCAGAGAGGCTGAACAAGGGGCTGGTTTTGAGAGTGAGAATGAACGTAAACGAAATGATCGACACATTGAAAAGCCAGGAAATTGAAAAGGCTGCCAGGATATTGCGCAAAAGCTTGATGACTCTGAATTAATGACCAGAATAAATCCCACAGGCATCGCTCCAGCGGCTTGTGTCAACATGTGGATGTTTGGATGCACGAAGGGGGAACGCGTGCAATGCGATAATGCGCGGACCACGGTCTGACGTGTTATGCGATAGTAATTATGAACGTGCACGCGGGCTTGGTCCGGAAAAAGGGAGCGGTAAGGCAAGTGCTATTAATCAGTGGGCGTCGGTAAACAGGCTAATGACGATGCTCTGGGGAATTAACTTTTTTGGTCTTGATTCCATTCTGATCAATTCATTCCCATTGGTCATGTACTCGCTTGGTTTTAACCTCGTTTTTTTATGTCGTCTGAAGATAGCCTGTGGTATATGTTTTGGTGTATTTCGTTTATTTTCAGAAAAGCGGGCAGGCTTTTTTTGCCGAGTATTAGATTGTAGAATGTACGTGATGATGATTGTGGGAACATATAAGCCATCATATGTTGAAACACTGATTGATTGATTTGTGGGTTTTAACGTCCCAAAACCACCATATGATTATTAGAGACGCCGTAGTGGAGGGCTACGGAAATTTTGACCACCTGGGGTTCTTTAACGTGCCCCCAAGTCTGAGTACACGGGCCTACAACATTTCCGCCTCCATCGGAAATGCAGCCGCCACAGCCGGGATTTGATCCCGCGACCTGCGGGTCAGCAGCCGAGTACCTTAGCCACTAGACCACCGTGGCGGGGCAATGTTGAAACATTTTCTTATTGTAATTTCCCTCTCGTAGAAATTGCATATACGTAGAAATTGCAAAAGCGTAGAAAATGCAAATACAGTTTTCAATACTGTTGCGGACCACTCTATGTTTTGAATCTCCCCTGTTTCATTTTTTTCTAGTCATCAACGCGCTGTTGTCTTCAGGAATCGAAGCCTACAATGTTATGAAGAACGGTCTCTAATGACATTAAATTATTACGGTTGTTTATTCATGCCGTTTTTACGCTAGGCTGGACTGAAGTGATTTACTACCAACCACCTGCACCTCTTCTACTTTTTCATTGCTACAGGTTCCTACGGACTCCTTACAAGCGCTACGATCCCTGGTGTCCCTGAACCTGAGCTACAATCGCATGCGCAGCGTTGGGGCCTGGGCGTTCCGTGGCCTGGTGTCCCTTCTGAGGCTATCGTTGTTCGGCAACCGCATCGTTACGCTCGATGCAATGGCATTTCAGGGGGTCGGCGGAAACCTGACCGTCATCAACCTGGGCGGAAACTTCCTCTCGCAGGTCACTTACAAGTATACTTCTTTCATTCACGTAACAGCCTAATTTCTGAAATTCGGGCCTGTGGGATGCAATTTAAATTGTCCGCTGTTTTCGCTTCGAGAGACCCGAGTTTCTGAGAACAATGCAACTTGTGCAATGTAATAGATGCAAGTTCATTTGTGGGCATACGAACACCATTTGTCTCGAGTTAAAAGCGACAAAGGTTTTTGTTCCTTGACTGTTACTTTTTCTCTCACTTTATATCTTTAGATTTGTTGTTTCCTGTTTTCCCCTTTTCCGTTTGCGGTTATTATGCACCTCATGTACTTATCGATCCTCCACCTCTATTCTTCATGACCTCGGCAGCTGTGAAGGTTACGTCTAAAGCAGTGCGATGCACTGAAACAATCACTACTTCTGATGTATTGTTAGCAAACATAAAGCAGTAGCTTGCGCACTCTTCTTTAAAAAAATCTCTTCTCGTTGTTTTTTGACAGAGAAGGGACAGATGGTAATGCAACTAAAGACGCAGAAATATGAAATGTTTTTTTTTTCCTGTGTCTGGCTCAGGTTCCGTCGGAGTCCCTACAAGGAGTGGCTGTGCTCCAGCAGCTCTTGCTACACGAGAATCGCATTGACGAGCTGCTGCCCGATCGCTTCCCATTGGAAGGGCGGGCGCTCGACATTCTCAATTTGGCCGACAACCGCATTCAGATGCTGCCGGAGGCCGCATTTGCGCGGTTAGGCTCGCTAGTCTCGTTAGAGCTTGAGAGGAATGGACTTGTAGACATCCATCCGGATGCGTTCCTCGGAGTTCATGGTGAGCACACGCCGAGCATATTGAACAGTTTATGATGAAGCGATAGTTTGATCTTTTGATGAAGCAGCGCACAGGAGGAAAGAAACAGAAACACACACATAAAGAACGCAAACACAAGCGCTGCTCTGCAACTGATGATTTATTTATTCTCAATTGATCCAGCTTATGTAGAAGAGCACGCACATGCGCACTCACAGCTGTGACAATGATGAAGACTGCAATACCAATAACATTATAATAGTAATAGAAGCATCTAATACACTAGTGGTGCTGATAAGAAGTTACAAAAAAACATATTTAGTTATATACCAAGGTATTGGAGCGCTTTCCTAGAGGACGATACCGAAGACCAACTGACACGTTTATCTTCCCACTTGTCGATTTATTTCTTCGATTATTTCCCACGTTTCCTTGTTGCGTTCTCTCCACACAGCCCCCGTAACAGTTAGAGTAAGAGCCCAACCACAATCCCTACAATGGAAAGCCAAATGTCGAGCATCTTTAGCCGTGACGTGACGGTTAGGTTCCGTTAAACGTTTATTTGTCAGCTGCCAGCTAGTAAAAAGATAACGCGCTTCGTGAAGCCAGAAGGTATTAAAAAAGAGTTTTTGCACTCTGGCCACCGTGACTACTGGCGGCACTGACTAATGCTCCGAGGTTTAGGCGCAAATATATGCTTCATAAAGTGGGATGAGTGCCGCCGTAGCTCAGTTGGTAGACATCAGATGCGTTACTCGTAGGTTGCAGGTTTTGTCTCTGCCAGCGGCAAAAAATTTTTACGTCCCCTCTACTTTATTCTCAATTAGATCATTACTACATACACCAACCCCTGCACTTTTGTTGCTTTTCTAGTCCTTTAGTTCTGATAAGTGTATGCACTTTGCTGTTTTGTGGATAATTCAATGGCTAGGTATACGACGGAGGAATAGGTTCCTGGCAAGTCACAATTACTCCCTATTGTCCTGTTAGGTTACATCATTATATGCACCGTTAACACGTAAATAACTGTTCATGTCGAGCTATGCGTACTTTTGTGGTGCAGCGACCATGGAATGGTTGAAGCTCGGCTACAACTACCTGCCCGAAGTTCCCAGTGAGGCCCTGCAGAACCTCACCGCTCTGCGGGAGCTGGACCTACGAGGGAACAACATTTCGGCCATAGCAAGTTATGCGTTTGCAGGATTTGGAGCCTCGCTCAAGTTTCTGTACCTTCAAAAGAACAGGTAAGCATGCGAGCGTCAATCGAGCTGACTGGCGCGTTTTCGTATACGTCCTAGGGTAATTACTTTATGAAATGATAAAAAACATTCAGGTATATTGCGCCCTTAAAAACATTTGGGTATATTGTGCCCTTGGGACCTTTGAGCCTGAAAACCTTAACCATGTTTTGTTCAAGTTTTCTTTCCGGGTTTTAAAAGTGGAGCTGTTTAAGCTTATCGTTTTGCCAGTTCACTTTGCTAGCTCCTCGAGAACGGGTTTCTCACCAGCTCCACAGAAAACCATAGAGCTGCCGAAGCATAGTATTTATGGTATAGTATACAGCAAGGAGTGAGCAGGGCAGGTGAGGGCAACAAGGAAGGAAAGAAGTGGATACGATAAAAAGGGCATTTAAAAAGAAGCTCCTAGTGTAGCATAACCGAGCTTAGCAAGGGTGGTAGAGGGAAACAAGATAGTGAAGAGGGAGGAAAGGAGCTGGAGAGAGCGTGAACCACAGCATATGCATGTATGGTATAGCATAGCAAAGGGGGAGGGCGAAGAGAAGTGAGTGGCGGCGTGTGTGCATGATGTGAGGGTCATAATGAGTGATAGAAGGCGACCTAGGCAATGTGGAAAGAGATAAGAAAAGAAACACCAGAGGAGAGAGAGGTAAAAATGAGGAGCGGCGGCTGCATTCTCGATGGACGCGAAAGAGTTTGAGGGCCGGGTAGTTAGATTCCGGTGCACACTGAGGAACCCCAAGTGGTCGAAATTTCCGGAGCCCTCCACTACGGCCTCTCTCATAATCATATGGTGGTATTGCGACGTCAAACACCACATATCAATCAGTCAAGTCAACGGTGTCAGTATCATTCATAACTGCATAATGGTGAATTGTATTTAAGACGGGGGGCATTTCTTGCAACACAGGTGGGTGCCGAGCGCCCTATCGCAGTTTGCTCACATAAAGCGTGTGTCTGTTATTCTCCTGCATGGACGAGTTGTACTGGTACCCCGTCGCATACACAGCATCTTTTTTTTTTTTAAATGTGGCTGCCTTCGGCAGAGTAAACTCCGCAATTATTAGGGAAAACAGAAATTACTCGTGCGTATTCGTTAAGAACAAGTTAAAGGCAACCGGAATAAAAATGCAAGTCAATTCACACCACCCCTACAAAGCGGTAATAAAGATAAAAATCATATTTTGCGTCTACATTGCGATCGCGCCGCAAAACCAAAACCACCAATGAACGTTGCACATCGGCGTCGTCACAGACCGCGTCAAGCGCTGACGCCTGGAATTAGTTCTATTTATTTCCGCAAGAAGGTACCGGCACAGTAATTGCTAACGCTCATTGTAAGTACCAAGAAGTGGCGGCACCACCCTCTGAGCATGCAACATCATTACGATGCGAAATATTAGGTGGAGGTTCTAAAACCTACCTGTATGGCACATTGCGATAAAAAAAAGCCACCAACGTGTACATGTACGGAGAAAATTCAAGGGACTAAACATGAGCAGAATATTTTGGCTTATCTTCATGACCTGAGCAAGTTTTGTATTCAGTTACACCGTCTTCTTGTTCTTTTTTCTCTTTCTGTCCTGCTTAATAATGCGCGCACGTACGATTTTGTCACCATTTTGCTCTCTTAACGCTTCAATGTTCCATCGACTCTTGCAATGTTGGCATATCTCGGTAAAAAGGCGCGAAAGCGTGCACATGTAGTGAGAATACATAACAAAACGTTTAAAAAGAATAAATCACTAATGAGGTACCCATTCGACGACTCCGTCTTCCCGTAACATCGTTAACTTCTGCTAGGGTAGCCCTGTGTTCACTGCAGCTGCATTTGTTTCAAATTGGCCACCGTATTCCTCAATATTTGTTTATTTATTTATGCCCTCAAGGCAAAAAGGCATTACAGAGGGGAGTGGTCAAACAAAAATAAATACAGCAAATATGAAATTCAAAATACAAGCGTGTTGTGTCTGGGTTGTACAATTATATCTAACGCTGCAATGATTTACGAACACAAGTAACTGGGTAGTACAGAACAATGAACACGTTTTTCTAGCCTAGGTATACAATGTTAGCTAAGTTATTTCGCAAGCAAGCGCTCTCCTCGAAGCTAGCTGTCACTTAGAAGTGTGGCAGCTTGGACTAGTTGGCATGGCATGACGATAGTTATAGCGCGAGAACAAAACTACGACACAGAAACGTGTCCTTCTTGTCTTTGTGTCGTCGTTTTGTTCTCGCGCTATAACTATCGTCATGCCAGCTGTCAATCAGGGAAGGTGGTTCCAGTTTACCGATGTGCGTATAGAGTGAAGTATCGTGAACAAATTTTTCTCTGAAACGTAGGTGCACCTACTCTCGGAGAATAGTCTAGCCCGAGTGAAATGAGCGATGGAGGAGATAAGATTTCACCGCGTATGTTAGGGCAATGGCGGAAAGTTTTACGGAACAAACATAAGCGTGAACCGTGGCGTCGAGAAGCTAGAGATGGCGAAATAGGAGTGTTTTTCATGGCGGTGACACTTGCGGTATGAGATCAGTTCGTTAAAACAAAACGGGCATCTTTGCTTTCTACGAGTTTACTGCATGAATAGCGCCGTGAAGCGTGCGCTACCGATGACCGTCCATGCTTGTTGGCAATATCGTATTTATTTTCCAACAGCATTATACCGTTGTTTATTGACGTTTCTTCGCGTCGTGCTGGTTCGTTTCCCTCGGAGAATAGACGTTAAGAAAAAAGAAAGAGATAAAATGCCCGTGCTTCATGGACTTTTATCTTTAGTTTTCTTTTCCCTGCATTCTGTGCAGCAGAACCCTTCTCTCTCTCCCTCTCCTTTTTTATTCGCTGAAATGTCACACAACTCGCGGGGCTCTTTTAACTTCGCGAGAATGGTGCAACTGAAAGGAGAGCGACATTTTTCGGGAAAAATCGACGAGCTGCCAAACAGTATTGGCAGCAAGTCCCGCCTGTTTTTGTTTCTCTCATACTTCTTTTTAAAGAATTGCTCGTGCATCACCATCTTCAAGTCATGTCTAAGGAAGCCTTGTTACGTGCTCACAGACAAAAATACACGAACCCAAAAAGAAAATAAACCACAGAAATGCGCGCAAGCGTTCTGTTGCTGCTGCCACAATAGCATCGAGTATGTTTTTTTTTTCTCCGTCTACGCCACCGCAACACTCCCTTGGGACGCAGAGCGTGGAACGAAGAAAGTGGGGAGAAGATGTTTATGGTTCCATTTTTTTTTAAATTTTACTCTTTCTGTACTCCCTTTTCGCCGCGCATTTTCCCGGTCGTTTCCTTCCGCTGTCACATGGGTTTTACTCGCGAAAGTGAAAAACGCGTGGAAAACGTTTCATACGAGGCCGAGCGAGCATGAGAGTTTTGCCCCACCATTGTTTCTAGATGTAATGTCGATGGACTATTTCCTCGCGCTTCAACATCTTTTAAAATCTCTGTGGGCTTTGATAGTTTTTTTCTGATATAAATTGGACGCGTTCTTTATTTGTCATTTCGATTTGTCTTTCGGAAACGCTTCTATGCAGCTCGAGATTGGTGCATGCATCACGATTCCTGAGATTTTTTTTTATTGTGCTTGGCTCACCATTGTTTTAAACGTATTTTGAACTTGTTTTTTATATGAGTGCCCCTCTTTAAAAAATGAAAATTTTCCGAAAATTTCTTTCATTTAGTGCTCACGAGTGCGGTTTTGATACAACAACTCAAGGCTGCCCAGCAGGTTCATGAAGCAGGGGTGAGGCTATAGGCCTCCCCGTTCCTACGTGGGAGAGGCCCGCAATCATACTCGTATAAAACGGGGGTGGAATTCTCCAGTACCCTAATAAAGTTTTTCATCCATCCATTAATACATCACCGACAAACGTCATATTTAAGGTGGAGTGAAAGGCAGATGCCGAAATTTCTTTGGAGCGTTATCAAAAGAAAGTGTTTGTTCCAATTTAGAACGTTTAACGTGGTGAGAATGGTTAGCCTAGTGCATTTGCTAGACTGTACGCCAACTTTCTGGTGAAGTCGGCGTTTTTATAAATGGTAAGGAGGCAATTACCACTGCCGGATTTAAAAGTTCAAGCCATGGCCATGAGAGCCCCTCGATTTTCAGACGAGATGTCTACTTAAAGTAGTAAAATGAGGTAGTTGAGCGGGAACGTCTCATTCTTCGCGAGGCTACACTGTAGCTCTCACACGAGGCTTGCGTACTTTGTTGATACCAACAATTCTTCCGCCATTGCTAACACCGAAGCTTTTATACTGTAGGATTCGAGGTATTATGCTTCTGTTTTAATGCACTTTAGTGCATGGCTTTTCACCAATTCATAAATATCAATGGCGTGATCGCGCCCAAATTTCATGGTAATACAGGCATAAAACAAGCCTAGGAATTCTTGAAACTGGGTTATAAATTGAATAAAAATTCTTTATTGCAATATAATAAACCAAAATAAACCAAGAAGTAATCACAATGAATGAACGCAAGACTCAGCGCGTGGAAAACAGGACAAAGAGAACAATACACGGGACAGGTGCTGAGTAAAAAAATGAAGATTAATGAAGGAAACATCTGCTTCTAATAGTTGGCTAAAGTGTTATAAAAAATTGATAGATCCCACGTACAGTGAGAATTGACGATATGCGAAGCACGAATGAGAAAGGTTGATATGTCACTTCAAAATCAGCACAACGTTAGGAGGAAGAGGTAAATGCTGCCATACATGTCTTTCGTGTCATGATTATCATGTTCGGATCGCTTAACTTCGGCATCTATTCACGTCACGCGATACCAAATTTGGTATACGTGGAGATCGCGAAACGGCCACGAGCACGCTATGAGCGTGGTATGTTGTCATATTCTTACATGACACGCATGTCAGGATTATCATGCTTGCACTAGTCATTTACTTTTGTCATCCATTGACGTCATGTAACACCAAATTTGGTATATGTAGAGATAGCAAAACGACCGCGAGCGCATCATGAAGAACCCCATATACTCCAATGTAGCGTTGACGCACGCGCATGCTGGGCACAGCGACGCCACGTTAGCAAAACGCAAGCACTAAATAGTCTGACGCCAGGCGCGACCGGCGCGACCAGCGTCCGTCAGCGCGGCCCAACGGCAATTGGTGCCAAATGCGACATGCTGCATTTCGCGCCGATGCGTTACCCAGACAACACTGCGCCTCCCTCTTTTTGTGACGGAGGGACGCCGGACGCACTGTAACACGCATGCGTCAAAGCGCCGCAGCGCTGCACGTGCCTGCGAGCATATGACAGGACCGGTGCCTGGCGTGGCAATGCCGGCGTGACGCGATCAAATGAACGCCGGTGAGTACATGCACCGCGTCACGTCGAAATGTATTGGCGCCTTGACTGTGACATGTAGTCATGTTCTCACATGGCACGCATCTCATGATTATCATGTTAAGTGTGAATACACTTTATAAGCGACCCCAAACCATTTACCACCGTCGGCGGCGTCCGCAGTCTTCTCTCTATCTTTAAAAGAAAGAGGAATTGGCGGGCCGCAGCGCGACGCTCTAGCGAATAAGCCACGGACGCGACGCTGATATCGGTGTCAGTAACGCGCCTTATACCCCCTCCCCCTTCGCTCGCTCCTCCGCTGTCCTCGCTCGCTGCAGCTGCGCGCGCACCCCTCTCTCTTGCGCGCCCGCCTTCTCTGTCAGTCTCCCGTCGAGAGCGGGTCGTGCGATGGATGTCCCGGAGGCAACGCTACCATCAACAACGAATGCAGTACAACCGAATGCCAGCACTGATCCCGTCGCTGGAGGTGACGGTATTGCGGTGGTTTCGCCGACGTTGGAAGACAAGGCGGCGCTGTGAAGGGCTCGTGAGACCGAACGTAAGCGGGCGAAGCGTGCAGCGGATGCCAGAACTGCGTGCTCGCGAGGCCGCGTGCAAGCGGGCGAAGCGTGCAGCGGATGCCGAACTGCGCGCTCGGGAGGCCGAGGGCAAGTGGGCGAAGCGTGCAGAGGATGCCGAAGTTCGCGCTCGCGAGGTCGAGGACAAGCGGGCGAAGCGTGCAGCGGATGGTGAACTGCGCGCTCGCGAGGCCGAGATGAGGCGTCAGCATCGAGCCACGAACGCGGCCCAAGAAGCGGAACGACAACACAAGCGTCAGGCGGAGAAGGGCGATGAAGGCCGGCGTCAAGACACCACTCGCTATCGTCAACGGTGAGTGGACGTTCCCGAAGCCGTTCCAGCCAGTGAACGTGCCGCGCGGGAGAGGGTGCGAGCCCTTGACTTTGCTCGTCCGGACGCGTCGTGAAGTGTAAATAAGTAATACTTCGTATATAATGTATCTGTGTACAAATGCTTCATGACAAACAACACTTAAATTCATTATTTACACTTTAATCATCATCATCAGTAATAAAACTCTCAAGCATTTCCCCGAGGGTGAACATGGTTAAGTGCGAATGCACGGGGGTGATGCTATGAGGGGGAGTAAAGTTAAAATCCGTTGGCATTCGCCAGTGAGTTAACGTAAACACCCCCGTGTGATCAAATTGCGATTCCCAGGAACCATTACACCATAAAGGCACCATAGTGTGATTAATAAATATAATAGTGCAAATTAATAAATACCCCTCATAGCATCACGCCGTGCATTCGCACTTAACCATGTTCACCCTCGGGGAAATGCTTGGGAATTTTTTGCACCGGTCACATACCTTCGTCATCCATTGACATCACGTAATACCAAATTTGGGATATGTAAATCTAGCAAAACGTCCGCGAGCGCATCATGAGCTTGGCATGTAGTCATGTTGTTACATGACACGCAGGTCATGAGCTTCATGTTAGGGTCTTTTGCATGTGTTCACCATGCGATCATGTCATACAATACCAGTTTTGCAACATGTCATGTGAACAAAACCACCGGAAGAGCTGCAGGATCATCAAATGCATATTATGACATTTATGACATCCATATCACAATTTTTATGGTATGACTAGTGAATTATGTTCTTCATACAGTCATTTTATGCCATACCAAGTTTGGTATCAATACGATTACCGAAACGGGCAGGAGAGGTAGAAGTAGTAGGTAGCTAGATAGCTAGCTAGATAGCTAGTTAGCTAGCTAGCTAGCTAGATAGATAGATAGATAGATAGATAGATAGATAGATAGATAGATAGATAGATAGATAGATAGAAAGATAGATAGATAGATAGATAGATAGATAGATAGATAGATAGATAGATAGATAGATAGATAGACAGATAGATAAATAGATAGATACGCTCCAAGTCGGCAAAGTTCGCTAAGAAACGCTTCACATTTAAAAAACACCCACAACGAGCACTGTAATTGGCCTTTTCCGGGTAATTAATTTGTCCATGCGCGCCGACCTCGAGGAGGTACGCGCACTGCACGCGCCATGATTTTGGTGGCCAAAACGTGACGACACGTGTGTACAAAGCCACATCTGGTGCCGCAAACATGCAAATGTTTTCCAGAAAGAGAGGCGTGAACGCCGGCCCCCAGAGAGTTCCTACCGGAATGCGGAGGGTGATTCGGAAGTCTGAAGCCACCAGTTTTGATTTCATTCATCTCCACTTGGGGTGCTGCTCAGACTAGGAAAAGGTCTATATTAGACTGGGGAGTATAGAATTTTTTTTCAGAATACTTTCTGTTAAAATTGTAAAATTATAGAACAATTCAGCGGCATGCAATCGGCTCATCAGAGAAAAGCTGAAGTGCGAAATTTCTAACGGAAATGAATTAGCTTGGAGTTCTTTTTCAGCCACGAAGAAAATTCACATGCGGCTAAGCAGCACTTCTTTGTTGCTGCCCGTACAGAGAAAACGCTCCTACTTAGAAGCATGGAAAGCCAAATGCTTTATTTCTAAGCGCAGGCGCCCGCCTTTGTCTTGTCTTGTCTTGTCTCCTAGAAGATTTTTGCGCCCCCGCCTTTCTCGCGCCTCGCCTGACCTCATCGTCGTCGCTTCTCAGCGAAATCACACGCGAGTGATTTTCGGCATCAGTCGTGTGCACGCAGGCGCTTGATGTTCAGTTTGATGAGACATCTAGGATGTTCGCAAAGAAAGAATTCATGCCTCTTGTTTCCCTGAGATCCTGGACGCTCGGTCCACTGCATGGACCACTTCTGGCCTTATACAGGAAAGAGAACTTTACCTTTTTATTTATCCTGTGTTATAGGGTATACAAGGGTAAAAAAATGTCTCTTCCTCATTCAAGATCACAACTGGTTATTTATTTAGCAGGAATATCTGCTCGTGGAGACGTTACTTCGTTGGCGTGGCCAAGCAGTGTCGCTTCATCGCCTCCTTTGTTTAAGAATAACTATCACATTATCGGCGTTGTTGCGTGCAAAAGAAAATTACCCCTTATGCCCTTCTTTTCTCTTTTTAGTTTTCATTCTTATTTTCTCATTTCGCAAACAGTAACTTCTGTAGCAGCGCATCGTTTAAAAGACAACAGACACCGCGGTTCATTGCTTGCTTTCTTTCTGAATGTGCAAGTACAGGATCGACAAGGCCGTTTGTACACGCCTTAGTACGGCCCAAGTTCGAGCGTTCGTAATTGCTACCCCCCTGTTCTAGCATTAAAGTTAATTTTTTTTCTCACTGCGGCTCCAGGATAATTATGGTGCGTCAATGCTAATGCGTTCTTTCGCAGTGCTTGATGGGTAACGGGCGCAGCTGTGTATTAAAGCTTCGTCCTATTATTCGTTCTGCAGGCTCTACCACTGAACTTCTATGCACTGTTTCCACAGCAAATCTTAATGTTTGCCGCTTCGTCACACTGCCTTGTGGCTATTTATTGCAGCTGCGTCTTGTTTATTTTCATTGGGTGAGGGTTTGGTTTGGTGTAGTTGTGTGCTTGTTTGTGTGTTTTGTGTTGTTGTAGCGGTTTTGCATGTATAGTTTCTCTCTTCTTGCCCGTGCTTTCATTTTTTCTTTCTGATAAATTTAAATGTCGGTATGAGGCCAATAATAAATGAAAATGCCGAAGGAAGGGCAAAGTAAAACGGTGTTTGTTTAACACATCACGAAGTACGGAGCAGTGCTTTACCGACCAGAACGCGTCTTTGCAGCTACGAAAACTTGTCGGGGCTTCTGTCTGGCGCTCATGCAAGATCGAACACAGTACACACCATAGTGAAACGAACACACGTACGGGAATCTGTACGCACCTTTTACACAACAGTGAGCCCATCAGCTGAACCATGTGAATAACTAGCGTAACACTTTCCGCCCCAGTGGAACAGTGGCTAGGATGCTCGGCTGCTGATCCGAAGGTAGCGGGTTCGATCCTGGCCGAAACGGTGGCATTTTATGGGGGCGAACTGGTAGAGGACCGCGTATTTCGCGGTGTCAGTGCATTTAAAAAACACCAGGTGATTAAAAGTTTCAGAGCCCTCCACTACAGCGTCTCTCATAATCATACGGCAGTTTTCAGACGTAAAGCCCCGTATATTACTATGATTATTATTACCTAAAGTAACACAAAAGGTAACACGCTATAAGTTCCATAAATTACACACACAAATTAACATAACATTGCTAATTTAGCAGAAACGCGGTGTCACCGACGTTCAATCTACCATGAAAGTTCGCGGGAATGAGCCCTCGAATCGTCCGTAAGGGCCTCCCTACAAAACTATCCGCTAACGGTCCCGCTAACATATAAAAGAGGCAGAGCGTCCCTCCTCTTTACCTTGCGTATAACGTCGTCGCCAAGTCACGCTATAGAGCGAGAACGCAGTCGCCAAGTCACGCTACCTCAATGGCGACCACGCCAATTACAGTGGTATTTTGTCTTTTAGGAATACCGACAGCACGATGTGGAGGCGCCATAATGGGGAACCATGCGTCAGTGTCACAGGGGATGCGATGATATCCACAAACATTGAAGTTGCTTCTACTAAAATCTGTTTTGAAGAGCGTATTAACACGTTTAAATTGCTCATTAAATGCACAACCATACAGTAGCCCACTGAGGGCTTAGTTTGAACTCATTTATGCGGTGTCGTGGCTGCGACAATGAGCATAAAGTACGAGTCTGATGTCATACAACTGCAAGAAATAACTTCCTCCCCAGACCATTCTTTTTATAAGGCTTACTTGGTACGGTCTTCAATTTTTTTTCAAAGAAAGAAAAGCAATACTGAACTTTAGACGAAAACAGAAGAGACGGGTGATGAAATTGTTAGGTGCTTCCCTTTGTGTTCGTCAAACTTTTTTTTCATTTTTTCATTTATTTTACCCCACAAGGCCAGAGCCATTACAGAGGGAGTGGGAAAAATTACAGACATATATACACCAGTAAAACGAACATAGCGAGTAATATTAACAGTAAAAAAACGGGCTTTTATATTCAAGTAACATTTGTTAGCGCTTCTCAAAAACATTTATTGTCGTTGATTGATGTGATTTCAGGTGAAAGACGGTTCCATTCGATCGCGGTGCATGGTAAAAATGATTGCGAGAATGTTTTCGTTTTTTAAAATGGAACACCGACTTTATGGCGATGATCTATGCGGTGGGATCTATACTGTGGCGGAAGAAGTAGTGTACCGTAAAGAGTTGAGGGATGATATATATTACGAAACAAGCTCAGGCGAGTCATTTGTCGACGCGTGCTTAAAGATGGAAGAGAAAGGGTGGTTTTTCAAGGCTGATATGCGAGCAATGCGATTGTAGTGAGAGAGAATTAAACGAGCAGAGTTAATCTGAACGACTTCTATGGCAGTGGTTAATTTTGTTTACATAGAGTGCCACACAAAGGCAGCGTATTGTAACTTTGGCCGAATTAAGGTTTTGTTAAGTATTATTTAACAGAAGAGGGAACGGCGGAAAAGTTGTGGCTTATATGGTTAGCGTTGTTGATGTGTGCACAGTCCAATTAGGATTAGATGAGATGTGGACACTCAAGTATTTATATGAAGAGACAGATTCTAATGGAACACCATTAAGAACTAAACTAAGAGGAGGAGAAATGTTAGGGTTTATGGTGACCCGCATAATTTTGCATTTTTACACTAAGTTCTACTCGCCATTTTTATTGCACCAGTTAAATAACGCAGAAAGATCAGATTGGAGAGCGTTATTGTTATTGGTGCTTTTAATTTTGCAAAAAAAATAACGCAGTCGTCCGTGAAAAGAAAGACGTGTGAGGAAACATCAGCGGGAACATCATTAATGTAGGATAAATATAATAGAGGTTCGAGGACGAAGCCCTGTGGCATACCGGAATTCACGTTAGTGAAGAGTGAATTATGGCCATTAGCTCTAACAAATTGTAAGCGGTCGAGAAGGAAACACCCAATCCATCCGAAAAAGCTTAGGATTGAGGTTAAGAGAGCTGAGTTTGTGAAGTAGAACTTGATGACAAACCTTGTCGGATGCTCTAGAAAAGTCCAAGAATATGCAGTCGCGCGTGATGATTCGTCAAGAACTTGATGTGATGTTTATGAGTGAATGAGAGAGATTTAGTTTTGCATCAGTATGTTTTGCGAAAATCATGTTGTGCAAGCGTGGAAAATGAGTTATCTTCTAAATGACTAACTAATGATTTAAATATATTATGTGCTCAAGCAAGGCCCCGCCGCAGTGGTCTAGTGGCTAAGGTACTCGGCTGCTGACCCGCAGGTTGCGGGTTCATATCCCGGCTGCGGCGGCGGCATTTCCCATGCAGGCGGAAATGTTGTAGGCCGTGTACTCAGTTTTGGGTGCACGTTAAAGATCCCCAGGTGGTCAAAATTTCCGGAGCCCTCCACTACGGCGTCTCTCATAATCATATGGTGGTTTTGGGACGTTAAACGCCACAAATCTAATTTATCTGTGCTCAAGCAATTTACAACATGTACTGATTAGTGAAACGGGTCTGTAGTTTCAGTACTGTTTTCTCTTCTGTCGGTAATGAACAAGCCTGCCCAATCGTAACATTAGGAAGCTATCTTCTCCAGCTTCTCTCTATCACTGTTTTAGACTTCGGAGTTGGCATCAGTGGCCTTCATTCTCTCTTCACGTTAAAACAAACTGCCGGTATACCGTGCTGTGTGCTACAGAAATGTTCCTTTGTCTACGCCAGTGTCTGGTACCTCACTCGCTGCTGCGCCTCTATTGGTCTCTGTTCGTGCAGTATAATGTCGTGTAGATAGCTCTGTCTCACGCACTTCCGCTCGAGTTCTCCATCTGACAGGCCCACGAGTGTTTCTCCGCCTCTTTGCGATTGTTCCCCTTCACTTTTTACGTCATTTTTTTCACCTCCGATGCCCGCATTTCCCGTTAGTTTTTTCTTTCGCACGCCTTACTTTCACGCCCCCTGCGCGTACCATTTCTTCCGACTCGGTAGTCTGGGCTGTTTGTTCCCCAGCTTTTGTGGCGCTGATCGCTCGACCACCGTGTGTGGTCGGGGAGTTTCGTGGAAAACTGAGGTTATTTTTTCGTTTATTCATATACTCTTTTGGGGATATCTAACAGCCCTTGCTTTATTGTAGGCCTGATCGTTTACAGCTGTCTCCCAACGCACAACCCTTCCCCCTTCTCTTCCTCCGGGAAGTTACGAAAGGCGTCGCGGGCGTCTGCCTGGAGGGTATTGGAAGTTCTGTTTGTTCTCATTGTCCCCCCCCCCATTCTCCCTCCGGATCGGCTCTTTGTTCTGCTGTCACGTTTGAGACAGAGCAGAATGAAGTTGAATTGATTCCGATAGATCCCGTCGAATCATGTAATGCCTCTCGGGT
>WOVY01015349.1:0-123917 GCA_013436015.1 Rhipicephalus annulatus
CTCCAGTGATGATGTGGAATCCCTTTTTTCAGCCATCAGACAGCTGAATGGCTCAAATGACCTTACTGATACGTATGCAGCCCTGTCGGCCTTGCAGAAGATCTTGACGACAGGCATCATTCACTCCTCGGAGAGTGGAAATGTTGGAGGTGTCGTTGCCCCATTGGGTGAAGTGCCAGCCTTGCCTGTCGAGCCTGTAAAGCAAGCTGCTACTGGCACGGACATCCGGAAGCTCCTGTTGCCTCACCTAGCTACACTGGAACGCTACCCATGTATGTGCACAATCATTACGCAGCTTGAACTGAAACATAAGATTAAGTGAACAGTTACAGATAGAAAAAGACAACACAAGAAAACAAAGCGACACCGTGATATAATTGTTTTCTAAACTGCTGTGCTGGAGGGAGCACCTCCTTCACTTTCTTGCTCCCCACGGCGGACACCTTAGGCTATTAAATCTACTTATTCACCTTGTTCTTTTTCATAATTTTCGTAGGTCCTCCACAGCAGAGTCTGCGGTCCAGTACGTTGGCACTGATAGCCGGTTTTCTCGTCCGGGCCATTCAGGATAACATTGAATGCGAGGGCTGCCTGGTGAAGCTACAAGCTTCATCTTCCAGCTCCCCAACCACAGCCCTCATTGCTGGCATCGACAGGGGAGGCCTCTCCTATCCCACCTTACCATTTGTGGGATTTGTCCACCACCTGGAGCAAGCTGCCTCCCGAGTGGCTTCCGTGCTTGTAAAGGGACCTCATCCGCTCAAGAAGTTCTCGGCCGTCGTGTTACCTTCACTTCTGAAGAGCCCACTTTTTGATTGTGCCGAGGACAAAAGTGTGCCACGCAAAACAAAGCTGGTCAGCGTAATTCTGCAGAAATTCATGAGGCCATTTTTGTCTAACACCGCCAATGGCCTCACAAAGTCCAACGCCAAGAAAAAGGCACTCAAAACAAAACCCACCTCGCGAAAGGTGCTGAAGGTCTAATTCTGAAGGCCAGACTGTCTCTAAATGTGCTCGTGATTCAGTGTGTCATTTAACGAATAAAACATTTGGCAAGTTGTGATCTATTGTTGCTCTAAGCTTGAATGCATGGATTAGTTGAGTTGGGTGTGTCCTCATTTCGTCACACGTTCAAGTTTCCTTGAACTAATTCCGTAGTCCTTACGGTGCGCCTCGAAGCCGAAATGCAAGCACAGCGCGTAAAACCCAGAAAAAAAAAGCGTGTAATATTTGTTGGCGCTCCCGTCACCTGCATAAAACGCGATAAATCTGACGAGACGGCCAATACAGGTACAACTACCGTAATACAGTTTAAAAGTTAGCGAGCTCATTGCACCAATCTGTGTGACCTGCGTATGAAACAAGCCACAATTGAAGGTGAAGTTGCGCAAGAACTCTCGAAAGGATAAAGTGACAAGTACGTACGCGCACAAAATGTAACAGCCGACCTAGCCTACTTGTTTTCCTGCACTTCGGAGTGCACCTAGCGGACCTGCTAAATATACCTCATTAGACAGAACCAGCATGGCACTGCATAACATTCTTTGACAATGTTGTCTAGGCTGCCAGGAAAAGCTAGCACAGGTTGCGGGCCCGTGCAACAAGCCACCGTTACGAGTGCTGACGTTTCTACGTTTCCTCGAAGTTGGTTGGTTGGAAGTTGGTATATACTGTCTTGTTTCACGTCATGGTAGGCAGAACAAAAAACAAAACAGCTGATGTTTGCAAAGGCACGGGGTTTACACGATCTCGCGCGTTCCGCTGTCGTAGTAGCTGTAGCAGCCGACACGAATTTGAGGATTAAACCCAGTGCCCCCTGGTGAGACGCGCCGTCAACATCGCGGCTTTTCTTGGACCGCGTAGCCCCGTAGGAGAAGGGCGCGTGCGCAGGTCGCTATTTATAAAGCCGGTCCTGATTTCAACGCACTGATCTTGTCTTTAGCTATTCGTTCTTTCTGTTAACCTCGTTTTAGTTTTGCATGCTGTATTCTTTGTGTGTTATTTATCGTTCAGAAGTTTCTGATATATATTGAGTGTTGCGAATTACGTGAAAACAAATGGTCTCGTCGGCTCTCTTCTCAATGATGTTATGTCATCGCTTTTTGGTTTACACGAACCTACACGAGAGCTTGCGCATTGAATAGCGTCGTGACAGGGTCCTTCCCCCGCAGCAGCTGTCTCCAAGCCCACCACCCGGCTCACGTTTTTCTCTGTTCTAGCTCACTTCGACCCTTATTCACCGACAAAAGTCTGCACTGATGCCATTAGTCACGGCATCGGCTCGGTGCTGGCAAAAATGACATTCTAGACAAAATCGCGTGATCGCTTATAATAGTAGACAGCTGTTTTCCTCATAGCCCATTTATTCCATCACAGAGCGTGAATGCCTCACCTTGGAGTTGGTAGTTGCGAAATGTCACCCTTACTTATACGGCTAACCTATTACAGTGCTCACGGATCATCACGCTCTTCGTTGGTTCCCCTATTTGAGAGATCCCACACGTCGTCTCGCTCACTGGACCCTTCGGCTGCAAGAGTATACATACATGGTACTGCACAAGAGCTGCAGACTACACGAAGACGTAGATTGCTTGTCACCCTATCCTGTGGGTAAGAAGAACTATACGAGAAATGACTTCATCAAGAAACTTTTTTCGTGTCCCCGCTACTTGGCCTTGGCGAGGAGCCCGCATAACCCCTCTGAATGTCATCGTAATAAGGGTTGTAGCCCAAGCCTGAAAAAGCTGGAAGAAAGGCGAACAGAAGGCTTAAGGACAACGCGAGATGACAACCTTTATTAGAAAGGAATTTAACCAAGTTGCCATATAGCCGTTCTTCTTTTGTAGGGCTGTTTGCCTTCTGGGATTACACCTTATATCGACACAATCTGGCACCCACATGTGCTGATTTACTGCTAATTGTACCAAAACAGCTACGTTTCACTCTCTTACGTGAGCTTCCTAATGCACCAACCACTGGTCATCTTGGCGTTTCTCGCCTGTATTACCATGTGCGCCGCCACTTCTACTGGCCGGGCCTTGCACGTTCGGTGCAGCGATAGGACAACGCCTGCGAAATTTGTCAGCGCCGCAAAAGGCCATCGGCACTTCCTGCCGCCTTCCTTCGGCCTATCAACATCCAACAGAAGCATTTTTTTCTGAGTCAGTTTTGATCTTCTAGGGCCCTTTTCCTCATTCACTTCGAGCAACAAATGAGTCACTATTGCCACACATTACGTGACCCGCTACGCAGTCACCCGAGTCTTGTGCACCAGCTTTGCTATGAACGTCATTCTTTTTTTTTGCTCCCAGACCATAATTCAGTGCATGCTGATCCACGCCAACAGCTAATAGATCCAGGTCGTACCTTTCTTGCCCAAGGTATAGACGATATTCTGCGGTCCTGATCGGCCCACCATAAGCTACGACCTTGCACCACCCCCCCCCACAAACGAGCTTACAGAGTGCTTAAACCGAAGCCATGCAGACATGCTTTTCAAACGCGTGTCGACACTGATCCCAGTGACTAGGACATTGTACTACCATTTGTCACGTTCGCGTACAACTCCTCCCTCCCACGACGCTAGTGTATACTCACCGTTTTACTTTTTTTATTTTGACGCGAACCAACGTTGTTAATGAATACGTTCCTTCTGGATTTGGCAGAGTCGACCACCGAATATGCTCGCAATGCTATTGCTCGCGCTGACCACTCTCGTTAGCTCGCCCACAGCATATTGATGTCTTCTCAACAAATACAGAAGCACCTTTACGTAGAGCGACATCACGAAGAACGGTTCCTAGTGGGTTCTCTCATTCTTCTCTTGCCCCCAACACGATGCGTTGGTCTTTCAGAGAAACTTCTTTCTCGTTTGAAGGGCCCATACTACGTGCTTTAACAAGCAACAGACATTACGTACAAAATTTTACCGGATCAACCCACGACCTTCTCGCCTTTGTCACCTCGTGATGTGGTTGATGTATGAAGGCTCAAACGCAACCACCCACTTTTTACTGTAGCCCAATAAATGCACAGCGGGAATTCCCCTTGTGCTAGGACTTTTGGGTCAGCTGCTTATATGAGCCACTTGGTTCTAATTGCACTAAGAAGTTTCAGCTGATTCAACAGCGACTGGCTTTCATTCCACTTTTGGAACCTTTTTGGTAGAGCCCACAAAATCTGAAGGGATTTGAGTGTCTCCCGTTGCATAAAGTACTTCAGTACTATCAATGATATACACTTGTAGGTATCAACTGGCTGTTGCGTGCGCTTCCACAGCTATTTTGCGTATGTCATAACACTGTCCTCGGCTGAATGATGGAAGAGTCGAAAGTCATCGCAGCGAGGGGTCCTGCAGTTTTGATGGATGTGTTGAACCTTATTGCATTCAAGGCAAAATGGTTGGCGGTCAGTTATCAGAACGAAGCTTTGCACCCCGCAGACAGCTAAAATGTGGTGTTGTGATCGGCCCCGGTGTCTTGACCCCGCTTGAACGTGTGGACGGATTTCGACTTTGCCGTGCTTTCTGACTGTCTCGTAAGCGACAGCACAGCAAATTTTTTATCTCCGTCGGCTGCCCTCAAGCCCTTTTTGCCCGCACGGCCGGCCGACGGATTACCTGGAAAGGGCTGTTTTGCTGTCTGGGCTGCCTAGAAAGACGGGTCCTCTTTGCGTTGTTGGAGTCGTCGGAATGCGCCTGACAATGAATGAAGTGACGGAAAAACCGGAGTGCCTTTCGTAGTGTTCTTTTCCTGCGCTTCCAGACTGCCCAGCGGCCAGGCCTCCTCGATGAGTCATCCGAGAACCTTGCCAAACCGAAGGAATCTACTCTGCGCGTGAGCTGAAGGTCAACGCACCGTGGCAGCTGTGCCATGTTTTTTGTGTCTGCTGCCCCTTCCCTGTAAGACGATCGGTGCTTGCTGTTCGCCCTTTTCTTTAAGGGGTTTGGGACTTGGCCTTTCCGTGAGCGCAGTGAAAGACGATGGTTCGCGAGTGCAGTGATAGACGCTGATTACATTGGAGGATTTTCGACTCTTCTGTCTTCTCTCGTAGGGATTCTTGAGAAGGCGGAGGGTATAAAACGCGTGCGCCGAGATGCTTGGGTGTGCTTTTTGCTTTCTGTCATGTATCATGCTACCTAATCATGTAAATACTGTAAATAAATGTTTCAGTTCTCAGCTCGGTCTCCTAGGTTCGTCTTTACCCTAACCCTCGGTTGACTCTGGGTCCCGCCGAAGTCCCCCAGGCACAACAGTGGGCAGTATCGGCAACGCGGACTTCAGCGGCGAGGGAGAAAACCACCATCATCATAGCGTCTGCATTTGCTCCACGTACGCTACTTTCCAGCTTTCTTGTGACATTGTCTTGACATTCCCAAATACTTGGAGTGCCTCGTGAACATCGGCACCCTTCAATTGCCCAGGAAGCCATAGAAGTTTCATATTAATTTCCATAGGCTCCCCGTAAATGACACGGCATCAATAACTCGACCAAAAATTCACCTCTTGTGACCAAGTTTGTTTTTGTTGCCGTTGACTTGCATATTACCCCACAAACATGATACATTTGAAATTTACCTATAAAGCCTAATTTCTTCAACTCAATAATTTCCCGAAGAGTATATCTGAAATACGAAACCCGGTAAAGGCCAACAGCTAGAGACACATGCTTCTACAACAGAATTCACAACCACCTTACCGGTGGGAAGGCGAAGAGCTGCAACACGGTAGTCACTGCGATGGGCTGAAGCCAGAATAGCACATGACCTGGGTGCAAGAATACTTTAGGTGAGTGAACTTCAGGACTAAGCGCGGCTCGGTAATGTTGTGCCTCTCAAGGAGCCCGAGATATGGCGCTACAAACTTTGCCACAGAATCTCTCCTCGCCCTCTTTCGGTTTAGGAAAGCCCCGTGACGCAGGAAAGTCGCTGCGCTCATTCATCATCGCCACAACACCATCGCCGCACCCTGTACCTTCTTCCTTATCACCCCCTCTTTCGCAGCGCCGCTCCATGGGTGTCATGTGTTGTGGTTGATATCACGCGGTAACCCAGTTATCTCAGATTTGACAACCGTCGCCCACGTGCTGGATGTGCTTTGCGGAATTTCCAGTAGCCCGCCATGGTCCTCAGTCAAGGGAGCATTCTATCGGCACGCAGCAAACGAGAACATAATCGGTCCCTCCCTGCCAAGCGCTGACTTTGTGGCGTTTGCTCAACTAAAATATTTTTGCACCGTGACCTAGGCCCATGGCCGATAAATGCTTTGAAGCAAGGAACACGAAAAACGCGGCAAGCCAGTAGAGCGTGGTAAATGCTTGTGCTCTATAGTGTAGTAAGGGTGTGCAAAGGGAAAGAGAGCGTTAGGAGAAGAGCTGTGATGAAGAGTAGGAGTTGAAGGAAAGAAGAAAGAACGAGAAAAAGAGAGAAGAGCAACAAAAAGAGGGTAATAAATACAGCAACAGATATGAAGAAAGAAAGGAATAAAAGAAATGAAAAATAGAGCAACAAAGATAGAGAAATGGAAATATAAATAAACACACAAAAAAGACAATAGCAACAGAGATAAGAAAAAGAAAAAAAAGAAATAGAGGACGAATGTAAAAAACAAATTGCTAGACTTATCAAAACCGCCAATGCCAGGACTGCCTAGGTGCCCATCAGCTCGTCTGCCTGTTGAGCATTGCATCTTAGGCTCGTTACGTTATTTGTTATTTCTTTTAATTTCAACATATTACAGGCTTTGAATGATATCGCAGGAGTGGAGGTAGAATACAAATTTGCAATAAAACACAATATTTACTGAACTTTAAAACCAATGGTTAGTAGTGTTAAAATTCACTGAGAATAAAAGATTCAATTTGACCGGATAAATCATTCCGGATGCGAATAGTGTGGACAAAGATTTGTATTGACGTGCATCAGTTCGGTGATCAAAAAAAGCCATGTTCAGTTAATTATCATTTCGGGTGACTGTGGTTTCAGTCTGTCTGATGTCGTTGCCTAGTAAAAAAATTGTGGACAGTGAATTAGCTATATAGCATAAAATAACTCTAAATTGTGAACGGGACGACGAGAAGAGAGACACCTAGTAAGCTGAACAGTATGAAGATAGGAACTAACTAGGAGAATAATAGCTATCGTATAACAATTACACATGATGATTGCTTTCTTCGGAATAGGCTGAATTTTTTTGTCGGATATTTTGTGCGGTTTGCATATGACAGCCTTACTAGAATATTGAATGTACCAGACTTTTATAAGTGAAGATTCTTGTGTTAGTTAGGGCTGAACATAGAGTACATTGCAGATACTCTGGCCGTCTAAGCGCAATGTTGCAGATGAATTCAATGTGGTGTGACTGAAAAGTATCGTCAGTGAATAAGAGACCATTTTAAACACATTTTATATGGTAACGCGATGAACGAATAAGTAGAAGAAACCATTAATGATTGAGATGCCGACAGTGGTATTGAAGTTAACTTGAACCTTTGAAGTGTCGCATCATAGCTTGAATGAAACAAACGAATTATCAAGGATGATGTGCTCCTTACTGGTTTCAATCGCATGCTACAAGACGCAACTATGCGCATATATATATACATGTGGATTTTAATGCTTGATTGAGAGAACGCATTGAAGAACGAATTTACACTGCTGTTGTTCAAATGATGTGACAACTTGGCACGCTGCCAGTAAGAAATAAGACACAATTAATGAAAAGAACAAAAAGGGAGTTTATTGAAGGAACTTTGCTCGTGTGCATAACGAAGGCAAGCGCACGATATGCCACGCCAGTTTCGGTGACAGCACAAAAGAGAGTTCAAACATAGCGTTTACATACAAAGCAACTCAGTGTAAAATTACATATATGTACACATCTACGATCAATATTCTTCTATATTTGGAAGACATGGTGTGAAATGTATAATTAGGCCGCATAAATAGAATAGCTCATTATATTTTAGACAAACGAACTAATCTATAACCTTTCACGACGTTCTCACGCATGCATAGTGATAGAACTTTTCGACGAAAAAGACAAGAAACTTTCATGCTTTCAAGTAGGTATGTTTTTGCTCGTTTGTCTTGTTCAGGTTTTCTCTTTGGCAAAGGCTGGACACGTGACATCTAAGTTTTATCTCGTGTCGTCAAGGCTCACTGAAAGCACTTTCTGGGAGCCACCTATACGTTGCAAGGCTGAAAAATTGAAAAGTGATTGCAATCTCACAACAATATTCAGCATAATTTTAGCATGGTAATTTCTCTATGCTAATATAGTAATGAATTTGAGGAAGCTATATAGCATGGGCAAAATTATAATAATTTTGATAAATGTATTTTCAGAGTAAAGTTTACTAACGCAGAATCGACGCATCGAAGGAGTAAGGAGGTGCACATTCAACGTTATCTCTCCAAGTTCCTTTCAAGGTGAAGCTATGAGGATGCCGCAGACCACCATCACACACCTCTAGCGGGGCAACTGTGCTTTCAGTAACTGTGCATACATGATTCCATTTAGGCGACCACGCTTTCAACTCTCATTACCAGGAAAAAAATTTGACGGAAATGCTATCACGGTTGCGAAGAAAAGTACTGTGTCGCCAGCAGCTGTGTCTGGAGGTATTTTGGACAGTGAGCCTAATGAGCGACATGCTTTCAAGCACACACCCCTTGCTTCTTTCTTTGCACCTGCTTAATTTATTATGCAATTCCGAAGAGACCCATTGCAATGCTATTAGAAACAAGCAGCATCATTTGAAAAACGGTCAGTATAAGGGATCGGGAATTCAGATGATAATGCGTTGCCAGTGACCAGCAATCAAAATTCTGTGCAATTATTAGCCTGTTTCTGGATGAAATAAGAAAAAACGTCTTGATATGTTCTGCAGAGACATGAGATGGTCAGCATAAAGAGATACAACCCACTTATGCTAGGATGTCCTACAATTCATACTCGCATGGAAACTTGAAGTAAGTTACAAATGAATTCTTCTGAATGTGACATAAATATTGTTACCTGGAGCGTCCTCAATGTTGCATTGAACGACCATAGATGCACACCCACTATGAGATGTTTCTACCAACATTCAATGAGGCTGTAACGGCTTGGCACACACTTGCTTCAGGATCAGTATTTCGAAACTATGCGACTTTAGAAAATTTACAGAACCTCTAATCATTGCTGTCCTATAAATTTCAAGTTTACCGGGTATTTGTGGAAAACGCCACCACTAGGCATCAAAATTATATTGTGCCTCTTCTCTTGCGCATTTTCGTTGTCTATCTTTTTGTTTTCGATGTTATGGTTGGGTTGCCAGCGGTGGTTGAAGAGAAGCCTATCGATGTGGCCTAGCGGCGCTTCGCAAGAGATGTACAACAAGTAACCCAGGAAGTAGCTCCAGACCAAGACGCTAAAGAACTGCGTCACCTGCAAGAACGTAAAATTTAGGGCCCATCTTAAAGCAAACAACTGACATTGGCCATGGAAAAAAACTGAAACGCGAAAGGTTGTTCAATTAAAAGTGGTCACACACACACACACACACACACATATATATATATATATATATGTATGTATAATATATATATATACATATATATATATATATATATATATATATATATAAAGATACAGTGCAGGCTGTAGACAATTGACATGACGTACAAAATACCCAAATAAAATATAAATGAAAAGCTTTAACCTCAGTATGGGCAACAAGTTTCCTTTCATGCATTCAGATTTCAAAAAAAACATGAACCAACGTTTAATACGGGGAGAAAGACTCTAGAGCAATCAAACGCAAATCAATTGCGTATTATAAACTTATAACATAGAGAAAAGACTGGGAAAAGGGAATCGTGGTTGTGAAACATAAAATGTTGATTTGGTTGTCATAACACCTCCAGTTCTCTTAGCTGAACTAGGCAAAGTATTTATGATTGTCATCCGTGAAGGATCTGTTAGAAAATGAGCCGTGTTTCTCAGACATCAGAGAGCATTCTTCACGTGTTATTTTTTAATACTTACCAGACTGAAGTGAGAGAAGTATGTCCGCTCCTTGCAAAAATGGTTCATTAAGTCATACAGAGGCATGTGGACCAGGTAAACAGCAAAGGTTAGCTTGCTCAAAGGGCCAAAACCTCTCCAGCTCAAGAAGGAGTTCATTATGCCTGCAAAATCATACCCATTAGGCTTCGTGGTTTCATGGGAAAGACCAACAACACAATAAACCGTGAAACGTGTTTCACAAGGCGCTGAATATAAGAAGGTCCTAAATTTTCAATGAATAATATTGTACCCCCTCAGAAATCATTCCTCATGCTGCACAGACCTTTCGTTATTATAAGCCAAACTTTAAAATAGGAATAAGTCTTCATATAGTGTGAAGAAATGGTGTACGCTTCAAAGCAGTATTGTAGAAGCCACCAATTCATATACAAAAATGCATCGCAGCGGCCTCCTAAAGTGCTTTGAGAGAATCTTACGGCACTAATGACTATGCCATTGAAAACTAAAAATATCAACTTAAAAATAGACATTGTAGAGAATGGGGAATTCATACGGTAATGCATAGCAAATGCCCAGCAATACAGATTCGATATATTCATTATCCCGTTTCGGAATGGAGTAAGCTAGAAGGCCTTTAGATACGCCACTGATGCATAAAATAAATATTCGATGTTAGGGGAGAAAACCTACTGATGTTGGGATATTTACCGAAATTCTACTGGCATGTACTGTTGAAGTTCAGCACGTGGAAACGTGAGTAAATGAGGAGGTGAACGTACAGTTGTGGATCACCGGTTAGTTCGTGAGTCTGTATAGCGCACGCTGTACAGGCTTATTCGCGCACTGCCAGCACTTCGGTATCTATCTATGTGTCTATCTATCTATCTATCTATCTATCTATCTATCTATCTATCTATCTATCTATCTATCTATATATCTATCTATATATCTATCTATCTATCTATCTATCTTATCTAACTATCTATCTATCTATCTATCTATCTATCTATCTATCTATCTAAGCGCTTACGTCTAGGTGCTTTTGTGATCACCCCCTTAGCTTGGCTTGAACCAAAATTAGTATGAGACGGTATGACAAATATAATGCGCTGATCATAATTTGAATTATGGATGTGACAATCCCGTGGCTTACGTCTTCAAACACTTTCCTCCTAACAGTGGCACATAACCGCGGGTGCATACGTGCCACTGGTGTGCGGTTACGTGCCTTAGGTGATTTACGCTTGGTATCTAGCGAGGAACGGCGGTAACACACGTGGATAAATTTAACGCATGAACGGTAAAAAATCTGACATCGAACCCTGGGATTTCACGTCGTAATAAAGGTTTTTGCTCCAAAGCCATGCCAGCTTTCAGACTATGTTTCAAAAGACCCCAATGTTCGTGAAACGTCAATCGTGGTTGCAGTGTGGGCTAACCAATTTTTTAAACATTAGGTATGTTCTGCTATTCGTCACGTCGGGTTAACATTCATTGTAGTTAGGTGCCATCCGCTAAAGTTGGGTTATGTAGCAGTGCCCAGGGCTACTACATTAGCAAGCACCAGCGCAATATATTAGCTTATCGCTTCTGGTTTTGCTAATACTTATGCTCTTGTTGGCATCGTTGCGCAATTGCAAACTAGTTATATAAACTTCGGTAACTGTTAAATATATGTCTACGCGAGCAAGATTTGCACATATATTTTAACGTCGATTCATAATGTCTGTGCATAAAATAATTGAATATATGATCACCTTCACTGCGTGCGCTTCGCATAACGTCGATTCCTAAAGTACGACGGATCTGCCAAATTTGTGTGACAGATTTATTTCGTTCGTACAAATAAAGTATTTTTGTAACGGTATTTTTGCTCGGAGTTTCCACATAGCAGATGTGACGCTTTACTCTCTCTCCCGTGTTCCAATACGTGCGCGGTTGAATTGAACGAATGAGCAGACTTGTAGGCATCAAAGCACGCGCTTGAGCTTTACACACCCCGAAATTTCGCCGTGCAACAGGCGCAGCAATGCAGTTTCTTGCATGCCTTCATGGTCTCTAATTATATGCGCTTGACTGTGCATTGCGAGTTCTATCGAAGCACTGTAATCGGACCCCAACACTGCGCAAAACAGGAAACGCTAGGTTAATGTAAGGAAACCTCCGCACATTGCTCGATCTATGTGCATTGCTCAAATCTAAAGTCCTTTTGCACCTTTAACAATAGTGTTACGGAACATGAAACGCCTTCGAAATAATTGGGCTTGTGCACCGTTGATTGATATGTGGGGTTTAACGTCCCAAAACCACCATATGATTATGAGAGACGCCGTTGTGGAGGGCTCCAGAAATATCGACCACCTGGGGTTCTGTAACGTGCAGACAAATCTGAACACACGGGCCTACAACATTTACCCCTCTATCACAAATGCAGCCGCCGCCGCCGGGATTCAAGAACCACGCCTGAAGCTTTTGTAAAGGGTTGGAGCATTTGAACCGCTCACTACTCAATTCGCATTGTGTAAAGCCCGGCCGGTTGTTACTTTGCTTCTAAAACGCTTCACTACTCTTAGTACTCAGATTCTTTTCCCGATATCAACCGTGCCTAAGGCCAATTTGCAGCTGCGTTTGAAGCACCGACGTGGCTCAGTGGTAGAGTACCGGGATGGTGTGCAGGGAACCCGGGTTCAAATGGCATTCTGTCTTTGGCGTCTTTTATTTACACAATTTTTTTTGTGTTTCCCATGATAGTTGTTACGAACACCGGCGGCGGTGGACAATTATGGCACGCATGACCCTTGTTGTGATCTCATAACAGCTTTCGGTGTAAAAAACACGTCCAGTCGTGGCGGCATCACCCCATGGCAAGACCAGAGCGCGAGCGTTATCTATCAGCATTTGTGTACTCGCGATGGTACTTTTTTGTTTGTCAGTAGATGACGCAAAAACCGGACTTGCTTTTTTTTCAGTTAAAGGTTGATGGCACTGTAGGCAGTGGCCACATTACCACTGCACAGCATCACACGTGCTCACTTGCTATCTTTCATAAAAGACGACAATGTACATTTTCTCGACACTTTTCCGTCCTTTATGCACTGTAAAAACGTAGTCTACAATGTTAACAGAATGGCAGCATGATTTGGCAAAACCAATCCTTCACCCTTCCTCATGGCGGAAGCTAACTTCAAAAAATGCTGCATCACTATAAACTCTATTACGTGCCATTGATATACGTGTTGCGCATCCGGGTTCTTGTTATGACGTCACTTGGTAGTATTAAAAAAGTAAGCATTTGATTGATTGATTGATTGATTGATATGTGGGGTTTTACGTCCCAAAACCACCATATGATTATGAGAGACGCCATAGTGGAGGGCTCCAGAAATTTCGACCACCTGGGGTTCTTTAACGTGCACCCAAATCTGAGCATACGGGCCTACAACATTTCCGCCTCCATCGGAAATGCAGCCGCCGCAGTCGGGATTTGAACCCGCGACCTACGGGTCAGTAGCCGAGTACCTTAGCCACTAGACCACCTCGGCGGGGCAAAAGCAAGCATTTCATCTTAAAAATTTGGAGTCATACACCCGAACTGGCCTCTGGGATAGCTTGCCGCTAGAGTGTGCCTTGTTGTGTTTTGAGAAAACACATTTCCACGATGCCTTCCAACTTTTCAATTTTTCTGGCACTTGCAATGTATACTTAAACTCACTTTAGATATTGTCAGAAAGAGCTTTCTAGTCGTAAAAAGAGTAGAGCACATTTATAAATAGCAGAATTCTCCCATAAGGAAGCACATTGTTATAAATTTTTGTTTGCTAATTCTATCCTATTTTTTTTTCAACAAGCTTCATCACATCCCAGAAAAAGCAGACTATTGAGTTTTTCATTATGAGGACCTGTAACTGATATAACTGTTCATCGGTAGTAGTTGTTGCAATCAAATGCAGTAAAATATTTAAGACGGCTCATTGCGTAAGTCGCAGAAGGCTTTATAGTACCTTAGCTTGACTTCGTGTATCTGTTATGTTCCTGAAAACTCTCTTAAGCAAATATCATTCGCTTTGTGAACAAACAAACCAACAAATCACCTACCTACCTAACTAACTAATTAACTAAATCGCTGATAAGCCAAATGAAAGGCATCGATCAAATTACTGACAGGAGGTTATTTAAATATTTTGCACGGTGTTTCAGACTAAGAATCTTTAAAAAATAAAGCTTATCTATGCCTTCCTCCCTTTTCTCTGTTTTTGCTTTAATATAAATGAAGAGTACTTCTTCCTGACAACGGAAGTAGCGAAAAAGTCACAACTTTTCCGCAAAGCCGAAGCAATCAATAAGCTAGCAACAAACTATAATGTCACGCGAAGAATGGCAAACAGACCTAAACATGCCCTGCGTCGCTCGTGCGCAATCGACGCATAAACCGTGCTCACAGGTGCACATGAACGCGAATACGTGCTTCAAATATTACTTTGCTGTGTCTGAAAAGCGTGCCCTTCTTGCAAACAGAGAGAGTGCAGTAAGTGCAGAGACTTTTGTGCGCCCTGTAACTACAACAGAATCGTTCCGGTGGAAGCTCGAGGCGTATGAGTCTCCCTACTGCGAGATAAGCGCGCGCATGCGTGAACGTCTACATGCCCCTTCTCCCTTCTGCGTGGGGCAAAGCACGCGTGGGAGATGAGAGCGTGCGCTGCTACTTCGTGACAATCAGGCGACCGGTGCTAATTGCGCCATCTCACTAGTAACGCTGAAAACACGATTGCTCCCCCGAGATGGGCGTCGCCAGGTGTAAGTGGTAGATATATATAACTTGCCGTTTCATCGTAGGAGGTGCTTCTTCGTGGTTCAGAGGCTTACTCTTCGTCCTCACAAGCAAGAGGTCTGACGTTTGATTCCACGCGACGAAGTCTTATCGTGGATTCTTTTTCTTACTTGCGATAATATATATATATATATATATATATATATATATATATATATATATATATAATATATATATATATATATATATATATATATATATACGGTTGCAACGGTGATGCCAACACCGGCATCAAAATTCACCCGCTAGTATATATTAGATTTTCATATAATTGCTATCAGAATAAAAATATATACTGCAGTCTCCGCCATAATTCAGGAGGCCATATTGCGATTTGGTGCACTCACCATGCAAAATGACAACTGGCGGACGAAACAGGTGGACATCTGCCAATGTAAAAGTTAAAAGCAAGTATTTATTTCTTTATGTGCCCCGCCGCGGTGGTCTAGTGGCTAACGTACTTGGCTGCTGACCCACAGGTCACGGGATCGAATGCCGGCTGCGGCAGCTGCATTTCCGTTGGAGGCAGAAATGTTGTAAGCCCGTGTGTTCAGATTTGGGTGCACGTTAAAGAACCCCAGATGGTCAAAATTTCCGGAGCTCTGCTCGAAGCCGTCTCTCATAATCATATAGTGGTTTCGGAACGTTAAACCCCAAATATCAATCAATAAAGTATTTCTTTACCTGAAGAAAACTTTACTTACCATCCTATGAGGAATGACTGGGGAGCACGAAAGAGCAGTGCTTATGTAGGCTGCAGTTTGAACGCTCTTCTTTTTCCTTCCCTCCAGCCACCCATAAATGAGTGTGCGGGTTGGACACGAAATGTAAGGATTTTTTTTTTCATTTTCACTAAGTAAAAAAAAAGTTGTTAGTTTTATTTGTTATCTTGGTTTATCTTCGTATGTTTTATCCATAAAATTTTGTCGAATGTTCACCTTTAAAGTTAGAACTGCTGCATCTTCAATCATTTTATGAAATTGTTAAGCAAAGTTCCTACCTCCACGCTTCGTAGAACACGTCAGCGTAATCCAAGACAAGCAGATGGACCACAGTATTCTGTCGAAGAAAGCCGTGGATAGCTTTCCCCATTCACCAGTTGGCTCTTTTTCATGGTACCACGGGTACTTGATAAACACGCAGGTGATACCACAAGCGAGACTCGCTATCCAGCATAGTGCAGCAACTACCTGCGTATGAAAACAGAACGAAGCAATGAGTTATGAAGTGTGAAACAATTGAAAAGGGAAGGTGGCATGCTAGGAGTTCTCCAAACAGATTAATGCATGGCTGAAGCCAGCAATAAGATATCTTTCCAAATATTCCTCAATATTTTCCACTGTTAAATACTTCGACCTTAAATTTTAAATTTTTTTCTTCATTGCTAAGCAATCTATGCTGATGGACATCAACATATAGGTTTAAGAACTGTTATAGATACGCCCGAACTTGAACATAATAATTACGAAAATTGTCACAGTGTACTGTGCTTCACATACAGCTTTCAGCACGAGATATATTTGTTTTTCGTCTTCAGCTACAATTGCGCATGCTTTCCACGTAATGGCAGCGAAACATACCACGTTTCGCTGTTGAAATATAAAGAAAATGAAACAGAACACAAAGGAAACCTATGTGTCTTCTACAACGCTGTTGGTGTGAGTGCAATGTAGTTTCAAACCTAAACGAAAACTCACATTTTTGATGAATTCATAGTAGGCTGCGTAAACTACATTTCATGGTCGCACACTGCATACGCGATTAGAAACACAAGTAAAAAAATGTTTAAGTGCATTCGGGTGCTGGCAACATGCCTTCTCTTAGGCTACGCATGCTACTCTTTTCTTAGTAGGCTTTCTTGCTTCGTCGTGGTTCGTCGCCATCATGAATTTGCGCACGTTATAACGTAGCGAAAAAATAGGAAGAAAACATGGTTCGTTACCTTCGAGAAGTGGCTGCGACTGAAGCTGTCTTTTAGCAGCCACGTAATGCATCCAGAGAAGAAGCATACCGCATGGTAAAACGGCTGCACGTAGTAAAGGTTCATTACTTTTCTCACCATGCTGTCAAAACAAAGAAGTAGAGAAACACACACATCACGCATGAGAAAACGCCTAAAACGCAATCAATAAATACAGCTATATTGCACGCTAGGATGCTTCAAACAAACGCAGTGGTACTTTGGATACACACAAACACTTTTAAAAAGCTTTTCGGCAAAGCATTCACTTATATCTCTACCTATACTGCTGACGACTTGATTCATTTACATCTGCATCATTTATTTATGTCTTGAGCCAGTTTGCGTGGTGTTAAAAACATTGCATTTACGTGCGCTTCATCGCTTCCCTGCATATGCCTTATCCATGCGTGCCAGGGGTTCGGTTGCTGAACATGGAGCCATGAACAAGTCATGTAGGATGGCCATCGGTGTGACCGAACATTTGCGATGTCTTGTCGGTAACAAGCTGCTTTCACATTGCTAGCCGAGTAAGCGATGTCAGTGGCAATACGAAAACCAGTTGGTATACAATGATTGCGTGACGCTCACACAGCAAGCGTTAAAACTTGTTCATGATTAAATATATTAGATGTATCATGAAAGTGCAAATGCCAGACTATTGTTTTCATGGGACTAAGCCTTGCTTGAATACACCAGTTACAAATCAAGGCAAGGTATATTAAAATAGGTCGTGAAGGCTCGGGCGAAGAGCGGTTCAGAAACTATTGCCAGCGACATCAGCATAGGAAGTTATGAGGGCTGAGATTGAAGCGTGACTATGCGTGGAGGCTACAAACACAATTAGTGAAAAAACCAAGTTTGATTCAAAGTCGAAGCAACGAATAGGTTTTACAAATAAAAGCAAGAGTTGCATGGCCTCAAAGATACACCCCGCATGCTCGCCATCTCGGAGGCCATAAAGAGTCTCGGAATGCCTGACAGATAGCCGCCCATTATTTAGCGTTTGCTGTTTGCTTGATCAACGCATCTGGAAAGACATAATATGCTTTCCACTAGATGGACTTAGTTGTCCATTTTTCGAGCTGTTTGAAAGTTCCTGTGTGTTTTCACGGCGATGGCTACAAAATCTCGGCCTTTTTATACGTAGTTTGAGGCTTCCTAAATGCTTCTACAAATCGCCGAATTGGCTCGTTTTCGTGGTGACACTTGTCGAAATAGATCCGTTAAAGGGGCCTTGAAACACTTTTTCAAGTAACCATGGAATGAATTCACTAGGAGAGCTTATTGCCTCACGAATTCAACGCCGCAAAATTTTCAAAAATCTATTCAGTGCGAGTGGATATACAAAAAGGTTTGCCGCATGCTGCAATTGCATTACCTTTTCTCTCGTTCCTACGAAAGCGCTGGTAGCTAAGCAGGGAGAGGTGACAGGGGCAAAGACACTACTGAGCCTCGTGACCTTGAGCACTTTTTTTCTTCAAATGCGCAGCTTTTTCAGTCTGATCACTCACGCACGCATGGACAAGTAGCGGCCTCCCGCGGCAATTTTGGTAACTTGATTTTTCGGTCACAGTCGCACAGATGATTTTTTCGCTCATGACCGACGGGGCCGACACCGACGGTGGGATTTCGGCGACACGAGCTCTCTAACGCTATCGCACTAAAATGTCTTCACCCGAACAATATTATGAAAGTGTAAAGAACAAAGTATTTATGTTTTAAAACTTATGTTTTAATGAAAACAAAGGTTTTTATTATTACAAAAACCTTTTTTCTAGCGCTCTCTGCCTACGCTAGTATTACTCAGTGCAGCCCTTGGACTGCATGGGTATACAAATTCAGCTGTGAAAACCCACGCCCTCACGTGTTTTAGTGTTGTGCGCTTGCTTGCGTTCTCTGCTGTGCGCGAAATTGTTAGGTGCCTTTCATCGTTAGTGAACGTCTTCAGTGCAGTGTCCAAGGGGCAGCGGAACGATGCGAATTACACTTAAACCCGAGTGCTTTCGTCGGTAGCTGTGGAAAGGATGTGCTGTGCGAGGATGCAGTAGCAACAAACGTATGCCTGTTGACCCATGTCTTATAGACAAGAAACAAGGAAAATGGTTCGGTATGCACTGCTCGCTGGATTTTCATTAATCAGTTCTTCTGAAGCCCGGTTTCCTTCTTGAGCATTCAGTGCCGACTTTTCGCGTTATCAGTGAGCTGATTGTTGAGTTATCTCTCTATTACGGTATATTTTGCATGTCTTCATTCGCATATGTAGCAGTATTCTATCAGAGCATATTGCAAAAACAGAAAACAAAACATAACGCAGGGAGTGTCAGCAGTTTCTTTGTATTCTTATTGCCACTTTGTGCAGTGAAAGAAATTGGAGTTATTATGATCCTTGATGTTATAAAAGTACAATGCAATCATTTTGGCATGACTAGGCGTCATTTCTTCTTGCTAAAACAGAGAGAGAGAGAGAGAGAGAGAGATAAATAGAGAGGAAAGGCAGGGAGGTTAACCAAGCTTGGCTCGGTTGGCTACCCTACACTTGGGGTGGGGGAAAAGGGGAATAATAGAACGAAAAGAGACAGAAAAGAAGAGGAGTAAGAAAGAGAAGCATAAATAGTCAGCTCGAAAAGATCACAAGCATTGGGCATGCCAAAGAACCTGCTTATGTGTGAAAGAAATAAGCCACACTGCAGATATCACTTGCATACGCTGCTACGCTGTTGGTTTCCTTAATCAATTGGTGGCAGATGCCACCAACGGCGAACGAAAGTTCAAAAAATAAGCTTCTTTTTAAAACCGAGGGAAAGTCAACAGCTGCACATTTAAACAACACTCTTTAGTCACGATTTTGTTTTAGATATTGTGCCATTGACTTGAAGTCCACTATTAGATGACTCACCGGGGATTGCCTTAGCGCTAGTCCTTAGCAATCAGGGGCCCATGAAAAGTAATTTGACATCAAATTTTGCGCTGGTGCACACAAAAGACGTCACTGGTTTTCGAACTATTGCGTCACATCCACTTTATTTTTTCGTTCCACCGGAAGTGTTCTCTCCTCACAGAGACGGCGCTGAGCGCGATGAGCAGCTGATCAGCCGCCATTTTGTGAACGTATGGGGTTATGAGGAGCCTTCGCTAGAAGTCTATATGTCTATTTTTTTTTGTTCATACACAACCCCGCTTTGCCTGGAGGCGTTACAGCAAGGGGGTGTAAAAATGAAAAAAAAACATCTTCGAAGTTACTGCACACTTGCTACACACACCATTCCAGTCAATAATTACTACACACACACTTACAATCATTAATTGTTTTGACAAAAAAGAATTACCGTACAGCTTCGTCCTGGCCCTGTATGGTCTTACTTTGTGTATATGATCCATACGTGCAGATATGTGCTCTGGCTTTTTTGAATAAAAGTCTCTCTCAATTCCTCTTTCAATATGAACTATCTCATATAACTACTACAAACATAATTTTTACATCGTGATGATAGTGACTTCTAGTTTAATTCCTTTTTTTTTCATTACGGAAGAACTGTAATTTCTTCAATACCTATACCTACTCAAAACAAGCTGGCTGCTCTATTTTAAACTTTTCTTATATAGTTAATCAAGCCTACTTGTGTCGCATCCCAAATAGTACACGCATGTTACTGAAATTGTTCGAATACAGGTGAGGTAAACCTCATTACTGGTGAGGTAAGCTCATAATCCGCACATCTCAATTTTTTTAAAATATAGTTCTATGCACCGCAACCTTAGCAACCACATAATCCACATGCGCATTCAAGAAACAATCGTGTGACAATATTACACCCAAATAGTTGTGCCAGCATTTTCTATATCATATCTGAACCACGAAATAATAGTTACCATTAATCATTTTTTCTTCTTTGATAAACACACATGGACGCACTTGTTCGTGTTTAGATTTACTTGCCACTTGGGAAACCTTTGATGAATACGTTCAAGGACAGCCTGTAATTCATTGACATCATAATCATTTTGGAATTTTCTGTAAGTGACGCAATTATCTGCAAACAGCCGTATATTGGAGCCTTTGCCTACAATAATGTCAATAATAAAAATGATAAATAACAGAGTCTCCAGCACAGAGCCCTGGAGTACGCTTGATGTGACCTCAAGAAAATGTGATTCAAAGCCATTGAAAATAACACATTGGCGGCGTTGAAACAAGTTATTATCAATTCAATTGAGGATGTTTTCGTTTATATTTAGCGCTCGTAATTTTCCAAGAAGCAGATGTTGGGAGACAGTGTCGTAGGCCTTGGTGTAATCGAGAAAGATGCAGTCTGTTTGCCCACCCAAGTCTATTGCTGATGCTAGGTTGTTAAAAATGCTCAAGGAGATGCGTCGTTCATAAAAAGTCTTTACGAAAGCCGTGTTGTTTCTTTGTTAAAAAATCTAACGTGATCTAATGAATGCTTTGTTATATCCTGCCCCGCCATGGTGGTCTAGTGGTTAGGTACTCGGCTGCGGACCCACAAGTCGTGGGATCGAATGCCGGCTGCGACAGCTGCATTTCCGATGGAAGCGGAAATGTTGTAGGCCTGTGTACTCAGATTTGGGTGCATGTTAAAGAACCCCAGGTGGTAGAAATTTCCGGAGCCGTCCACTACGGCGTCTGTCATAATCATATAGTGGCTTTGGCACGTTAAAACCTGCATATCATTTATCATTGTTATAGGCTTGTATATTAACTGTTCTGTAATTTTATACAATATCGATGTAAGCGAAATAGGTCTCTAATTTGTAACGTCTTTCTTGGAACCTCCTTTGTGAATTGAGACTACGTTTGCTACTTTTCAAACTTGTGGCAACCAACCAGAGTATAACGAATTTTCAATGATTAGGTAAAGGTAAAATGAAATTGGATGATTACACTGTTTTAGAACTTCCGGGAAAACGCCATCAGGGCCAGTAGCTTTACTTTCGTCGAGGTTCTCGAGCAAGGCCTCAGTGCCAGTAATACTATATTCGAGTGGTTGCATAGGAGGAACACTACTACATAGCAAAAGTGAGCCTAATGCGACTTGGAAAGAAAGACTGATTGGAAGTAATTATTTAGGCACGTGGCTTTTTTACATCCCCAGAAAGAGTGTGTTTACTGAAAATGGGTTCATTTATTTTAACAGGATCAGACTCACATCCCTTTAAAAATTGTAAAATACGTGTAGGATTTCTTCTCATAATTTCATTTATACGGTTCAAGAATTGCTTCTTTGCATCTTACGATACCTTTTTGTACTCGCCTGTCTGTTCCTGTAGCGTTTGTAATGAACTTCCCGTTCTGTTTTTCATCTTTTGAATGCCCGCCTTCGTTTCCTAATTACCTTGAGAATATTGTAAGTTACCTATAGTTTTTTCCCGCATCTTAAGCTTAGCTGAGTCCATACTTGGAATGAAAATCTCTGAAAGTTTAAGTACGTTATTTTTAAATGTGTTTCACAAGTATTGTACATCATCCTCCACCAAGCACTCATAAACAGGCAAATATTCGAGAAATCGTGCGAAAATTGACAAATAGTAGCCTTCATCAAAAATGAACTTTTTTCTATTAGTACACTTTTTTACTCTCCGAGATTTCGTTTTAATTATGCTACACCAACCTGATGGGCGCTAACACCTGGAACGATATTAACATTACTCACTCTATTAGGTGAGTTACAAAGGATAAGATCAAGGGTATGATTAAGTCTTGTGTATTCTAAAACGTACCGTAGCCACCGAAAAGTATTATGTTTGTTTATTTTTAAGATTACTACGGCTGGAATGCAACACCTCCTATGAGTCAACTTTCCAGGTTATATTAGGTAAATTAAAATCACCAGATAATAATATGGTGTGGTCACATACCTCAAAAATTCTATCACCTAATGTTTCCAATACACTGAAGTGTGCGCTGGTAGGCGAATGTTAGAATGTCCCGGCCACGAGAGAAAACCTGTTACCCAGCGTAAAAGTACACCAAAACCGACTCGATCGCATCACTTCCAATGTCAATCATAGAAGATGAGAGTGATGATTGAACCAACAAGAAAACACTGCTGTCAAGGCTCGTCTTATCTTTGCGATAGGCGGTGCAGTGGCGCGGAAACACCTCGCTATCAGTGATATCTGCGTTGAGCCATTCAAGACTTTGTACCGAACACAATATCTTCCTTCGAGACTCAACCAAGCCAATGAGCTCATTGTTATTGCGATAGCAATTGTACGTACACTCTCGCTGGATTTCGCACCGGCGTTGCCGTCACCGTCACTCAACGTATACGTCCACGTCGGCGTCGCAGTCAGTCGCCGTATATGTGTACGTATTTATATGTATTTGAAAACGCAGGAAAGAAAAAAAATTATCGAAAAAAACTCCAACGCGCGGAACCGTACGTGAAACCTCTTAGTCGTGAATGTGAGGCGTTAACCACTGAGCCACTTAGCTGCACATCGTTGAAAGTTGAAACGGCAAGCTATTTATATCTACCGCTTATCGCTGGTGATGGGTATCTTGGGGGAGGACTATCGTGTTTCAGCAATATCAGCAAGATGGCGCAATGAGCTCGTGGTGGCGCGTGTCTCGGGGGGAGGGGGGGGCTATCGCGCTTTCAACATTACCAGCACTGTAGCGCGATGAGCGCGCGGCGGCGTGCGTTCTCATCTCCCACAGGCACTTAGCCTCTCAGAGTGGATAAGGTGGACGCTCGCTCAGGCACCTTATTACAGTGTCTAGAAATATACTGCCTAGTGTGCTGAGCGCGGGCTAGGAGATGGCCCCGCAGCCGATGACTGCCGGCAGCGCTCGCATGGTGCGCTGCTGTGCGAGTGGGTGCATTAGCGTTCAATCCTTGCGCTCTGCAAGAGCTGCGAAGTCTACAGGAGGCCGAGCCGCGCGAGGCCAACTATTATTTTCCTCCATTATCGGAGTGTTTTTTACATAATGCTTTAGTGTATAAGAACTACTCGATTGCTTTCACAAAACTGGCGCTTTGCATTAACAAATGAGGATCATTTCGTGGCATACAATTCGCCGTCCGCTACTGCCCGCAAAAAAAGAAAAAAAAGACGCAGATCGCACGTAACTTGGGAATCAATGCAATGCAAGGGACTCTGTTGTGATTTTTTATTAGGTGAAGCATATGAAATGGCGCTAAATATATGCAAGAAATTGGATAGTTAACACTGGAACCAGCATCGACGTTTCACGAACATTTGGCTCTTCTTGCAAAATATTTCTAAGACCCTAAGTTAAGCGGGTGATCGTGAGGGTACCCAGACGTAGGCCATTTATTAGATAGATAGATAGATAGATAGATAGATAGATAGATAGATAGATAGATAGATAGATAGATAGATAGATAGATAGATAGACGGACAGACAGACAGATGAACGGACGGACAGGTGGATAGACAGATGGATGCACAGACGGATGGATGGACGGCCAGACGGACGGATGAATGGACGGATGGACGGATGGACAGACAGACAGATGGATGAACAGACGGACGGACGGATGGACTAACAGACAGATAAACATATAGACGAACGGAGGGACAGACAGAGAGACGGACAGACAGACGGACGGACAGACGGACAGACAGACGAATGGACGGATAGACGGACGGACAGACAGACGGACGGACGGATGGATGGACAGACAGACAGACGGGTGAAAAGATGGACGGATGGACACGCGGACTGACAGACAGACAGATGGACAGACGGACGGACGAACAGACACGGATGGATGAATAGAAAGATGGACGGACGGATGGACAGATGAACGGACAGATAGATAGATAGATAGATAGATAGATAGATAGATAGATAGATAGATAGATAGATAGATGCTCAAGGTGTTTGCAATAGGCAAAGAAATTAATTTTAAAGACCATCGGCAGTATAACCACCATAATATTTTTTTAAAACGTGCTTTGGTCTTGAGAGCACGAATTATCAGAGAAAACCCTAAACACTTTACCTCCTGGCCTGCATTCTATTAGGATTCGAGTGAAAACAAAAAATGATAACATGCAAATAAATAATTTGACACTCGCCGCATATGATACTCAAAACGTTGTTGGAAAGGAAGTCCGACGTTGACATGAGTGAAAAACTGTGTGAATGAAGTTCGAAAGGGCATTTAAATTTTTTAGATAAATATTGATGTTTGAAATTTTGCCTAAACGGCGATTTCATTCCCGACACCGTTCACCCTAATCCGAAAAAAATAGTTCGATGGAGTCACTCTCAGAATGCTTTTCTCGCACGACAGCCTTCGAATTCAGCCTTCTGTCTGCCCTCTTGATCATACTTTTTCATCGAGGAAGCCATGCTGGATCCGTTAGTGTGGGGAACAAGACACCTTTTCCTCGTTCGGCTGATAACTTCTTTGACACAGCGGCACAATACACGTCCTTTCTTTGAATTGCCGCTTAGCTTTGAACATCTTTGGGTGTTGCAGTGTACATATGGCGCCGTCTAACTTCACAGTAAATCAGATGGCAGCTGTCACACACTGATTTTAAACGTGGCGAGGCTCGGGCAGCAACAGGACGAAAGGAATTTCACGCGTTCGTGCACCCACTCGACACGCAGCGCCACTTGTGGCATCTGAGCGGTCATCACATGCGCGGCCACCCTCTTTCGTACAGATTGTGCATGCTCCTCACACTAGGCAGTATATTTCTAGACACCGTACCCAATTGAGCGTTGAACACGGTCGTACGTCTTGGCTGGCGTTGTATTTTCAATAGAACGTTTATGTTTCAAATGCTTGGTGCACAAAGGTCACTGCAAATGTTGCACGGTCTCCGTTTGGGCAAAGGGTGCACTTTTCAGACTCAGCGAAATAACAGCTGAGACGCTTATTCGTGTTCATCTGTACTTGTGAGCACATTTCGTGCGTCACTTGTGCATGAGAAACGTGAGGCCCGTTCAATCTGCTTGCATTCAGTGTGTGACCTTCCAATTTGTTGCTATCGTGTATTGCTTCGCCTTCGCCGCTAAGCAGTCGGAAATTCACTACTACAATAATAAATCACGATAAGCGTAGGTTACACAATTTTTTGCAGGATACGACGTCATCTTTTTTACTGTAATATAAAATATGTTGTCATTTATAATCAGTGTATCGGCTTTTCCTTAACCTGGTTCTTTTTATCGGCCTTTCTCACTTTATCGTCATCCCAAAGTTTTTCTCGCAACCAACACGTTTGAAAAGAAAAATCCTGCTCAACGGTGTACGGTGTATCCTTGAAGTTCCTAGATTTTTTTCAGAACGGTCTCTTTCTTTTTCGGATGAAAAATTCGAAATCATTGGTTATTTTCTTCGTTCATTAGAACGGCCTACACGATGTGCCCTTTGAACTGTCGTCAGGTTATATCCCAGTTGTGCAGTACAGATGCATTTAACGACTGCTTGAGACTGTTTCCCAGTTTCACGCAGGTCTTTACCATCTATATGCAATAAAACACAAGATTCATTCTGGAGCCTCTGTTTTCAATATCACTGTTTTCCTTTGTAGAACTCTCACTTCATAAGTTAGATCCTTAGTTACGGTTACTTACTGTTGTACGAATTTCATAACGCTGTCTATGTGGCCCTTAGTCACCTCTAGCTAACTCGCGATTTCAGCCATCTTGGTATCACAGTTAGTTGTTCTAGCATCTACACTCTCTTAGTCAAAAAGGTATCTTGCATATTTTTTATATAATTCATTTCACCTTTCGCGAAAGGCGCAGAATTAAGCTCAGTGTCTCCAGTAAGCAACAAAAGAAAAGGGACATATATAGCACTCACTTCGCAATGAAACAAATACTTTTCCTATTAAATCCAGAGCACACTCGCGACGCAGTAAACGAAACACATGCTTTGTGGGTGAAGCCGGCAATGCTACAATTACTTTAGGAATTCGGAGCATATGAGTAGCACTAACCTGCAAGAAAAGAAGTTGTTTTAGCTTCATGTCAGCAAGCGTGCCAGCTCCAATTCTCACGCAGCCAAGGTATCACAATGATATATCCGCTAGTTCTGGGTCGTGTGTTATTCAACACACGTAACGGTCATCTACGAAGTTGTCAACGCTAACGTCCAAGCAAGCGCTCCAGTATTCCTCGTCCAAGGATCAAAATGTTTTGTTGACGGCACTTTGCTATCAGCTGAATACCTTAATCAAGGCACCAATGTCGTTCAAAAAGTATATGTTTTTTTTCATTGTAACGAACCATGCTGTGTTTGATAGCTGTAAATGGTATCTGGTGAAATGTCGGCTGAGTTAAGAGTGCTTTACTATTTTATAAGGATAGCGGTGTTTCTTCCTCAGCTTATGCGCCTTTACGATCATAAGTAAAACACTTACCTGAATTCCTCAGTCATTCCAATGATGAATGGACTCATCTCTGTCTTGTGGATTTGCAGGGTGCACACCACACAGCTTAGGATGGCCAGCACAACGAAGGCCCCCACGCACCAAAGCTTGGACCTGCATTCAGCAAGTACAACATTCATGGAACATGCTGCACGCATTGGTTGCTGCATGCAGCACGTGCATGTGATGGGCCTGGCTTTACAGAAAATGAAGAGGTACAACAGGCACGAGTAAATATTATTCAAAAAGCACAGAAATCTGGGCTTTGACATAATTTTCCAAGTTGACACCTCTGAGTTGGGAGAAGGGTAAGCTTAAAAGCAGTGTATATTGACACATTTTGACAATCTGATAAATACTGTACGAAGTCGCTGCCCCTCACTTCTTACCATCTGAGAACCAGGATGACGGCTAGGGACACCAGGAATAGCTGGAAGTCCGTAGAAACGTACCACATGTGAATCAATGCAACCTGTTTGAAGATAGAACAAAAAGAGGGTGGCAAATAAGGTTGGCGTAGGAGATGGGTTACGTACTGTGACAAGCTTAACGTAAATAAAAACTCCAAAGGGATTATGCCTAATGTGTGAGGAAGAATTGTTAAGCATGGCATGTCGTGTAGCTCTGAACTATTAAATGATCACAACCAATAGTGCTTGAAGAGCAAAAACGCTGTGCTTGTGCAAACATTTTTTATGGCCGATCGCAAGCCCGCTATTGAAGCCCTAAGTTCCGGGCGTAAACTATAATGAAAACGGCATTGTCAAACAGTGGTTCGAATTTTATGTTACCATTTGTGCTATATGTGCAACTATGATATTCGGTGGTGAACACGAAATCACGCATACGAGTTCCGGGATAGTGGCACTTGCATTTTCATGTAAATGGAAAAAATTCTTATGCCATGCGGCGACTCAAAAACTCCTGACAGTGAAAATATTTCTAAAACCTTCCACAACAGCGTACGTATTAACAAATTGCGGTATTTGAGGAAGTTAGCGACATAATAATTTTTATCCCATTTTCTTGTTCATGACACGACATTTCCTGAGCATGCATAATTGAAGATACACTGTACAGTTAATAACATATTTGCTGTGGTTTTAAGTGTTCTAACCATAATACGACTTTGAGCCCCGCCGTATGAAAGGGCCCTAGAAATTTTCTTACCCCGATGTTCTTTAACGTACTCCTAAATCTGAATGCACTGGCCTTTAGCATTTCGCCTCCTGTCAAATTGAGGCTTCTGAGGTTGGGGTCAAACGTGTGTCTTATGGGTAAGTAGCCGACCTCTGTAGCTACATTCTAGAATTAAAAGTGTTTGGATGTGAGCTTGCTGGTATAAATCCATCGTGTCCAAAACATTGTGTGCTAATGAATACATTACAGAATATTACAACCAAATTTTATGCGTGACTATGATCTGTGGCTGATAGAAAACATGAATTGCTGGCTACAATTACAGCTAAAGGCATAATTTCTGTCCCAGTTCCGGAAGTTATACTGATACCACCGCTTAATCATGGAATGTTACCTTTGGCAATTCAACTCTCTCCTAAATATACTATAAACTGGCATATCGCTTCCTAATGTTTCTCTACAAGCAAGTAGATTACAACATTGCTCGTAATGACACCTTTTATCGGGAGTGTCTGGACATTTATAGACACAGGTATACTGATGGACATTTCAACGACAGGCTGCTTACCGATCGTATCTCGTGCTTGAAATTGTACACCTGGAGTAGAAAATGTTTCCAGTGAGTATGGACCATCATTTGGATATCTCGATAGTACTTGTTCGTGTTAGGGCCTTGTATGGCCAGTGGTAACAGCTGTATGCACAGTATGAGAAATACCACTGGTACTACAACCCTGGAAAAAAAGGAAGCAAGATTTATTTTAGTAGCAGGCATGCATGTTTAGGAACTTGTTGTTTCACTCTTTATTCTAATTGATCTCGAATAAACGCATACCGCTAACGTAAATGTTGCTTTTGATTCACCTCTCAGTTTCGTAGACAACCCCGCACCAAAAGGATACTCAGAGATTCCTGTAAAGCTTTCTGCAACATTTCGTTATTGCAATCACCTAAAAGTTCGCCTATTTGTGACTGGTTAATAGGTGCTCATGCCTTATGGAGTGTATATGCTCCAAATGCTGCAGCTGTTTTATATGCAATCTGCCTTTTTAGAGAGATGGTAATCGCCTAACTTACAGAGAAGATAATTTTTATGCTGTTTGAAAAATTTCTCAGACATCAAAAGTATTATGCTCACGGGCGTCCAGAAAGCAGGAATGAAATAAAGTGTATCTGAAGAGTAAAGTTTCTGTATATCAATGAAAGCATTAGGATGTGAATTATGGTAAGTTCATTCGGTACTTAATAAAGAGGTGGTTATGTATTTAGACAATGGTGAGATTCTTTGCATAGTTAAAATTGTAAAAAGCTCGAACTATGTGGAATGTTCTGATAGGTGATTGATTGATTTTTTCATTGATATGTGAAACTTAACGTCCTAAATTTACCATATGATTATGAGAGACGCCGTGTAAGGGCTCCGAAAATTTTGGCCTCCTGGGGCTCTTTAACATGAACCCAAATGTGAGCACATGGGCCTACAGCACTTTCGCCTACATTTAACTTGCACCCGACGAAACCAGGATTGGATCCCGCGACCTGTAGGTCAGCAGCTGAGTACCTTAGCCACGAGACCACCACAACAGGGCTTGCTTTCATAGTAGCAGTATCTTCATCATCTTAATAACTTCTCTTCCCAAAATCAATCTTCACTTGAGTTTCTTTGCGAACAAAGTTAGAGAGCACATATATTGCACAAAATATATGAACGTTTATTTTCGCTATATACTAAGACTTTTGTATTCACTTTACAGTCCCTGTCCGCCGCAAGGGGTCAGTGTCAATGCAAATTGGCTGCTCATCCAAAAGTCGCGGGTTCGATCCTAGTCGTGGTGGTCGCATTTCGACTGAGGCTAAATGTTATAGGCCTGTGTCCAGTCCACTGCCAGTGCACACAAAAGAAATTCAGATGGTGCAAATTTCAGCAGCCCTCCCCAGTGGAAGCTCTTATTATTGTGGTTTGGATACGTAAAACCCAAAATATTATCAATAATATTTGACCAGCTAGTAGACAAACATTTGTACATGGTGAAAAATTATGCAAACAGCAAAATCCTAAAGCTTTTCAATTCGCACGGTCGACGATGCCATCCACACTACACTATATAGAAAGTAAGGCTTGCTGGTCTAGCATGACACAAGATAAATGAGCAGAAAATGAGAACAAGGATTCAAACGGGTATTTTGCCATTTATGTGTGATTGTTTATGTCCTTATAAGATACTTTTCCAAGGCAGTGCTCATGCGTGTCCAGTTTCTTGACTATACTCGCCTTCTGCCAATTTACCATTTGCCATGCTTCTACAACGCTATAGAGTTATCGCTGCAATGTTAAACTTGTTTGTTACGGACATGTTCGAATCCTACACATGATTTATTTTCAGTGAAACCTTGATATAGCTAACCACAATAAAATAAATGGCCATGTAAACGAAGTATTTTACTTTTGACAACTTGATGTTGGAATATCATGTATTTTGAACCTCCCTTAAGCGAGTCATTTCGCCAGTCATTTCAATAAAATGAAGTTTCAGTATGGCAGAGGATCACACACAAACGAGGACATATAAAAAATGTGTAAGCGCAAGCGCGTAGATCCAACTAGTCATTTGCTCTCTAAACCGCAGGTTATATAAACATTTTTATGGCGTCACAAGACTGCATCGCTGACATCTGGTGAACATGCTCAGAGACTGCTTATTTAGATTACACAATAACAGAAGGTGCGCTCACGCATGAATGACTAATATTTCCGTTTAAATCACCATCATCAGCCTTACTACGCCCGCTGAAAGGCAAAGACCTCTCCCATGATTTGCCAATCAATCCAGTCTTGTGCTTTATGCTGCCAAGTTGTACCTGCATGCGAGCTTTTTTTTCTGTGTTCCCTTTGCACGTTTGCCTTTTCGGAGAATCCAGTCAACCCTTCATGATCAGCAGTTATCCTGCCTACGTGCTACGTGCCCAGCCTGTGTTAATTTCTTCGTGTTGATTTCAATTATATTATGTCCTTAACACCGGTTTGTTCCCTGACACCCAATTTGTTCTCTTCTTTTCTCCTAAAGTTACACCTATCAATTTCCTCTGAATCGCTCGCTGCATCGTCCTTAATTTAAGCTGAACCCTTTTTGTAAACATCCAGGTTTCTGCTCTGTAGGTATAAGTACCAGCAAGATGAAGTTGCTATATACATTCCTCTTGAGGCTTAGTGGCCGATTACCGTTCATGATTTCAGAATGCTTACCGGATATCGTCTACCCCATCCTTATTTTTCTAATTATTTGGCTCTCATACCTCGGCCCCACGGTAACTACTTGTCCTACGTAGATATATTCCTTTTCACAACTTTCAGCGTCTCTCCACCTATCGCAAAGTGTTGTTTTTTTCAGATGGTTGCACATTACTTTAATTTTGTGCATAATATTTTCAGACCTACTCTTGTACTTTCTGTGTCAAGTTCAGTGATCATGAGCTGCGTTGAATTCCCAAAGTAACTTATCAAGGCAATTTCACCAGCAAATCACAGATTACTAAGATGTTACGGGAGAGCACGCAGGGAAACGAGGCGATAGCTCAGATATACTTTCACGACGCAAAGCGTAAGCCTAGATGGCAAGCGAGAGCGGATTCCACATTCCAAAATTACGTCGTCTTTCTCACAGCATCTATTATTGCTTCTTCAGCGTAACGTAGTATTGTAACGTGACCCCCGGTTGCTGAAGCACCATCTCAGTGCTTTCTATGGTATTGCAGAGTGGTAGAGCTTAAGGTGGGAGACATGAACAATGTCCGTAGACAGTGGAGTGGAAGGAGATGAAGACTTCAGTGGTAATATTTTGTATAAGACATCGGTCCCCTGCAGAAGACGTGGTAGGGTCCTGAGTGCCTGGAAAGAAGGTTTTCAGAGACCCATCCTGAGTTGGGGTCTACAACAACACAAGAGAACCCGGGCCAAAGGAAACGTCGCGATGATATGCGTCGTAACCTTGATTATTCTGTTGCTTTTGAGATGCTAAAAGGTGCTTACGAGTGACTTGTCGTCCTTTCCGAGCTCGGGTGGTTCAGTGGGTAAACATACAGCTGTCGGAAAGATGGTGTTGAAAGATGCAGTTGGGTTGTGGCCAAATAACAGATAAAATGGTAAAACTCCAGCGTTACCGTGGCGCGAGAACTTGTATGCAAATGTAATTAAGGACAATGCAACATCGCAGTCTAGCTGGTGAGGAGACGTTCATAGAGAGCATGTCAGTTAAAATCCGGTTAAATCGTTTGGTAAGTCCATTATTTTGTGAGCGGTAAGCCGTCGTAAATTTGTTTGGTCTCGCAAGAGCGAAGCAGGTCGCCAATAGCTCGGGACAGAAAATAGCGTCCCCGATCTGTGAAGAGTGGGCGTGGAGCACCATGATGGAGAGTGACAACGCGTACAAAAGGAAACCAGCAACATTTGTGGCACAGCTAGTTGGCAAAGCCAGAGTGATGGCATAATTAGTTGTGTGATACGTAAAACCCAAATTATCAGTTGGATACGTAAAACCAAAAATATTATCAATAATATTTGACCAGGTAGTAGAAACACAAGCGTGCATGGTGACAAAACTTGCAAAAAGCCAAATCTTACACCTTTTCAATTCACATGGTCGACGATGCCATCCACACTACGCTATACAGAAAGTAATAGTGTGGGCTTGCTGTGTAGCATGACACAGGCTAAATGAGCAGAACCATTTGTTTCCGAAGGTAGACTCAGAAAAAGAGCCTAGGAGGTTAAGACCAAGTATAAAGAAGATGTCAATGGGAAGATTAAGTGGCTGGAAGAGTCTGGCACGACTCACAGAAGGTTTTTTGGACGTTGGCACTGTTCGCATGCGGTGACCTAGGGGCGGACGAAGCGATAGAGCCTGGGCCAGTAAAATCGACGTTGAACGCGGTCGTACGTTTGAGAAAGACCCAGGTGACCAGTGGTGCGGGCGTCATGGAGCTGGGCGATAACAGTCGAACTTAAGTGGGAAGGCACCACAAGGAGCAGTTCTTGTCCATTTGTGTTCCCATTGTAGCGCTACAAGGTGCCTTTTTAAGCACAAACAGTCGAGTAGGCGGATGATGCGTCAGAAAATCTAGCTTCTCAATAGTGTCACGCAAGATGGGAGCTCGGCACTGTTCATCACGGATATTGCTTAGGCAGATAGAGAGAGCATGCATGGTGGCGCTTCTCGAAAGTCTCAGATGGGGTCCACTGAATGGCGGGAGAAGCAATCAGCGTCATGGTGTAAGCGGCCGGATTCGTAATAAACTGAGTAGTCATATTCTTGGAGCCGTAGTGTCCAGCGAACAAGACGCCCAGTGGGATCGTTTAACAACGAGAGCCAGCAGAGGGCGTGATGATTAGTTGTGACGGTGAAACGGCAACCATGTAAGTAAGGCCGAAATTTGCCAACCACCCAAACAAGAGCAAGACATTCCCGTTCGGTGATTGAATATTTCCGCTCGGCTGCAGAGAGCAGACGGCTGGCGTATGCAATCACACAGGTGCAGCAGCTTTGATGCTGGACCAAAACAGCGGTGATTCCGCGGCCGCTGACGTCGGTGCGGACTACTGTTGGGGCAGCAATGTCAAAATGGGCCAGACTAGGTGGTGTTGTGAGCAACGCGATGAGATTAGAGAATGCCAAAGGCTGCGCAGCACCCCAAAAGAGTAGAACATCCTTCTTCAGCAAGTCCTTAATGAAGTGGGCGACGTCCACAAAACTGTTTTCAAAACGTCGGAAGCAAGAACATAGACCTAAAAGCTGCGGACTTTCTTAGTGCTGGTCGGGACAGGGAAGTTTTGCACAGCTCTAACTAGGTCAGGATCAGGGCGTACGCCGGAGGAGTCGACAAGATGGCCCAGCACGGTAAGTTGTTGGCGTCCGAAGTGGCACTTCGATTAACTTCAGTTGCAGCCCTGTGTTACGAAAAACGGAAAGAATGGAGGAGATTCGGTCGAGGTGTGTTTCAAAGTTCGGGGGAAATGCATTGATGTCATTAAGGTAACAAAGACAAATTGACCACTTGAACCCGTACAAGAGTGAGTTCATCATTCACTCGAAGGTGGCTGGAGCATTTCATAATCCAAACGGCATCCCCTTAAACTGGTAAAGACCATCAGGGGTCAATAAAGCTGTCTTCTCGCATTCCTTGTCGTCAACAGCAATTTTCCAGTACCTTGATCGAAGGTCGATGAAGGAAAGTTACTTAGCGTCATAAAGGTAATCCAGGGCGTCGTCACTGTGCGAAAGCGGTTAAACGTCTTTATTTATGATCCGGTTCAGACGTTGGCATACGACACAGAATCGCCAACTGTAGCTCTTTTTTTTTACAAGAACAATAAGGGAAGTCGATGGCCTAAAATATGGCTCAACCATATCTTTGACGAGCATCTTGTCGACTTCTTTTTGAATTATCTGTCACTCCGCAGGAGAGACTTGGTACGGCCGTCGATGAGCCGGAGACGCATCGCCATTGTTAATGTGGTGCTACACAACGCTGGTTTGACATAGCGGACAATCACAAGAGTCGAATAAGTCTGAGTACGATTCCAGGACGTGATGTAGTGCGTCAGTTTTATGTGGCAAAAGGTTCACCACGATCATTCTTTCTACATTTGAAGATGGACTTGCTGTCGAAGAACAGGCGGGCGTGCAGTTGAAGCGACGCACTTCATTGGGGAACAAAGTTGAGATGATGCAGTCGTCCGAGGGTGTCAGCGTGGCGAGGGCTATTCCATGCGGAACCACTTGGGGCCCAGAGCAAAGTACAGTAAAGAGATGGAAGCACGGTTCTCCCGTAACGGAATAATAGTGAGCGGAAAAGTATTACTGTCAGTGAGAAGGACAGATATTATAGGCGTGATCACGTAGTTTGCATCACGTACAGGTGGCGACGGCGTTACGGCAATGCAGGTAAGTGTTTGCGGTGACAAACAGACATGTTCAGCAGAGCACAGACGAACTTGGGGCTCGCTGGGCGTATAAGTCGTAGAGGGCAGGTCAAGTTGCACCGTGCCAGCTGAAACGTCAATGAGGACTGAATGAGCGGACAAAAAGTCTGGAGCGAAAATTACACCATTGGTGCAGTGGCTGAGAATAGTTAAAAACACGGAGGTTTGATGGCCGGCTATAGTAACGCGTGCTGTGCAGACACCAATGACGGCACCTGAACCGCCGTCAGCAACACGAACACAGCGTGAAGGGGCTGGAGTCAGGATTTTCTGCAAGCGGTCACGAATGGGAGAGCTCATGACAGAAATTTGGGCACCAGTGTCGACTAAAGCTTTAACAGATAAACCATCCACTTTTACGTCAATCAGGTTCTGGTTGGTCGGGAAGGTCAACAGAAGAATTGGAGGGCAATTTGTAGGAGCATCGTCATCTCCAGGAGCTGCACCAGTTAGTTTCTGGAAGAAAACCGTCGCGCGGGAAACGGGGATGGGGAAAGGGGCCACAGAGGTGAGCGAGAGAGTCTACGTCGCGGTGAAGGCGAGCGGCTGTACTGGGCGTTGGTCGTAGCAGACATGTCGTTATGAGCGGAGTCGTCATGACATAGTGGTTTTTGGCCAGAAGGGCAGGCTGTTGTATCGAAGTTGATGAAGTTCGGGCTTGTGCGTGAGAGCGGGCTCCACGTGCTTCGGCAATGACGCTAAATGTGTCCCACCCGTTCACACCGGAAGCAAATCAACCTGTCGTCAGGCGTCCTCCATGCTTTTGGATCTCGGTTACAAAAAGCAGGATGGTGATAGTGCTGACGGATGTTCAAGGTCAGTGAATGGACATCGGGTTAGTGCATAGAACAGATCACCTGAAAGCCCGCGTTTGCCCCATTCTAGGCGCAAACTCTCTGTATTAGGAATATAGTGAGTTGAAGATGATTTGCCATCAGGGCTCTCAAGAGTGCTGGTGACATTGCTTCGATATTGCGTTGAAAGACTCTCGTAATTTCAGCAGAAGGTGGATTTGGCTGGGTCTCGAAACGGAGATCCTCACAAGTTGACATCACAGTGGTCATATGAAAACGGGTGAAGTAGTGGACAATGTGACGACTTTTAGTCTCTTTAAAGCGTCGGTCCCCCTAATGACATCTTGAACTGACGAAGAGTCTCTAAAGACAAGGAGGTTAAAGACATCATCAGCGAAACACTTAAGTACATGCGCTACCTTGTCAGCTTCTATCATAGTTTTATCAATGTTACGGCAAAAGGTCAAGACATCTTGAATATATGACAGGTAAGACTGCGTAGATGTCTGGACACTGGTACCAAGTTCTTTCATAGAGGACTCCTCGTGCCAGGCAGATTGGCCAAACAGCTCGTGCAACTTCGTCTTAGAGACGTCCCAGCTAGTGAGCTCTTCCACGTTGTTGATAAACCACGCCTTGGCTGTCCCTTTCAAGTAAAAGATAACGTTCGCTAGCATCATGATTAGGTCCCACCTGTGATTTTCACTGACGAGCTTGGAGAGCTGAAGCCTCTCATCGATGTCCTCACCGTTAGTGCCCGAAAAGTTGCCAGAAGCACGAGGTCGAGAGGTCACAATGACCACCAGAGAGGTGGGTGCCATTGGTGCATTGGGTATGGCTGTCCACGCAGCATCCCTGTCGGTAGACATGTTGGAAGCGGCGACTTGGCGTCCACTGCAGAGCTCCGTCGTGCTTTGCTACCCCACACATTACACGAAACTGTTACGGGAGAGCACACAGGGAAACGAGGCGATAGCTGAAATATATTTTCACTACGCTAAGCGTAAGCCTAGACGGCAAGCGAGAGCGCACTCCAAATCACGTCGTCTTTCTTGCTGTCTCTCTTAATGCTCCTTCAGCGTGATGTAGTCTTGGAACAACTTTATTCATTAACTCTTATCCCTTACTCTTCTCAATATAAGGCACCAAAACTTCCTGTGAGCACGCAGTGAATAGTTTTGGAGAGATTGTGTATTCCTGCCTTGCACCCTTTTTATTGTGATGCTTTCTCTTTCTTTATAGAGAAATATAGTGGTTGTGCATCCACTGTTGATTTCTTCCAGTATGTTTATGTAGGGTTTGTCGATGCCCTCATTTTGTTTGGCCTTCTTGACTGCTGATGTCTCGACTGAGTCAAACGCCTTCTCGTAGTCTATGACAGCTATGTATAGGGGTTTTTTGTTTGTTGCACATTTCTCTATTACCCGATTGATATTATGAAAATGATCTAATGTGGTCTAACGCAGAATTTCGTACCCTCTACGAAATTCTGCGTGGTCTTTGGTTGATCAAACTCAAGTGTCACCTTAATTCTGGCAGCTATTATTTTTGTGAGTAGCTTGTAGAGAACGGACCGTAAGCTAATCCGCCTGTAATTTTTGAAGTCCTTGACGTCTCTTTTCTAATGAATTAAAATTATGTTGGCGTTGTTTCAAGATTTTGGCAACTCTCCCACCAAGAGACACTTCGTAAATAAGGTGGCCAGTTTTTCTGAGACAATTTCTCCACCACCTTTCAGCAGGTTCATTGTTACACCATTCTCACCAGGGGTAGCCAACCGGATATCTTTCTGGTTAACCTCCCTGCCTTGTACCTTTATTGCTTCCTCCTCCTCCTCACCGGGGCTTTGCCTTTTTGCATTCCTTGTAAAGCATTGCTTACTTCTCCTGTCCTTACTAGTAGGATGTCCAGTTCTTTTTGGCTATTATTGATTATTACGACATCATCCTGGTTGTTTCGGCTTCTGTACGTACAACTCTCTGTAAAACTCCTCCACCACCTCAACTATCGCATTCATTTCATTATGACATTGCCGTCCTTGGCCCTAATGCATACATTACATTTTTGACTATGCCTAAGTTTGCCTTCACCAATTTCAGGCTTCTGACGCTTTTTACAGCCTGCTTAGTTCTGTCCATGTTATACTTTTTGATGTCGGCTGCCTTGTGCCTATTTGTTAACTTCAAAATCTATTTAAATCAGCTTTAGTTATCTCCCTGACAAATTGTCTCTTATTTTTCGCTGCTACTCTGTTTAAACTCTACAACAATGTTCATGGCCTCCTGCTCTTTAATAGGTGCTCATGATAATGTACAGAAAGGTTGGCGTCTCAATACTTTGCGATGTTCATCTTGTATTTTATGGATTTAGACATACCAATACGCCTGCTGTACACACACCGCAAAATAGGGAAACTTCATGTACCACTGCGGATAAAAATAACACAGGGGGTACCAATGGCTCATTCGTTTTGTTGAACGAGATGTTCATTTGGCAAACACTTTTTCATGTTTTGGGGGGCGAAAAGCGTCACTCTGATTTACCTCTGGTTTCCAGTCGTCTTTGGACAGTGCAATGTATTGTGCCCTTCCTAAGCATAGCAGAACCAATTCTATTTACTTCCCGAGAACAATTTTTATTTCATGATTCTTTTTTCAACTTTCGCTTAGCAACGGATGCAAGAACACTATCTGGAGAGTTTACTGCATCAAATCATTCAATTTGAAACCTGAACCAGAAGAACAAGAAGATTGGAACCATTTAACTTACTATATAATTCATCCTTTGAGAGCCATTCGTATAATATATAATGTTTGTTATATTGTTTTCACAAATATTACTTTACTTCTGATTACTAATTACCAATGTCTATTAATATAAGCTACTATCATATACCGCATTTCTATACATTCAAATACTTCCCATACGAACTATAAAACTTGTGTATACTACCGCCTTCTAGGGATTCTAAACAAATGAAGTACAGAAAGTTTGTGTCACGTATAATAAAGCTTTTGGTGTCAATGCCTGAAAAGGAACTACAAACACTATTCTCCGATAAAATCACACATTAAATGGCAATCAAATATTTAAACAGTCAGGAAAAAGAAAAAAATTATAAGGTAAGGAGTGCATGCAGAAAAAAATCGGGTGCTTGCTGCTGCGAACACCACCTCCTGAAACTGGTAATCTGATCATCTTCAAACTTTACGCGTACGAATCACATTGCGTTTGACCCTTTGTAGAGAAAGCTGTTTCATGGAGCGTAAAGAGAATACCACAGACATAGAACGTACCTGATGTATCGACGTATCACTGCAATGGGTGCAATGAATAAAGCGCTCCTTTTCTGATGGAAAACAGCGTTGATTAGAAGAAAACCACTGAAATCATACAATAATGCAATGTGAAAATTCAGTACATGTGAGGCTTTGGAAACCCGGTTACAAATGGCCTAGCCGAATTGATTAAGTATGTGTAATTGTCTTTTCAGCTGAAGCATTTAGCACTAATTGTTCTGCATAACTATATTTTAGTTAATTATAGGCAAACTTGAGTGAATGGTTGGTTAAGGTGGCTTCAAGCTCATTGAATAGGGATTTGATTCGACAGGAACACTTATAATACACTTAAGTTCACCCTTGCGACGTTGTCTTTAGCAACCATACAAATAGAGTATGCTTTTAAGTTATCACATGCTCGTTACAGCAGTGTATAACGCGAGATACAGCCACTAATAATTCGTGTTCCTAAAACCAATATGAAAACAGTAACACTCTTGGACTATATGTGTGCAGTCTGCAGGAAAAATTTGAAGTCCAACCCTCGGAAGCATTTTAACGTTCACGGCACCATCACATCAGAATAGGAATAAAAAAATTTTATTTCCTAACGAAATTGTTAGTAGTCCGTCAGGTGAAAAGTCGAATCATACAATTTAAATGTGCCTGGCAGCATAAAAGCAGCAACATCAAAATTAGCACGCATACTTCTTTTCAGGATATATCCAGGAAATGAATCCACAATTCCTAATGAAATTAAAAATTGAACATATTGAATAATACTTACAGACAGGTCATTTAAAAAAACTTAATTTCAATGCATTTAGAAAAAGAAAATGTCCTAATGAATTACTCTACAATAAAACAGTGGTAGTTACAAAATAAAGAAAATGACTAGTATAAAGATGGCCGTGATTCACCATGGTATATTACAATGTTTATCAAAACAGTGAGGAAAAAAGACATTAAAAAAACAAAATACGAAAGTGTGAAAACTGTTTTGTTTATCCCTCTTTCCATACTTGCAAAAGTATTCTCTAAATATTGTCTGTATCAAAATATTTCGAATAAACACTTCCCGTTCTAATTTATTTAGAATCAGAGGTAGGCTACACCTGAAAGATTGCGTAAGGTAATTTGTGCGCTTGTATGATACGGACCACTGGTCGTAACTGCGAGTGCGCAAGCCGCTATTTTTGTATTCAAGCCGTGACGCATATTTTAAAAAGGATGTGATATTGTCGCAGCAGAAACAAAACGAGCATTGAAGTTGGTATTCGTAGAGAGTTGTCACACGTAATATCTTAAATGTTTGAAATAGTGGTCCAATAGAATAAAATTGTCTACATTCGATATTTGTCGAAACACGCGGTTTTGAAGTTGAAGAAGTGCACGAATGTTGCATTCTGTGGTGTTTGCTAACACAAGCACACAGTAGTCAAGATAAGATTCAAACAGGGCGTAATTTATCAAAACTTTTACCCTATTAAGAAAAAAAATGTGGACAGCGAGATTACACCAGCTGCAGATGACAGCGACTTGAAGTAGTTCAACGTGATGGGTTAGTTCAATTCATAACTCCTGAAAACGTAATGCCTAATATTATGCATTTCAACATAATATCAAAGGCAGCACCATCCAAAAATAATTCTGCATGTAAATAGTGCCATCTCCCTTAAGCCCTGAAAATAGTGACCTTCGATTTGAGCTGGCCATTGTTACCGCATTATTACGAGCCATGTCGACAGATTAGAAAGAACACTACGAGATTTATGAAACACATCACCAAGTTCATGACCACAAACAAACATGTATTGTGAACCTAGCACAATGAATGCATCTTTAACAGTTTGATTGACATTTTTAGGGGCGAAGCTCCTTAGGGCAAGGGCTGTGCGTCCCCTGTAGCCTGTATGTAGCCACCTCTAGTTTAGTTCTTGCAGTGTTCACTAGATGGCGGTACGGTCCCCTGTATGTAGCCACCTCTAGTTTAGTTCTTGCAGTATTCACTAGATGCGGTACCGTCTCCTGCATGTAGCCACCTCTCGTTTAGTTCTTGTAGTGTTTACTAGATGGTGGTACTTGTAGCTGATGATGAAAAGATGCAAGATGTTATAAACTAGAAAGCGGTACTTGTAGTTGATGATAGACGCGAGATCTTATAAAATAGGAATGATGTCAAATATGGCGCGTGTCATTGGTTGAAGGCAATCGTTCGATTTAGTGCGGCGACGTACGCTAGGGGGAGAGATGTAATAAAATCGAGTGGGCAAAATGTACAGAGGATTCATGGTTTACCAGGTTTACCTCCGGAGCTTCGCCCACTCATCATCATTCACTTCGTGGATATGGCGGAATTTTTTTTTCATAGACATAAATATTGTCGGTCCCAATACGCTACCCTGTGGTACTCGCGCTTTATTTCACGATATAAGGAGCAAAATTTTCAATGGCGACGCGCTCAGTCAGCCCAGAATGGTACGACCAAAACAATAAGTTTGCAACGCCACGGATACTATAGTCGCCTAGCTTTCTAAATAAATTTCATAATTTAAGCAATCGAATGCTTTGCTATAGTCTATAAATGTACCTATTTGATTGATTACTTTGTGGGGTTTAACTTCCCAAAACCACCATATGAATATGAGAGACGCCGTAGTGGAGGGCTCCGGAAATTTCGATCACCTGGGGTTCTTTAACGTGCACCCAAATCTGAGCACACGGACCTACAAAATTTCCGCCTCCATCAAAAATGCAGCCGCCGCAACCGGAATTCGATCCCGTGACCTGCGGGTCAGCAGCCGAGTACCTTAGCCACTTGACCACCGCGGCGGGGCGATATATAAATATACCTAACGTTAGTGTACATGTATGTGTGTGTTATTATTATCAGTTCTTTTTGACATAACAACGTCGTCTCATTTGACCTGGTCGAGTGGATGCCATGCTGACAGCCAGAAAGAATGTCATTCTTAAAAAAACTTTTGATCCGTGCAGAGATCACCTTTTCTATACTTTTAGAAAAAGCAGACGGAATAGAAATTGGCGTGTAGTTCCCCAAGATATTTCAATTGCAATCTTTATATAACTGACACCCTGGTTTTCTTCAAAACGGCCAGTTTATAGTGCAAGATTAAACACAAATTCAAGGTGAATTACGATGACATCAATTGCAAATTTTATTGGTTTGATTTGAACACCATTTGCATCAGCAGCAATGTTGTTCTTTAGGCTTAAGAAAATATGATAAATCGCGTTGTAGTAAACCAGTTCGAGAAACATGCTGTGCCTACATCTGCTAAGATCAGTGCCACTTACCGTGCTATCTGATGACGTCATCATTTTCAAGAAGTGATCGTTGAAGCATTCAGTTAGAGCTGTGCCCGTCACTTGTTAATTATTTATGCTCACTTCGTGAACAGACTCTTTCATGTTTTTGGGCTTTCATGTTTTTGGGGTAATTTTCTATGTTTTTTTGGATTACAGTAACATGTTCACCCCACGTTTTCTTTAACACACGTCTGATCTTTCGGCCATATTTTTTATGCGATGCCAAAAAGGCCAGCCATAGCTTATACTTATGTCAAGGCCTAATGAGTTTCGACTCATTTTCTTATGGCTTTCATCTGGTAGAGTGTCGCATTATGAGCGGACATGGATCCGCTTCACAGAAGGATACGTGTGTCATCTGGAGGCTCCTTCACTTGTCCAGAGACGTCTCAAACTGAACAAGTGTGCAACCTTGCCGCACAATTTTACTTTCTGAAGAGCTTATTTTGCACGAGAAGCAAGTTTCAATTCGATTACACTTGAGAGAAGGGTGAAATTATCTCACTAGGTCAATATATTTCAATTCAAGTGAGGAAAATGTAACAGAAACAAAAAGTTAGGAGGAGTGAGGGTGAACTTACATTAATTATTCAGCCCCGCCGCAGTGGTCTAGTGGCTACAAGACTCGGCTACTAACCCACAGGTCGTGGGATCGAATCCCGCCTTAGATGGCTGCGTTTTCGAAGGAGGCGAAAATGCTGTAGGCCCGTCTGCTCAGATTTTGGTGCACGTTAAAGAACACCAGGTGCTCGAAATTTCTGGAATCGTCCACTACAGCGTCACTCATATAGATATGGTGGTTTGGGACATTCAACCCCGCAAAGGCACCAACCAACAGTACTTAATTATGCAGCAGCTCCTTTCAGCATAAAAAAAATAGCCGAGATGTGGCTTACATTACAGACATTACTATTGATTTTGCTCTGAAAAGGCTATCATACCTGAGAAACATAAATGTGTCCACCGACAGGAAGCCCGCTGGTAAAATTGTAGAAGCCCAATCATCGAAAAAGTACATCATGTTTATTCTTCCCGCTGAAAATAACGTATATGAAATGTCAGCACATTTCGCGATGATAATTGTGAAACATGCATATGCCAATATTAGGCTTTAAAATGCATGAAGTTGCACAACTGGAAATGTGTGGGTCAGTCCATCTTATGTTAGTAGTAATCGCTGTCGACAGTGTTTTTCTGCTCAAAAAGACAGAGGAGCGCGATGACTACTACAAGAGTACATAAGTGGTTGATCTTCTTGGCTAACTATCGCTACGTAATAATGCCTAAACCGGGGACAGCGAGTGCTAATGCCGACGCGTTGTCCCACCAGCCGCTACGTGATACTGAAGGGTGAAGAAATATTTTACTTTTCTGCTCTCATTGACTTATCCCTTACAGCCAAAGACATTGAATGCGCAACAGACCGGGGCAAGCTCCTAACGAGCGTTTGAAACATAACATGAGATGATTGGCCAAAAAGTATTCAAAATGAGAGTGAGCTACAAACATTTTTGGTTAGTTGGTTGGTACTTGTTGATATTGACTGTATTCTTTGGAACAACAGGGTTGTAATACCTTAAAGTTTTCAAGCCGGGATTCTAGCACTTTTGCATGAACATCATTTAGGTGTCACCAAAGTGAAAGCAGTAACATTTTCAGTGGTCTGATGGCCAGCCATCAATAATGCTCTATAACAAGTAGTTCGCCAGTGTGAAACAAGTAGGTCGGTACTCTCGACAACACAGCCAGCGCCTTTATGTCAGTAGCGACTGAGTGAATTTCTATGAGAAAGAGTGCTTTTAAATTGTGCAGGTAAGGAAGGGCACATGTTCAAGATCGCTGTGGATGCGTATTCAAAATAATTTGAGGGAAAATAAACAATCAGCGACAACTACAAAACCCGTTGAGTATGTACGTTCTCTGTTTTTAACGCGTGGTGTTCCAGCTGAAGTGGTTACCGATAACACATCTTAGTCCACTGAAGCAGAATTTGAAATTTTTTAAAGAGTGAATGGTGAAAATACACGCTGGCGCCACCGTACCACCCACAATCAAATTTTGCGGCTGAGTGACCAAGGAACTACGAAAAAATCACTTATAGAACAGCTTCTAGGTAATGAAGTGAAGGAGAAAAATCAATCGCTAAAGCATGGGATCGACAAATTTTGTTCTCGCACCATACGACACCCCTTACATTCAAGGGTAAAACGCCCGCTAAGCTCTTTCTGCGATGCAAACTAAGGACAAGGCTAAAATTGCTGCAACCAAATGTTAGGAGTGAGCTTTAAGACAAAGTAGAGAGAGTGAAACTGTTTCAGTTCGAGGTGAGGTTGTTAAACGGTTCCCAAAAAAGTGACATGTGTGAAGTCGCTATGAACGTATCTCGTTTTTGTCTGAGGCTGTGTGCGGTACGTTCATGCCGATCACTTGCAAAAGTTATTTTTGGAGACAGACCGCAACTATGAGCGTAGTGAACCCGAGTTATTGAATGCTTCGGAACAGCTTGTGCCCGGCTCATCAATGCCCAATGCTACAGTCACCGGATGCCCAACTGGTAACAGAACGAGCACAAGCAACACTCTGCCCTGACCGTTCTGCACCGATCAGCGTCTGAAGCAGCTGCCGAAAACGATAACATCCGGACCTTTGGGCTTATAGCCATGCTTCAAAGTGGGAGGGAAAGAGTGTTGCATCTAACCCTTTACGGCATTTCATCGAACGACAGATCAGATAGAATGTAGATGAAGCCTTTGAAGCTTGAAAACTTCATAACACGAGGATGACGCAACAATTACCATTGAAATTCAAATTACAGCTGTGGGAGAGCAGCTCACAAAAAAACATACGTACATTTTCTCTCGGTGTACTTCTCGTCACTTTTGTGATGGTACTATACATAACGATACATTGCTGTATAGAATAAGTTCTTCAAAAAAATACTTTTTTCATGTTTTCGTTTACTTGCTGGTCAAGTTTCGCTTCTGCAACGGGAAGAATCTGTAATATGGAGGTGTCAATAAACCCTTACACACCTGTCCCTGCTGCTGTTTTTGAAGGACTGCAACTGATCGGGAGACAGGGAGGCCGCGAGGGGAATAGGGAGCCAAAGATGAATCGGCAAATGAATTAGCGCGCGTTTAAGACTGCTTTGTGCTATTGCCTTTATATTGGATGTACTTTAACGAATTGTATATCTTGGCAATTGGCGCTTTGACAATTGCAACATGAACTTTCATACAGAATAAATGAGAAAACTGCCAAGCCTGTACTGCATTTTTCAAAAAAAGTAAATATTGGCTGGCGTTTTCACGGAAAGATTTTGAAAATTCTATTGAAGCTAGCCCAAACCACTCGCCATGCAGTTCTGGAAACATACCCGTTCTAAAATCGCGAAGCGTACTTTTTTCTTCGATACATTTCTTATAGACGAAAAGACGAAAAAAACTTACATAGAACGTCTGTCATGCCTCCGAAAACATGACCTAGAATGATCCAAGCAATGCTTAAGAAACGCATTCCGTTCATAAAATCAAAGGACATATCACTCGAGCTTTTTTCATCCATGTTGACTATGTGCTTCGTGTTCTTCAGCACAGAGAATGAGGTCAGTAGACGGACAAGCTGTCCTGCGAAAAAATAGGCATTTATCGGTAAATGAGGATACACAGTCTTGAAGGTTTAAGTTGCCACATTTTCTTTTTTCGGACAGCTAAGGCTCAATGTACCTCTCTTTGTACGTCGTGTCAGAAAACGAACATGTCCAGTATACCTTTAGGGTCAGGGCGCTGACACACGTATGTAGAACGAATATAAACATAACAATATAGACAGACGGCAAAATAAAGTAGGTGTTAAAGCAGACAAATATGAAACAACTGAGAAGGGTAGGGCATAAATATGTAAACAAAATAAATATATAAAGCTGCTAATCATGAGACAGTTCATATACAGCAAAGCACAAGGTACTCTGAAAATTCAAAAGGAAAGTAAAAAAAAAGGCACTGGGATAATGTGCAAATATGCACCACAGCAGCGGAAAGAATTAAATGGGAAACGTCAGCAGTGATTTAAGAACACTACCATAAAAAAAGTAAGCCTTATAAGAAAGAAAAATTGGCCAGGCCTGTGTGGATCGGGCAGCACAATAACTGCGAAAGCATGCAGAGCGGCTTTTCAAAGCTTTTTCTAACACCCTTTTGGTAAATTCTATATAGAATCACACTTGTTGGGCACCCACCATGCATAAATAGTTAATCAGAATGTCTGTGTGGTTGGCCGGCATTCTCTGTGTTACCCTTCGTCATTCTTCGGAGAAGTGTGGTATCCGGTGAGCACTTCCAACAAATTTCGTGCCATTTTGTGTTGCATTCAACGGTTGACGACCATGAAGAATCACGCTGGAAGTGGCTATGCACCATAGTTATTAGGTGATAAAGGACAACTTTTTGTAATGTGATGAAGCATTGGATAATTCACTCGTTACGCAATTTGTATTGTGTGACGTCTGGTTGTTCTTTTTCTGTTCTAAAATGCTTAATTACTCATAATAATGCGATTCCTTTCCTGACATCAAGCCTGCCTAAGGCACATTTGCGAAGGAGTCCCATGATCCGGCCTGGCTCAGCGGCAGAATTCTGGTCGGGCACAATGTTTGACCCGGTTTTGAATCCCACTATATCACCACATGTCGTTGGTGTTTTTTATCTGAGTTATGTTATTTCGTGCGATAATCGATACGGACACCAGCGACGGCGGACAACAATGGTGCCACGTTGTCATCTCAATACAGCTTTCAGTGCGTAGTGGCCATGAAAGGGCAGGTGCACCAAAAAGTCCACGCTCTCCCCTTATCCTACGTGGAACACGAACAATAGAACTGAGCAGTCCAAGATTAGCGATGAGATACTGTCAAATAGTTTGAATGAAACAGAACAACAGATCAGCGAACTTTCTTGGGCAGGAAACACGAACAATAGAACTGAGCAGTCCAAGATTAGCGATGAGATACTGTCAAATAGTTTGAATGAAACAGAACAACAGATCAGCGAACTTTCTTGGGCAGGAAAGTAATGAAAGTTGCAACAAGCCAGTAGTCCTAGATCAAGATCTGTAATAGCGGTTGGAGAAGCTATGATGGATACCTTAGGAGTTTTGGCTGAGCTGGTTATATGGTTTCAATTTTGGATGTATAAATACCATTTTAGATCAATGTCGAATTTTAAAGGAAACTGCAATCAATATTTATGGTAGCCGTTTTCTTGAAGGCAACACAACGCTTACCAATCAGAGCTTATATTTACGAAAAGGTAACGCGAAAAACACCGCAAAACATTTACAATCAGAATTTTTCGTTTTGCGGTGATTATGCAGTCTTAAAGAGACGTGCTGCAAGCAGTCTATGCGAATGCGATAGCGATTATACGCCAGTGTAACGCCAGCAGTGATAAAAAGCGAAGTCCTAAGTACACACGTAATGGTGTGCTTGTCAAGCCTGCAGTCCCGCGATCTCTGCTTTCTAGCGTGCTAGGTTATTTTACAAGAGTTGTAGCACTTTTCCGGGACTTCTCATGCAAGTACTTTTTGCTGCGCAAAGGTTGTTCTTTTTTTACTTTAGCCAAGCTGACCTAAACCAAGTCTTCGAAAGCGAAAGGACGCGTTTACATGTGATTCACCATTCACGCATAGTAGTTGACGTGGGGCCGCATTTTAACGGCTTCAATATGTAATTGTTCGACTACTTGAGTGAAGCAGAGGAACGAATTTCGGCTCGCATTCGAGCGCAATATTTGGACCTTTATAGCGCCACAGACATGCTTCGACGGACGACAGTGGTAGCGTCGACGCTTCCGACGGAGCGCCATCACTACCACCAGCGGCATGCATAAATTGGTCGCAATTCTCCGCAGAGCAGCAGGCCAACGGCATATCGCGTGCCACAGCGATCGCATACACAAGTTAGCGTGCTTCTTCCAACGCGCCCAACGTTTCGGAAATCGAGGCACTCTAGATACGCCGCCCGCCGGCGCAACTGCACCTGTTTCTCTGTGGAGGCCATGAAATCAACGCCACTTTTCATGCTCTTCTTTTACTTTGTAAGCCACACAAAAAGAAACGAAAATGAACAATAACATACATGTTTGAAGGTTAAGCTCATACTCTGGTGCGCTTAAAGTTACCCAAGCACAGTTCTTAGGACTTTATATTTGTGCTTCATATAGCTTGCGCTAGGGGCGTGACATGCTGGTTTTGGTTAGTTTTGAACACGATTTCAAAAATATAAATTATACTCAGGTCACGAAATGTATGCTGTCTCTAGTCACCATAATTCACGCTATTTTCTTTCCCACCGAAATGTAATCACGAATCTGGCCAGTTGCGGGTCCCTTTAAAGTTATGAAGAGGTAGCTAGTGTACCATTTGTGTAAGGGTAATGGAACACTTACTGCACACGGAAGTCTGTAGACAGAATCGAGGGAAGCTGAGGCACTGCTTAGACAAGCTTGAGGCATTCATTGTATTCTTGATTTTCGGAAAACATCAATATTAGGTCTAATTTACGAAGCCCACATTGTCCTTAGGATTTCGGCAGTGAAGTACTGGGATACCCAGGCACCACTTACCTATTCACCACATTATCATAAAAGTAGTCGTTGGTATTTAAAATGTGTATCAAATTTTGCATGTAATTGCTTTCACACCAAATATTTGGATTATTACGCTATGGAATAAGTCAGGTATGTCTTAATGCACTGGTAGAGATGGTAGGTGCCCTCCCTGAGAGAAACTGATATTCTTACCTTCATCTGCTGGATGATCCCGGAGCCAGAGATAGAAGTGAAAACAGGAGCTTAGAAACATCATTGCGCCAATGCATGCGAGAAGACATCTGAAAATAATAGGAGAAAATTACAGAATAAATTGCTTTTTATCCCCATGCATGACAATTTCCAAAACTCTTTCTGCCCCATTGGTAAATACTTATTAGTCTTTTTAAGTAACTGTCAACTTGAGGCCTATGATAAAATGTCATGCAACATGTGAAATACTGTTGAACATTCTTAAGTAACCGCAAAAAATGAAAGTAGTAATATGAGAGTTAACTTACATTATTCCGGCTTGTGTTGAACTCATCGGTTGATGCTGGCCATTTACGCAGTCACTCACGGTGACATTTAGGCTGTCTGTTATCACTGCAAAGTAAAGCACAACACAGTCAGTATTTCTCACTAGTATTACTTTAACAGTTCACTCTTTAACTACTGCTCTCGTAGACAAAGAATTCTAGTGAATATCAACTTACTACCTCATAGCCACTCACTTACATGTCGCCAAGGTTTCACTACTATAGAAATTGGAGGTGCACATTTCAAACTATTTTAAACGAAGCCCGCTTTGCGAATTTTGATATCTCACGAGCAAACTTCTATTCTCCAGCAGGTGCCTGTAGTCTGCGATGTTGTCATCGACAAAAATTTGATAAGCAATCAAGGCACTCAACCCGATTTAACGAAGTTTTTCAGAAAATAAACGAGTGGAGATTCAGTGTTTATTTTTTTTACCAACACAAGCTTTACCTCAGATGTGCGCCTTTAAGTCATCGCGGTAAAACAGCTAGGCGCTTTTTCGACAACCTACAGATTTCTGCCCCGTTGCTGGACAGACTAACGAACTTAACAGTCTGTGGAACTTTTACGCGCCAAATGGCGCTAGTTACGGAAGTGAAGCGTTGACCCTGTAAATACTCCCACAATATACGGCGGTGGGTTTCTTTATTTCATGATTTCTTCGACACAGCACACAGAACATCCCATCGCAAATTTCTTGCTCGGCCTACTCACACAATTCCAGCATTCGCTCACTGAAACACACACACACACACACACACACACACACAAATCACGGCATATCCATGGAATGAATGATGATGAGTGGAGTGAAGAGTCCATCCGTCCGTTTTTCTGCCTTTCTGTCTGCCTGTCTGTGGATATGCTGTGCGGGCTACGCAAGAGGGACGACTGCGCTAGACCATAACGAACTTCGCCCTAAGACGCGTACTATGAACGAAGGAATAAGGAAAAACAGAACAGTTCATTTCATTGATAGTACGCGTCGCTCTTGTATTTCAGCAAGAATGGGCCAGCTATCATGTGTTTATCGGGAACTTGACGTAGCTTCAGAAAACACTGTTGCGCCTGTACACCCAGTCATGGGAGGCTTCATGTCTGGCCTGTCATCGCAGACTTTTCACGCGTGGAGCCATCAGTTGTTCCTGTATAACCATTTGAAATTTCGAAGAAAAAAGTCTTTTTCGACATTTTACAAACCTTCTGATTTAAGGAACTTATCACTTCGTTAAATCGAATTACGATATTAATAAATAAACTCAGTGCGGCAAGGTTCGAAAAAGTTTATGAGGCCGTCAATACTTACCCACGTGGTGGATTCATAAACGGTGCTCGGTTTATGGTACGGCCACCATATGCACTACACTTGCAAACACAGTTTGGCACACCCTCTTACGCTCACATAGTTGATCTGTTATTACAGTGAAAAGTACTGTCCAAACGCTATCGTGGTCGTTCGTTTCACCTGATCTGCAGGAACCGGCCATAAAAGGTTACTGCTACAAGAATTCAAAAATTTTGTTACAAATATACACACAGAGGTGCAATATGGAGCTACGACTTTACTTTTTCAATCAATACTTTTCATGCTTTTCGTACTTGGCCACTGTTCAGGGTGGCGGTCCGTCTACCTTATCGAAACGATCATCCAGCCACGAGTGTAGGATGCCGAGAATACTAAAGAACAAGGTATAAAGCATCGTTCGGCGATTCTAACCTCGCGCACACAGTATCAGGCCGTGGCAACGAGGTGACATACCACAGACAGTAGAGATGAGGCGGCGCACCGCATGGCTCGAGGACTTACACACCGAGCCTAAGCTAGACCTACCCCACAGACTACCTAAAAATGTATACGGCAAGAAAGAAAACCACATTTATCGAATAAAGAAAAGAAGTATAAGGGCTGGTTTTTTGTTAGACATAATGTTAATGAAAATAAGAGACATTGATGCCTTCGAAAGTGTAGGGTGTACAACTATAAAAAGTCACAACTTTGCCGCAAAGACCACGCAATGAATGTCCTAACTACAAACAGGAATGTCAGGTGAATAACGGCCAGCTGATTAAGACGTACCCCACGTTTCTCAAGCACAAATGACACATGAAACATACTACAGGTACAGATGAACGCGAATAAGCGTCGAAGTTATTACATCGATGCCTGAAAAGCGTGCCCTTTTCGCAAACGGAAATTGTGCAGCAAGTGCAGTGACCTTTGTGCGCCCAGTACCTACAACAGAATCGTTCTGGTGAAAGCACAAGGCGCATGATTCTTCCCACCGCGAGATTAGCGCACGAACGCGTGAGCGTTAACTCCCCCCCCCCCTCATCGGGGCAATATACGCGTGGAAAACGAACACATAATTGCGCGTTCTCCACGTCATGACGATATGGCGACGCGCCCTCATTGCACCATCTCGCCGGTAATAATGAAAACACAATAGTTCTCCCGTGATTGACATTGTCAGCGGTAAGTGGTAGATATAAATAGCTTGCCGTTTTAAAGTTTAAGGAGGTGCTCTTCCGTGGCTCACTGCATGGCTAAAGTCACGTACTCACAAGTGAGAAGTCCGACGTTTGATTCTGCATGCAGACATCTTTTGTTGATTAGTTTTCATTTCAGCGTTTTCATATATACAGGTTCATATACATGTGCGGCAAATTATGGTGGGCATCCACGTAAGCGGTAAAATCCAGCCAAGAGCGTCCATAAAATTGCTGTTGCTATATTAAGTGATTGATATGTGGGGTTTAACGCCCCTAAATCATCATATGATTATGAGAGTTGCCGTAGTAGAGGGCTCCGGAAATTTAGATCACCTGGGGTTCCTGAACGTGCACCCGAATCTGAGAACACGGGTGTATAGCATTTTCGCCTTCATTGAAAATGCAGCCACCGCAGCCGGGATTCAATCCTGACACCTGTGGATCAGCAGCCGAGGACCGAGTAACAGTGGTAGTGCATGTGTGAGCCAACCATCAATTAGCTTTCATAAAAAGTAAATCAAATGCCGTATTAGTCATTTTCACGTAGACCACCACGCGTGCCAGATTGATAATTTAGCAAGTTGCATGGGCATGTGCCGATAAGTTTTCGTGCTTTCTTTCCCGCCGTTGCGTACATCCTCAGTTTTTAGTAGGTGTGAGTATTATCCTGACTTAATAATTGTGGCCATGTTTGCACACCCAGTATTTGTAGCTGTTGATTTAGCTTTCACTCTAATCAAAGCACACGGGCTCGGAGCATTTCCGCCTCCATAGGAAATGCGGCCGCAGCAGCCGGGATTTGGTACCGCGACCTTCGGGTCAGCAGTCCAGCACCATAACCAATAGACCAACGTGGTGGGGTATGTGCATATGTTACGATTCTAGAGACACCTTGGAGCTTGTCTTATGGGGATTACCAGGTATATTACTATGTATAATACACAGTCACAGCGATGCAGCCTCAAGCAGTGATGGCCTGTGCCCACACTTAGTTTACGTTGGTCAGCTCGAGCAGCCCCTATTGAATATCGGCCTTCCAGCAAGCCGGGGAGCCGCCAAAGGTCGAGAACCGCTGTAGAAATCTACGCGGGTTTCATGCCCACTGCGAATTCGCAGGGCTCCTAATGTAAGTTTATTTCACATAATCTGATAGTAAGTCACACGGCCTTTCTCTTTCACTCGGTTGTTTTATAGCATGAAACGACTTTTTTTTTTACTGAATGTAACCTTCTATATTGTCTAATTTTAACCACGAAAAATTTTTCCTTCCTTGATGACCATGAGGTAGGCCACCGTCCAAGTAATAGCTTTATTAAATTCTGCGCACTATTTCAACACTCTTGCGAAATAAGGCAGCGTTTTCTTCTCCCGTCTTCTCTAAATCAATAATGTATTGCCCTTCAGGTGATCCGTTGAGTACTTCGTAAACCTGAACAAAATACTATTGAATAAATAAAGTTGTATTGATCGCTAGTTTAAACAAAATATTTTGATGTACTTAATGCGCTTTAATGAGTGCAAGCATTATAAAGGCTTATTATGGGAAATAAAACTAGTAAAACAACAAATTAATAAGAACGACTATTTCTACTTACGTGTTTTCGCAATAGCTTGAATGTCTTGCTCGCTGCATTGATCAATAATGCAGATTCCCAATCTCGCCCCCGGAGCGTCTGGGTCAATCCAGTAGCTGAGAAACTTCGGCACCTGTGAATGAGTCGGATTACTGATGCCTCGTCTGTTAAATGCTCATTAAACAGTATGGACAGCCCATGACCAAAATCATTGTAAAAATAAAAATGATCAGAAATATCAGCGTGATTCATAACAAGAACGTTACCTTCTCAAAATAAGACTACATGGAATACAGTATCCCGTGAAATGATGTCATGCACGGCACTGATACACAACGTTACCTGAGGCGTTCGCATTGATGGCTTATCTATACGACAATTAGCTCTAGCCTCAAGGACAGCAAGAAGTTCATCAGTCGAATGTAATTTTATATCATCTCCGCCACTCATAAATTCTAAAACAATAAAGAAGTTTGACAATGCCTCAGTTTTTTGCAGTTGTTAAACAAAGTAAATCATGACTCTTTATCTTATGCGAGTTTTCACCAAGTACCATCGTTCGCCAGCAGCTACTGCTCGATGGTTATAATTAGCTACATGATTTCACTGAATCAGGGCAATGCATTATACAAAAAAGACACTGACCTTCAAAGAAATATTATTTCGGTATCCTGATCAGGGAAGCTCTTGCCTTGAATACCGTGACCGCCCTATGCCGCCAACATCTGTCTCACTTACGCTACGTCTTTAGATATTCACTTCTGCTTTTCAAAATGACTTTCAGTGTGGGCAACGCCGATATATCTCAAAGCCTTGTTATCGTAGTCTTGCTATCTTAAAACTTTGATGTTTTCGAAAACACGCTTGCTGGCCTCCAAGTGTTCCTGTATTTATCATTCATACGAATAGTGAAAAAGAGGTTCACCCTCTTGTGGGCTATGGCAGCCGCTTGCACGAGGTGTTTCACGGCTGTTTCGTCCGTCATTAAGCGTATCTGCACCATGCAGTAGTGGGCCTTGGTCTTAATATATCCGTGCTGGTCTCGCTCCACGGTCGCCACGCACTCGTCGAACGAGCCAAGGTCCACCGTTGTGCCATGAAGGAAGCCCGTCGGGTACTTGCCACTTGCGTCGATAACTGGCCACGTGGGAGGTGTAGAAAAGAATAGGAAAAAATAGGTGAGAACGTCTTTACACAATCACGCTGCAGCAGATACTCGGAAGAAGGCTAACTTTTGGAATCACAATATTTTAATAATTACTGATATGTGTACGTGTGTGGGCTCAGTACACGTCACCGCACATAGGGAAGAACAACGTCGCGACGCTATATCAGGGCTTCAAGTTTGACGAGGGCTTTATATAAAAAGCGTCACAGTGATTTCTTCGTCAGTATTTCACAACCGATTGATGAAGCTATCAGCTAGGTGTCATCTGTCTTCGTGGCGAAACATATCCATCTTGGCACCTACTAGAGCCTGGTCTGACATACGCCCACTGCTTTTTTTACATTACTGAGCCAGTTCTAGGATGTTCTTTTGCAACGCGAATATTCGCTGTAAGTGGTGTTCTTGAGACTATTTTTGTAATTGTTGAGCATGCTGGAAGAAGTGGGTGACACCTTTCAGCGAGTATTTTTATTTTCAAGTGCTTGAATAGAAATGGATTCCTTTCTATACGACAGTCCTTCTCTCAAGCACATTTTAAAAATATTGTTGAGCAGATCCAAGCCAATGACGCACATAGGCGGTTATATTCCGACAATCAACTGCCGAGTATAGACTAAAAATGCGACAGGCAAAATCGACAAAGAAGACATTGCTCTGAAACATACGTCTGTACTTTTTTTTTCTGCAAGAGGTTCCGAAAGGAGGCAAACTGTCTTCGTGACTGACTGAGGGAGTTCGCTCAATAAAGGCAATGACTCGAAGCGACAATATCAGTAGAGTATGAGCGGACAAGGCACAACTAATGGTGTGATGTGATTGCCTTGTCTAAAATGCTATCGGAATTGGTGACGACGGTCAGAGAACGAGCGGGGAGATCCAGCGAAAGATATGATTTCCACTGAAGTTGAGCTAGGTGGTTCAGCTTCATATTTTCAATTCAAATCTCGAGGTCAAGAAAGGGCTTTGCTTTGTTTTTCTTTGTGTGTGGGTGTTATTGACTTGTGAGGCCTTTGTCAGCAAAGCGCTCTCTTTCATTTCTAGAAAACATGGCCACATGTGAACGAAGCCGAAACATATAGCTCAAATGCCAAACATCGCAATTTTCAACCAGATCTAGTAAGTGTACTTCGAATTCAGCGTCACCAATTCATCGTCACCCCGTGAATTCAGCGTCACCAAAATTCATGGGAGCAAGCGATGCGTAAGCGTTGAGATTTATTGTGGCTGGCGGCCGTTTCGGCAGATTGCCGCTTTCTGCTGAAAACTGCATAATTTATTTTATATTTTTTATTCTTGCTAGCAACAGCCGCCATTTTATCATCTGTGTAGCACTCGTTCACTTCCCTGTCTGTAACAGCATTCCAGACGCCATCTCATGGCACGCGCATCACGCAACTAATAAGATGCGTGTCGCATCATAATTTCGCGAAGTTTGAATTTTTCCCGATGTGTATGCTTCCACTGCCAACTTTAAATGTTACCCTGTGGGGGACATTTATTCCCCTTCTACGAACCTCAACTAAACCTTAGCAGAGAGTGTAATCTTGCGGCATTTGTTTTGCAGTGTGGGTACGCCGTATTCATGTAGGCCCCTTATGGTAATTTCTTTTGCAATTGGGGATGAACTACGGAAGGGGGGGGAGGCACCATATTGAAGCCACTCGCTTTCGGAGCGTGAGGATCCCAGATGAAACTCAAGCACCAAAGAGAAAACTTATTTACTTTTATTCAAGCATGCCCTTGTAGCGGTGATCGTCTTTTGTGAGAAGCCGCCGCGATCGATTATAGTCGCTATGGCACACGACTATGACCCGAAAGTCACGGATTCAAATCACGGCCACATTTTAGATGGAACCGAAACAACTTTGTGCCTTTGTTACGAGCGAGTTGAAGATCCACAGGGAGTCAGAATTGACGTAGCCCTCCACTACTGCGTCCATCGTGCCATGGTTTTAGGACAGGAAACCCCCACAAATATAATTAGTGCTATATGAAAGTCAAACAGACGGACGGATGGACGCACAGTTAGTTTGTTGAGACGGCGCCGAATAGGATACGCATTTAAAGTATGTTAAACAAAAAGCACGAATTCCACGACCCCCGCGACGCGTTTTTGGTCAACTCTCTTTATTACTGGGGGCACGCACGCACACACACATATACATGCGCACACACACACTGTATCTGAAAGGTTCCGCGAGTAGAGATAAGTGAAGACAGAACCGCCTCCAATCCACATCATTAGTACTCAGCTGATAAACTTGTAAATCAGTAATGAAGCCAGACAGCATTTTCATAATTATGTACAAAGTCAGTGCATTACTCATTAGGTCATAAAAGTGCTGCCTTCTAGCAAAGGGAGAAAGTTACTGAAAAGCTTCTGCAGTCGAAACAACAATTAGTTTCCTTCTATTAGCTATTTACATACAGTCATCGCTGGTAACATGTTCATCATCACAATTGGCTCAACTTTTACGGGCAATTTTGCTAAAAGTACTTTTTTTGTAATTTCGGACCGTAATAGTTTCGACTAAATGATGCAGAGAATAAGCTGAACAGCTGCTGAAAAGAAGGTATGACTTACTTCTGAGTGCCCATGGTTCCAGGTTCTTCAGGCCCCGCACCAGCCTCAAGAGGCCCAGGCTGCATGGGAACGACAAGTCTGCCGTGAGGATTTTCTGGGCCAGTGGGTTAGAAGGATCAAGGATGGTCTTCATGAGTCCTCGCAAGGAATCTTCAATGCTTGGCGTGGCGGCTTTCACTTTTGAATGACCATCACTTTCGGTTGTATTGAAAGCAGTACAAGAAAGCGCCAGGCACAGTAAGACTACGATTCGGATAATCGATGGTGACAGTGAAGGGACCATCCTGAGCATCAAATTTTCTTTGTTTGCGCTGTGCTTCTCCCGATTCTCGCGAAGGCGTTATTCAAGTGAGCCCGTTGTTAGGCAGTATATAACGATATATACCTTAGCGAATTACATAAATGTGATAAACTAAGGCAAGGTGCCCAGGGGTATGCCGTCACTACTCTGCAACGAGAGGGGGCACCGGGTGCAAGTCGTCGTTTGTTGTCCACCGATCATTCAGAGTCAAAGTCACTGACTCGAGTGCGTTGTCTCAACAGGCTCACTCCTTGTTGTCGACTCGACTAGCCACGTGACCTGTGACACAAGCTCACCGCAGGGCGTATTACGCACCTGCAACAACAATGATTTGCTTCTTCTAGTTGGGGCAATGCCACCATGGCTTTTTTAATTTTTTCTCCTCGCCTGGCACACAACGGAACATAGTGACATGTAGCAGAGTGAAATAGCTGTATGCTTCGTAGGGCGCAAGGCTTTTATCGCATCAATTCCGCTCCGTGACGTAAAGAGTCAGCAAATAGGCCGCCCACGTCCCGCAAAGTGAAACTCCTTCTTTCTCCGATTTGTTTTTTTTTATTTCTTTCTCGTCGTAGCATTCTCTCTCACTAGGGCGCGCCTTTAAGGTCAACAGCAACTACATTTTTTCATTATTAATTTTCACTTTCTTTCTTGCCCTGTACGGTGCTGGTTTGTCTGCGCATCCTGTTGATGTCAAGGGGCGCAGCCGTCTAGTAAATACGTAGGATGGCGTCAGTCGGAAGGTAATATCGCAACGCGTATCTTTTTTATTTAGTCGCGATTATTTTCCCTTTTCACCCACAAGGCTCAGGGCAGATTATCGAGGCTGCTCATGCATAATGCATGCGTCGGCAACCCCTATAGAGCGCTCACGACCTTCGCGTATAGTTCAACATCCTCAGGTGCATACCCTTGAGTAGATTTCTTTTTTTCTTCTGGATAATATTTGTTATTCTCGAATAGGAAAACGCATGGGTCTTTTCCGGTGACGCACTTAGGACGAGAACTTACTTCCGAATTGCAGCTCAGGGGGAGAGAATGCCTCATGAGTGCCGAATTCTATCGCAAGTCACAGGTGACGCGCACTATATCCATTTCCCGGGGTACGTGGCGTCGCTAGCCAAATTCTATGATTTTTGCGAGTAATAATTATAAAAATTTGGCCTACAGCAAGTTCATTTGATTTTTTCCTAATGACGGGGGCTTAGAGAATATGCAGCTTACTAAGAAATCGTGTAGCCATTGTCATTACCACTTGACCCTTCCTATATATTTTCTTCTGAGTTTATCAACTGTTCGGACTAATTATTAGGTAGCTAATTGTAGTAGCTTTATAATTTGTATACATGTACCCCTGGCAAGTACCCAACACTTTGTGGAGCGTAATAGTAACGCATGGCACTAAGTTGTGAACTCAAGTATACAGTCGATAGAATTCGTAGTCATTTCAGATTTGAGAAACATTGTAGGCCAACAAGTGAGAAATAAGCGCAGACTAAATCACTTATAGCATCATGAAACTAAATTCTAGTGTTGCGCGTGGCTTTTAAGAGTGTACACGGCGTGTTTCCTTTACAACATCTTAGTGTATATGTAAGTGTGCACATATGGAATCTATACTTTTGCATAACTTTTGACAACAGACGGTCATCTCAAAGTCTGTTACGGTACAAAACAGAATGCGCTACGAAATGCACAGACGTGCCACGAAATTCGTAGGATGTGTAGTTATTTTGCTTATTTGGCACATCTGCAGCCCTTCGAAAGACATGTAGCCGAACAACTACCCATTGAGTAAATATTATTTATCAAAACGAGCTGAAATCGCTAATTCAGGGTCGGTGAAAGAAAAATCTAAAGCGCTCCCTACTCTACCAGTAAGTTTACGTGGGTAAGCGCTAAAGCGTGTACGCTTACAAATGGGAGAATATGCAACATCGTGCGGTCACGACTGCTTCAGGTGTGCTAGCCTGCTTAGGGATTGAGGAATTGCTAGACCAAAAGGAAAGAAAGGGATGACTAGAGAACAGCACATTTTAACAGCAAATATTTTTATGGTTGCGATTCTTCTGTGACCATCGGCGTAACGAAGCTCGCCGTCCTAGTGGATATGTGCCGCAGAAATGGGAAAAACCTCACTATGACCTCTGGTCCCCTAAAAAGTAAGCTGTATATAACCAGCGTGAGCGTTTCTAGGATTAAAAGTGATACTGCATTTTTTTGCGGTTAGGAGGAAAACGTAACTGAGTCAGAAGCACGGTGGTTTTTTCCAAATATTTGTCGATGGGTAGAGTCGGTCGCTCTCTTTAAAGGAGTGTCAATGGCAGTTAGCGAGGGAACGGAAGTGACTACATCATTTTAGCGCACAAGCCCGCTAGAGAGATGCCGAAGACCAGCGCAAACCAAGGGCGGAAGATCCATGGCTTCGCGGGAGGCAAGCTGAAGTTATACGGGAACGGCTTACTTCGATATCTGGCTTTAACACTAGGCAAGACGAAGCTATGGAAAACTTTATGTTTCGTTCAGCTATACGCAAAAAAAAGGCGAGGAAGCTGGTCGCACTGCTCTCTTCGTCTTTTTCAACATCAGTCCCCCCCCCCCCCCCTCCCGTCACCCCGCTCACCGTTCTACACTATATATAGATATACTAAGTGTGTAACGTGTTCTATTAGTCTTGAATGACGATAGCTATTGAATGGCTGTCGATCGCTATGAGTTCACTGGATAGATGAAGTCCAAAAGGACGAAGTAATGCTTATCAAGCTTCACAGAAGTTTTAATCAGCGTCATTTAGCTGTCTTTCACGAGTGATTGATTATGAATGGTAATACGTGTGTATCCAAGCTCAAACGAGCATACGCACGCTCGTCGCGCCGTTTCTATAACTTATGGAATATAGACTGGTTATAAATTAGTATTGGTTGCTTAGGGTTCTCATGTCAATCAGAATTATCTTAGCTAAAATGAACTTAGAAGGCGTTAACAACGATTTTAGCGTGGCAAATGATCATCTAAGGCTTGCCATGGCGACACGCAGTAACGTCATCGCTCAGCAACTTTTTTTTCAGTTCACATATGGACCACATTTTACGCCTGGCTTCAACAGCTCCACAGTTTAAAAATCCCTCACAAAGGGGTTAAAAAAGGGCTAACTTTAAAGTGAAGTTTATTGTGCCTTATCCCAGAAATTCGTTGTTGAAAAAAGCCAAAACTATCATTCGAAAGAATACATGAAGCGAACCAGAAATTACATAAGCTATGCCAATGAAAACGCGGCGGTTCATCCCAGAAACTTTGCTTTTTCTCACCAAGGAAGAACCTTGGCAGCTTGGTTACGCATACCCGTATGTTTTTTTCTGAAGTATCGTATGAGCAGCTTTGATGGCAATACAAGTGGGGTCGTTCGAGTGTTTATGCGGAAGACAGTCTTAGAATAGAGAGTTTCAGAAGCGGGAACCCCAAACCATTTGCGTACGCATGCTCCTGCATTCACTCCCAGTCGCACCCAAAGAAAATACAAAAAACACGAGGGCTTATGTGCTACACGGGAGCCACACTGAATTGCCCTCTATAATACTCTAATAAACATTTAGGGATAAATAAAAGACAATAAGCCCAAGGAAAGTATAGAGGGTGTTATTTGTTGTAACTGTGACAAAAATGTGAAGAAATTATGGTGAAGAAAAAGATCACTTGACACTGGCAGGATCCGAACCTGCAAACTTCCAGTAGTGCGTCCGACCAGTTGAGCTACGGTGGTGATCATCCTCCAGTCGAATTTATCGGGTACATCTGTAACCAGAAATTCATTTTGCGAGTTGAACTTGGCACGGCGGCGTCCTTGGTCAGAATTTTATTTGAAAACACGTTTGTGATATCATCACTGCTGTAGGCGAGAGCTACAGAGTGATGGTTGCCAATTTATTTTAGCCCGAATTGAATCTGAAAACGTCGCACTTTTTTGTCTCTCATCTCTGAAATTCGCGCTACTTAGAAGTTCAGTTGATACAAAACACTTTCCTTTTTTTCGTCTGGTGGCGATACATCATTGTGTGATAGATGTGGAGAAGCACTCGCCGTACTTCACAATTTAGTCTAGTGTAAACAGTTAGACACGCTGAGAAGACAACACTTTTCATTACCCTACGGAATACAAATACGACTTTATCCTGCAATGCTCGTCGTTAGGGAAGCCCCGCCGCGGTGGTCTAGTGGCTAAGGTACTCGGCTACTGACCCGCAGGTCGCGGGTTCGAATCCCGGCTGCGACGGCTGCATTTCCGATGGAGGCGGAAATGTTGTAGGCCCGTGTGCTCAGATTTGGGTGCACGTTAAAGAACCACAGGTGGTCTAAATTTCCGGAGCCCTCCACTACGGCGTCTCTGATGATCATATGGTGGTTTTGGGACGTTAAACCCTACATATCAATTAATCGTTAGGGAACCACTTTTCACATATAAAACCTTGTTGGATTTTTTCAGAGAAGTCCGTACCTTTCATGTGATATACCCAGGCATTCTGTAGCACGACCTTTCCCGAGGGGTCTCCGCTGCGGTGGCTACACTGAACAAAGCACTTAGCTCCCAGCCGTCGGACACAAGATTGTGAACAATCGAGGCACTTGTATTAATGCCATACATGTCTCCATGGTTTTTATTATCCCAAACTTTCGTCATCCATTAACACCACACACTTTTCACGGCATGGTCATGATTTTATTATTTATATGTTTTTACCCGCCTTAGCGCGAGGAATTTTAGGCCCTTTTACTGCCTCTAATCACAATCATTTTCCACCTCTCTTGTCCCATAAACTGGCGCTTTTTGAACATCAAATGGCTCTTGCGCCACAAAGCCTCAAAAATCATCAAGTTCCGTTGCCATGTTGTTGCGACATGTCCATTGCGCACTTGACAATGAACATTCTGCACAAATAATTTGAAGGTATTATTTTAAATCGCTGATTTAATGTGAATCGGGTGCAGTTTGTATCGCTATTTAGAGTTTCCTGATGTCACAGATGTATGCCAATAAGTCGTGCTCGACCAAAGCCCTTAAAGTAATAAAACCCAAGCCACCAGTCAAATTCATCCGCATCTAGGTGGTGCAGTCATTGGAAAAGACCATTCATATCTGTGGTGCAATTAGAAGCTGCGGTGGAGATTTCAACGGTGTTATAATTTACACATAATGGCGTACAAGGGCCTTTGCGAAAAACATTGTGAATATCATGAATAAACTCAAAGGCTTTTTTGCCCTATTTCACAAACATCTGTCCTAACCAAAACCCGCTATATTTATTAGTATTAGATTTGAAGCTCCAGTCCGGGCTGCAGCTGAATTGCGTTTCGAGATCGGTCGAAACTGTCAGCATGAAAAGAATTTTAGTACGTACGCTCCCCTTACCATCGGACATTGTACCCTTCACCACGCGCATTGTAGGCCTATTACGATATGGATATCTCTGGTTCCACACCTGTGACGCTTATGTTCTGAAGTTATCGTTCTTAGGGAATGTTCGCACTACAGCTGCTAACGACACTATATACATGAGCACCACCGCTATACGGGAGCTCTTCAAAATGCTGAAACCCCAAAGTGGTATGAGGCCACCTTGAGGTGTGTATACTTTTTAACGCTGCACGGTCTTCGAGAAGGTGGTAGGCGCCCTTTAGATATCACTAACATAGCTTTGGCGGAGCAATATATATATTCCAAATGTCGCACAACTGTTTTAATAGGCTCCATTAAATAGCAAAAAATATTTGAATATCAAGCACTGTGTTCATACAAAAAAGAAGAAAAGACCCGCAATCAGGCCCTGACTCTGATCGTCCTCACTTGACCACACCCTACTTTGGAAGTCACTCGTGTAAGCTTGACAGCTGACTCTTCCTTCAATCGAGAGTTACGGATACATTGGGGCGGAGCCAGGAAAATTTCAGCAGTGCTGGCGATGTGCGTCATTCACCATTAAAGCTTTTGTGGTAAGTTATTATTAGAGCACTTATGACAGCTGGCCTCATCAAAGCCTTGAGATTAAGATGAAGGATGATTGACCTGTACTGTTTTTCGAGCTGCTAACGATTGTTGCGTGTCAGGGCCTGTAGGAGCACTTTCTTAACAGAAGCCATGATTGTGCCGTTAGTGAGACATCTATTTATTTGCACATCCTACAAACTACTAACGGCAATTCATGCTGTCGATGCATTCTCGATTTTGCTTCTTTTATTGAATGGTACCTGCTGCTGACAAAGGTACATTTTGAATAAAATACGAGAATGTGGGCACGTACGAGAATGTGTGCACGTACAGTTCATATCAATAGGTCACCTTGAAATGTGGAGGTGTCAGCCTGCATGGTCCCTATATATTGAGGATTGAATCTTAATTAATCAAAATAAACGGGTTTCATATTTTTCTTGTACAAGGAGCAAAAGAAATTATATATTGTTCTTATTTGTCTATAAATAAAAAAACAAAGAAGAAAACATACTTTACCTGTACAATGGACGCACGATAGATGACGATAGCTGGAAAGCATGATAGATAATGTCTAGGCGTAGAAAAAACAGAAACAAGTATTTACGCAAGCAGCAACTTCGTACAAAGGCTCACAAAAGCTTCGACAACAACGCAAACTTTAGCCTCTACCATGTAACTGTTGTCGCCATGTGGTAAGAGGCTTCAATAATGCTTGAAGTGTATTCAAGTCACATGTGTACATATACCATCTCATAAATGTTTGAAGTGCATTATTTTGAACGTGTTTATGAGAGGATTATTTGCGATGGTTTCTTGAAAAAATGAATGTACCACGAAGTCAATTGAAATAGACAGTAGACTTTCTTCTTTCATTTTCTTTTTTTTCTTTCTTCTCTTTCTTGTTTTCTTTCTTCATTTTTCTTTCTTTCTTTCTTTCCTTCTTCTTTTATCCTTTCTTGCCTTCTTTCTTTCTCTTTCATTACTTCCTTTCCTTCTTGCTTTCTTTTCTCATTTCTTTCTTTCCTTTTATCATTCAATCTTTCTTCCTCCCTTCCTTTCTGTCTTTCTTTTTTTTTCTTCTGGAACCGATTTGGTTGAACGATCGATGCGTGAAACACGTGCGCGATCGTTTTGATGAGGGCTCCTAGGCAGTACATGTGTTTGAGAAAACTGCGAGAAGGTGGTGAAAGGGGCGTCCTTATTGAGAAAGCCGGTTTGCGCGCGGCTGCAGATAAAGATAGTGGCAGGCGCAGCCTTGAGCGAACGGCTTCAGCAACTGCAAATGCACTTCCCGTGAGGCGTCGGTGGTATAGGGGTTAGCATAGCTGCCTTCCAAGTCGTTGTCGCGGGTTCGATTCTCGAACAACGCGCTTTTTTATATCATTAGCATATTACGCCTGTTACAGGGAAGCAATTTGTATTTTTTCTTGCGTTTCCTTATTTAAATCACAAAGGTTGAGAAAACCAAGAGGGCCATGCGTTAATTTTTTTGACCCTGCGTTATTTTGCGACTGTGAAGCGAAGAATCCTTTTCGAGATTTAAAAGTGAGTACCATACGGTCATTATAAGAAGTTGTTCTCTAAATTAAAGCACACGTACAACTGACCAAATCTCTAGCTAATGTAAATGAGTGGCAGTTTTTACAGTGTCTCTTTGCCATATGACTGAATTATGTTTCAAAAAAGATGAGGACAAGTGTATGCCCACAAAGCACATGTACACAAAACAATTAATTGTAACTTCGTTCTAAAATACTTCGCGCTGAAAAAGGAAAAAAAGCGGCCACTACGCAACAACTGTACGTTTTACTTATAACCTGCATAGAACCTCGGCCTTCGCAGCTGGAGTAGAGTCTGGTATATTAAGCCAAAGGTTACCATGATATGTTATCATGGCTTTTATCGGCACATTTCGAAGCAGGAAAATTTGTTGTGGTTCTACTGTTATATATATATATATATATATATATATATATATATATATATATATATACATATATATATATATATATATATATATATATATATATATATACAAGCCGTGGTATACATATATAGCATGGCTTGTAAACGTCCGCATAACTACATAAAATACAGTCATAGTTTTACACAGCACAAGAGGGGAGTTTGTAAATAGGAAACAGCTCTGCATTTTCTGGGGCAACATATTTGAAATAAAACTACGAAATAATGTTACGAGATCTGCTGTATAACTTATCTTGTACAGTGAAAACTGAGTTACTTTCCAGCACCAAACATGTTTTTTTATGGTGCAGGGTGCAATCATCCAGAAGCTGGTCAAATACTGAAGTAAAACAAGTTCGTACGTATGTGACAAAGTTAAACAAAAGCCATTTTTTCCGAACAACTGGAACCCATTTCGCGAACGTTATACACCCTCATTACGGAGCTACCATCTCAGTGAAGGAACCTCGGTTATCTTGCTGTGTAACAATAAGTATAACCGTGCTCGCATCACTCATTCGGTCTCGCTAGGACTTGTGCATGTGTTTGTTTTTATATGTGTAAAAGAAATGAATATTTCAGCGCTTGCAATGAAGAATTCTCTAAGCGAATACGAATATCGCATCGTTTGCTCCTGGATTTGTATTCAGTATTTAGATTAACTGCACATATCTACAACTTATGTCTTTTCCTCCAGCAAATAATGTATTACGTAGGTGCTCTTACAAGTAGCCGTCCAATTATTTACCACCCCCTCGAGGTCCACTATGTTTAGATAAGCTTGTGACCCTAAAAAGTCCATGCTCACGGAGAGAGAGGGAGTTTCAATTTAGCCGTTCATTAGAAATACATTCATTAAGATACGCAAGAGCACTTAGTGGAAGAAAGTGTTGAATAAAGATATGAGAACTTGAAATCGGGAATACCCCACCGATCAATGCAAGAGCAAGCAACAGGCGTGGCGTTGGCAAGAGTGTTGGCCGTTGACATAGGCCTGCTTTTATGTATATATATATATATATATATATATATATATATATATATATATATATATATGTGTGTTGTGTGACTGAAGGCGAGGTTGAACCTACGCAACGGTGTATGGGTTTCCTAGCGTTCTTTTGGCTGTAAATGTATGTTACAGGCTCTATATATGTGTGGGCATGTGAACACTGCACTGCGGTGCACCACAATCAGGCGCCATATGCACCAGGAGGAAGTTGCAGGCAAATGGTGAACCAAACACTACACTGCGAATCACAAACGCAAGAAAACAATAAAACTGCGTTATGTTAGACCAGAAACTGCGTCACTGGCCCCTGAGATACCACGCGACATAGGACAAATCATATTATTTGGCGCCGTGCAAAGCGTTTATAGCAAAAAACTCTGCGAATAAAACCGAAAAAAATAAACACCTATGTAAGAGAATTATTGTCCACACAAACAAAAGTAAGTTTCTGGTAGCACGGAAATGTGCATGCACTGTATACACTGTCAGCATGCTAACCAGTTTACCCACGTTTTCGTTTAGGCCCCGAGAAACCATTTTGAAGTTGTGAATTAAAAATGACCCGTGCATTTCACACTTATATTGTGGTGTTAATCGCGCTTCATTTATTATCGCCCTAAACAATTAGAAGTATGCCCGGTAGTGGTGAAAGTCGTAATGAAACCGTTCACATGCGCCTCGCGAATAAAGAAATGGTAGTGAAATGTACTCTCAGTCCCACTGATATACTGCAGCTTGCAGATGGAGCACTCAAGCAAATAAACTAAATTATCTGTCTCGCAAGTAGAACCACAACAAATTTTCCTGCTAAAATGATCTGTGGTTTTTTAGCCGAAGTGGTGGCAGGTTTGCGACGTGGATGTATGATGAGTACTACGAACTTTGAAGGGTGTAAGAATCTGCTGCATATTCCCACAACACATATACACGGCCAGGGCTGGGCAGAAAAAACTTGCATTTGGTGCTCGCTTTGCATCAACATTTTGTATTGCTTCTTTAGAATTGCTGCTACAATGGGCGTGGACGCACTATGTGGAGTAGAAGGTTTTATAACCCTATTGAGTGTATGGAGACGTTTCTTTTCGTTGTTAAGCGTTTTACGGTCAAGCATGTATGCCCATGTCACTGCGTCATCCATATTTGTGCTGGTTATTTTTCGCTTAGAACAGAAACAGGTATATATGTAGTTTATCGCTGCTTGCGTTGGAGTCTGCTTTTTCAGAGGAAATGTGTTAAAAACCAACTGCTGGGCCGTATGAGATGCGTGATTTGAGATGTTTAACATGAATACTCTTGAAATGAATATACTGCTGTTGGTCAGTAAGCTTTTGATAAAGCTTATTGAAAAGCTCCGTTTTCTTAGATCTTACACAAATGGAGTCATCCAGGAAGTTTATAGTTTCAACTGAGTAGGCGTACGGGAATTATATGAAAAGATGCACAGTATTAAGGTCTGATGTAAATGCGTTAAGTTAATATTCACCATGAGCCTAAATAGAGAAGACATCATCAATGAATCTCTTGTAGCGTAATGGTTTTTAAAGGCGGCAGGGCTAAAATTGCTCGTGAAGATTTTCCATGAATGGTGTTTTCTAGTTTATACCAATCTTAGTTCCCATAGAGGTATCACTGATCTGTACGTAATGCACTTCACTGAATAAAAAAAATTGTTCAACTGAAGAATTTCTCTCTGTGTGTGTGTGTGTGTGTGTGTTTGTGTGTGTGTGTGTGTGTGTGCGTGCGCGTGTGTGTGTGCATGTGTGTGTGTGTGTGTGTGTGTGTTAACACGTATACTTAATTATCTTTCACGAAATATCCACCCTCGTGCGTATGTACTATGAATTGTCTCTTCACAAAATTACGGGTTTTATTGCCACGAAGCCATACGAATATAACTTTGTGCATGGATGAGATCACACGAATATAGCTTCGGTAAATGTATGTGCTACCAGTCATACCCACGCCCCGCCGTGGTGGTCTAGTGGCTAAGGTACTCGGCTGCTGACCCGCAGGTCGCGGGTTCGAATCCCAGCTGCGGCGGCTGCATTTCCGATGGAGGCGGAAATGATGTAGGCCCGTGTGCTCAGATTTGGGTGCAAGTTAAAAAACCCCAGGTGGTCGAAATTTCCGGAGCCCTCCACTACGGCGTCTCTCATAATCATATGGTGGTTTTGGGACGTTAAACCCCACATATCAATCATCAGTCATACCCACGCTGGCTAAGCCATCCTTATTGTTTACAGCTAGCATATAGGCACTGACCATCAAGTGTGTTCCCTGCAGTGGCTTCCTGAGTGCCGAGAATTTATTGGACTCGAAAGCGGCGATATCAAATCTCCGCCGCGGCGGCACCCACGCTACGTTCGAGCTAAAATACAGGAGTACGTTGTGCTCACAATCAGGTGGGCGTTAAATAACTGAAAGTGGCTGAAACTTCCGTAAGCCTATACTATGGTGTATTGTGTAATCATATCATCTTTGAGGACGTCAAAACGGTTAGTAGAACAACAGCAGCGAAAAGTACTGCTACTACTACTACTACTACTAATAATAATAATAATAATACATCCAAGAAAGAGAACTGGCCCGCTATCCGAGCCCTGTGACAGTATACATCACGACGATAGTTATAGCGCGAGAACAGAACGACGACAAAGGAACAAAAAGGAGTTCTGTTCTTGTGCTATAACTATCGCCATGTCATACCAACTAGCCCAAACCACCACACTTCTAAGTAGACGTCAAGCGAAGCGGCTGAAAACTATCATCTTAAGTGTAAGTGGGGATTTTTAATTCCTGCAAGGGCCTGGGCAGTAGAGAAGGTAGGAGCAGGGCAGAGGAAAAGTGCGCTATGGCGAAGTGTATTTAGTAAAAAAAACAACAAAAAATGAGATAGTAACGTTGCCATTTCAAGGATTCTTCTCTTTTCAAGACCGTTTCCATTCGAAAAACCTATCTCAACTAATCATATAAGTGTTTGTGAATAGGATTTTACACCAGGATTGCAACAGCATACTGATACCGATCTCTAAAATGACTGAATTTCAGATGGCGACTTTGACGCTTAATTTCCGGTTATGTATCAATGTATGATAACAGTTGGGGTGGGGACTCACGAGAAAAAACTAAAAAAAACTGGCGAGTGGGCGAAGGAATAGATCCTAAACTCCATAATGGCTACGTTGAAGTCGCCGAATAGTAGGAAGGACAGACAGATGGACAAACGCAGGGACGCATAGGCATACAGATGGCGTAGGTGATCACGTATTGTGCTGCCATATACTTGATTGATGTAGACATAAAGTCGGTTGCGTACACAAATGTTTTCGTTTTATGTTGTGCAGGTGTTCAGTTTTGGTTTAAGTTTGTTGTAGCATGATGGACGTGGATGCTTCACAAGGCTAGACATTAAGATGTTCGCCCCTAAGAAACCCTTGAGGCCAGTCTTATATCACAATAGCTCATGGACACAAAAAAAAACACTAAAGTGTATGGAACGAAGACACGGACCGTGGGCCGAGAGGTAGGTGGGCCGCGTGTTTAAGAGCACTACTTTAGCGTAATGGTAGGCATAACTGTATTGTGGCTGTTATATGGTACGCCGTCATGGGGCATGAGACCGAAGCGCCTGAACGCAAGTCCTTATTGATGGCCAAAAGAGGCACGCACTACAGCTCCATGCCCCAGCGGGTTACTTTTGGGAGCCCATAAATTCTCGTTTATTATTGTAGTACTTCGCACATACTTCACCGCTATACAGAGTATTAGCCGTAAGCACAACAGAGGAGGAAGAAGCAGTGGCAATATATACAAATAAAGAATGTCACCTGTCATTTATTTCCCGGCGTACGCTAGAGCGCTTCTTTGCAGCCGTAAGCGTGAGGTAAACCTTTTTTCTCCTGAATCTGATAGCTGATACAAAGCATTGCGGATTGCCGTATTGATCGTGAAAGCAAACGCTTCTCTTTTCGGGCTGAAAAAACAACAAAACGCATCGCATTTTGTCTCTGTCCTTGTTGCCGGTGATGGTTATCTCATAGCAAAAGTCGACTGCGCGAAGTAGCCGAGGCAATAGGCACCTCAACCTCTCCACAGCAAAACAGTTAAAACAGGACAGAACAGATTTGAGGAAATCATTTCGCTGCTGTCCAATGGCGACATCGCGTCTCCGTGAGTGGCAGTCACGTATGATCTCCCCTCGTTGATAACGAAAACGAAGTTAAGAACCTCCAGACGCAGCATCTATGATAAGGCGCAGTACTGGTGCCGCGTATGCTTGCTCTTGTGTGTTCCTTCACTCTGTGTTTGTGATATTTGCGGCCAAAGTATGTCATTACGCAAGATAATGTCTGTGCACTGGCTCGGGCACCTGGACTGCATGCGCTGCAAGCATTAAAGCTCACTGACTTCTTATCGTTTACATCGCTGTCGCAGTTACCTGCAAGCTTGGATCACGACATATTACGCACCTCAATAATTAGGGAATCAGGGGTAATTCTCAAAAGATGCTTCTACCTAATAGGATTTCTTTTCATTTCTTCTTTGTCGGAGGCTTCACTATCAGAATAAGAATTGGGTCTGCATGCGTCGTCCCAGCGGCCATTTCTAAATCTTCAAAGTGTTGTGGTCACCAGCTTGAGTTTCAGCAGCTCCGGTGGCACTCAGTTATACGTCGTCAGCCGGTTGTGCTAAAGGTAAAAGTTTCAATGTCAAGAGGTTATTGATGACTCCGCTGACGGAGGCTAAGAACTCCCGATAAAGTGTATGTCAGCGAGCATGCCAAGCTCTTGTAGAAGCGCTCATGAAGTTGGGATGTATTGTTGAATTATGTATTAGGTTCCTTCCTTTCTTTCGTACCCAAAAATATATAATTTTCTTTTGTATTGATGAGCCGGCGATAGAGAAAAAATTGGCCACAGAGCATTTTTCGGCTGCACGTGCCATTATTTACAGAAAATAGGAAAATTCCAAGCGTCGTGGTCCAACGTTCCTGTTGCTTATATTGAAAGGCAAGAGCGGATGAACACGGCAACGAAAACAACTTACGGTGCTTTTATGTTTAAAGGTTCAATATTGTGTAGCGTGGTGTGAGATCCGTGCGCATGGTGTTAAAGTTGGGGTGGTTGTTTAGCCGTCCAAATTTTGGAGAATGCTGGCTGACTCAAAACTAAACAAGGCAAAAAGTCAAGACCCATTTACATATTTGTGCCCATGGAAGCTTAAAAACATGAAGAGCTTAAAAAACTAACGGGCTCATTCGAGATATGAGCCCAGGACCTCTCAAACCCAAAGTGAGAATTTATCTCTAGACCAACGAGCCGCCCACAGCAGATGCGTAGAGCATGTGACCACTTGCGTAATATTATGACTACCTTATGCGAGAGTGCAATTCTGAGTGTTCACATTAGTCTTGAATGCACTCCCCCTCCTCTCCCCCTCCTACAAAAAAAGACGAATGAAAAGCAAGTCTATGTATTTAGCCCATAAAGCACACTCGACAACTCCCGCACTCCATTATGACCTATAATATGAAGAAGCCGGCGAGCGATTTTCTATATAATTTCATGTGAAGGTACTACCTTCACATGAAAAACACAACAGGCTGGGAAGGTACTACCTTGCCAGCCTGTTGGCTCTTTCACTAGAGGAGCGTTAGCTAAAGTTGCGCGCAATGAATGTAGTGAAATAGCTTTAAAAACTCATGCAGCCCCTTAGCGACTCAAAAATGACACCGAACTTCAGCTTCTTTTTCTTCAAAGTCAATTATTTAATCTCCCGCACCCCCCTTTGAAAGCTTTCTGCAACTAACGCGCTTTTGCAATGCCTCCAGAATTGGAAATATTTCAGTTCCTAAGCACCTCCACTGACTTCCCCTGGATGTTCCCAGCCTGCCCAAGGATCCACGGACATCTTACCAACCAACTATGTCATATGATTATAGGTCGGGAAACTCACTTATCAGTCGACTCACTCGGGCTCACTAAGACTCATATCAGTCCGTGAGTGCGAGTCAGAGCGAGTACGGGTGAGTAATACTCTCGTGAGTCTGAGTAGGAATGAGTCTGGTTGAACAAAATATTTGTGAGTGTGAGTCCGAGTGAGTGCAAAGCGCAAAATATATTTCTTGAGCGAGTCCAAGTGAGTTCCACTTTCTTCTGCCGACCTACAATTTTATCTAGTTACATTTAGCTTTACTATCAGCCTTCCCTGGTTTAACATTTACACTCATGTCGACTCACACGTATTCCAAAGCAGTGTCATTCATACACCACTTCAATATTTATAATTAGAGGCGTGAAATATGCAGGGGGTGCTTTGATCTCCCATCAGCAACACTTCCAGGGAATTTTTTTAATATATATCTCATGCTATCGTTTCTTTTAAGAAGATTGACCTTACTGGTTCGACAGAACTCAGAACTTGTTTTCCATGACAGATGCCAAACGGCACCAAGAAGAGCACCGATTACGTTGGATATTGGTGTTAAAGAGCATTGACACCAATTTCGAAGAATATAATTCTAGGCTGATGGAGTCGTGAGTCGACTCACTTGGACTCAGACGCAGATTGAGCTATAAGTCTGAGTCTGAGTGAGTCCAGGCGAGGAATGTTTTGGTGAGTTTGAGTCGGAGTGAGTCCAGCTGAAGAACCTTTTCGTGCGTGCGGGTCCGAGTGAGTAAATTTACGTTAGTTGGAGTCCGACTGAGTCAAGAGCTCAAAATATATTTCATGAGTGAGTGTGAGTGAGCTTCGCAAGTTTTTCCGACCTATGCATATGCAGACGTCACAAATTTTATCACCTATAACGTCATGTTGAAGTAAAAAAGTGACGTCTTTTCGTGATTTTCGCTCATGTTGATGCCGCCGATGGGGGCATTAACCCAGAACGCCGGTCAATGTTTGCTTTCGATAAAACATCAAAGGTTTTGCTTTAAGTACACACAAAACATTGTATACAAAGCTGTCACAACATTACCCACTATATTATCATTAAGATGTAACAAACAAAAAATATCACGTTGAAAGACGTACGAATGAAAATTTAAATTGCGGAACGAAAATTGTTTTATAATACCAGTAAAAATTAAGACAGGCACATTATGTCAATAAGTAGCTGCGCATACAACCGAACAACCCAGGAGAACAATTCACTACACATGATCAGATGAGTAGTTCAAGTGTTAGCTGATATTATGCTTAAGTGATTAGGTTACTTTGTAATTTAGGTGAGGTGCTAACTTCCCGGTCCTTCCGTTTTTCTTTTCTTATATGACGTGGGCACGGAGGTTTCACTGTTTAATAGCTAGATTCAAACTAAATTGGTACCCACACTTATGAAATAAGCACAAAGTGGCTGTGCTACAGTGGGTGCTTAGCAGTTTAATCTCATGAGGCGTAACGTCCTTGAACACTACTTGTTTTTTCAAGTTTTTTTATTAGTCACTGAAAAAGAGCAAGATCCTTTGCACACACGATAAATTTAGGCTTCTGTATAAATTTATGAGAGTGTAGGTGTAAGTCAGTTGGTGGTTCAGCATTACTAAAAGCAACCTGAAAAGCATGTGCGACAAAGTACAAGACAACACCAAGCACTTTTTGTAGTTTCCGTCTGCGTCCCATGGACTTTAGCGGTAAGCCTTTCCTAATCTGCATAATCAATGCGTCTTTCCTTAAGCTCAATGTCACTTGCTTTGGATATAAAAACAGCTCAAAAGTAGAAATAACGACTGAAAAAAAGATGATACAGTCCTTGTCTCTACTTTGGCGCTGTTTTTATATCCGAAACGTGAACCACCAACTAGCCCAACTTTGCCTTTTAGAGTTCTATGTGACGATTGTGACTGCGAATGAACGTTTTGGTGAAGTTCGGCGGCTTGGTTTATGTGCCGCGTTCCAAGACCAACGTCAAAACTACTATTTTCCTTTGCTGCAAATAAATACAACCAAAAACAAATAGCGCATGGATTTTCACCCAAATATTCTATTTATTTTTTTGGTGTAAGAATGAGACATGACCAACCACAAAATATTCAAATATTACATTGCGTGTTACTAAAATATTTAAAAAATACGAAATAATTTTTATTTCTATAATTGAGATATTGTGTGCCTCAGAACTGCGTTGTGTGGATTTAAGAGATAGTGGATTATAATTCCCACCTGAAGAGATCAAACTGAGTTACGTTTGAGCGGAAATCACAATTTTCAGAAAGAAAACAAGCAGTTATATTAAATGTAGTACAACTGAAAGGCGGGTGATTTGGAACCTATTCACCGTAGGGTAGCGCACAAATTGATAGAACACAATACACCGGAAGTGAATGTTGTCGTATTTTCTTTTTTGTTTTATTAATTTGTGCGCTACTCAAAGATGAATAAGCTCATTTCGTATTTTTGATTCATTCTCTTTGAATGGCATTTGAACTAGGCAGCTAGGGGACAGGCACGTGTGCAGGTCTAAGCTGGATACTATAGATTAAGAAACATGTATGTATTTAGCCACGACAGCGCATTTTCAATGGAGGCGACAATGTTTCATGTTTATGGCAATATACTTAGATTAAGGTGCACGTTAAAGAACCCCGGGTAGTCGAAACTTCCGGCGTATATGGCGTTTATAGATGATTTCGTGGTTTGGGGACGTTAAACCACAACAATTATTATCAACCTTGCATTTATCTTTCAGAGTGTATTTTTGCACGCTTCAAACAAACTTTTTGGAGTATTTCTGTGTATGTATATGTGCACCTGGCCCCTCAGCGGTGCTCTAGTGACTAAGGAACTCGTCTATTGACCTAAAGGTCGCGCAATCGAATTACGGCTGCGGCGGCTGCGCTTTCTATGGAGGCAAAAATGCTGTAGACTCGTGTACTTTAAAGAACCCCAGTTGGTCGAAATTTCCGGAGCCCTCCACTACGGCGTCTCTCATAATCACATGGTGGTTTTCGGACGTTGAACCCCACATACAACCCAATGTGTGCATCTGAGTACTATAGTTAATTTTCCTTGGCTTACGCGCATGACCTTGTGTATTTACGAGTGCGTCCCCTTGTATTGCGTACAGTACGTTCTGCGTACACTCCCGCGCGTGCCCAAAGCGGCGTCTATTATCTATGAGTTGATCACTCGGCTGGTTGACCTCCCGTAGGTTCCCCTGTCCTTGCTTTCACTTTTTTCATTCAAACTACGTACCGGCCGTCTCGTCGAAAAGTGAGCGTATCTAGGATCTCATTCAATGACTTCCAAGTGTTATTACCATATCTAATCGTGCCGCCCTTACTGTGCGGACATTATTGTGATTGCATCTGTATCTTGGGCCTTCATAAGACCTTGTTCATGAGCGGGCCTGCTGTACACGGCGTGACATTCGGTGAACTCTTGCGCCCTTGCATGAAGCACTGAAACTGAGGCCACTCGTATGCATAGTACATGTCCAAGCGCTGCACTTCCGGCCGCGGTGGCCGCATTTCCCTTGAGGAGGTGCGAACAGGCACGCCGAAGGGTGTGTCGGTGCGTACTGCAAAAGACCAGCTGCTTAAGATTACTCCGTGGTTGCAAAATAAAGCATCCGACGCATGCGGTAGAGGCGCCTTGAGACACGTGAGTGATATAGTCTGTGTTGCTCCCACAATGTCGGCGTGAAGGTCACTTTGATAGCCGATGTAATAGCAAAGCACCTGGACTCAATTACTGCCAGACCTATCGCGATTTATTTAGCGTTTCATGCGGTGAGCCAGTTCTCTACTCAACAAAGATACAGGGTGTGCGAGTAATGTAACATCATTATTTCCACAAATAGGAACTCGTTATACACTCTTAAAAAAGTTCGTAAAAAGGTAGCAACTGCAAGCAAGTAGGTAGTAACTGGATCGGTTGCTACCTTTCTTCGACCGTTACTACCAGTTTTCTACCTGTTTACTACCTACGTTAGTAAACAGTTACTAGCTAACCCCATTACTAACTTTTTGCGACTTCTTCACTACCCGCGTTAGTAAACAGTTAGTAACTGAAACGAAAGAGGTAGTAACTGCAGCCGTTACAACCTTTCATACCCCGTTACTACCTCTTCGCTACCCGGCTTTTGACTATCTAATCCAAAATAGTGTGTGAATGCTGTTCTGATAATTTATGAAAGGAATCGTCTCGACGTATTATTATTAAACTGAAAACTGACGCAGAAAATATTTATAGACCAAGAAAATATATTTTGTTTCAAATTATGCAACCGAGATATGTAAACGTCATTCTGATGTTGTCGAAACGGAGAAGTACCAGTTAACGAACCATAATCAAGTGCTACACGCGTCGTAATAGACAATTACAACAAACTTAGTAAATGCAGCACATATTAACAAGACCGACAGATCAAAATAAGCAGACAGTCACATATAGCCTCAAGGACAGTCACAGTTAATGCACTGCGCGTGTCTCCAAATATTATCACTGTTTTGGCGCGTCAAACCCCCAAAACGAATATCACCTTTTAAATGCTGATATATTAGTCATGTGAAGCATTCAAATGCACTGAGAATGAATTCAGTACTTTCTCCGGCCACTGTATATAATGTCTTTTTGTGGCCATTTCAAAATGAATATATATTACGTATAATATTCTATAAGTGAGGCTTATTAAAAGTATTGTGCTACGTCACCAAACAAACGTAAGCAGGTAGTAAATTATAGTGCTAACAATTTATACTTGTTAAAATTGATCCAGAAACGGAAGGACTCCCCTGTGCCAGATATGCAGCTGCGAAGTAGAGGCTATATATACCCCACGCTTACTTCTTTCTACAAGTATTCGTAAAAAATAGTGCTCAGTGAAGAAATTGAAATACTAAGTTCTATCAGACAGAGATGCCCGGCCTCAGCATTGTTATTCGCCATCTACCTAGAACCCTTTTGCTTATCAATCATTCAAAACTCAAGTGTGCAAGGGTTTCGGTTACAGAACACGGAGATAAAATTACTCGCATATGCTGACGATGTGGCAGTACTCTGCCAAGATAGACAAAGTATATGTGAAGTTGTTTACATGGCAAATAAATTTTGTGACGTGACGGGCAGTGTAATTACCTGGTATAAAACAACTGCTTTTTGGTACGGCAATGGGAATGTGAGGCCCGAGGTATACCTTAACGTAAAATGGGAAAGCGAACCCATAAATTACCTCGGTGTACCCTTGGACAGCTATCGCGACAACGCGGATTACTGGAAAGGTGAAGAAGAAACCCTAAGGCAAAAAACAAATGCCTGGGGTGGTCGGGATCTGTCTATATTCGCACGTGCGACTGTATGCAACATGTTTTTGATATCGAAAATCTGGTATGTCATGCAAATTATCTGTATGTCACGCGTAAATGTACAGAAGCTTCACAGGATTTTTGCTGTGTTTGTTTGGAAATCGCCGTGGGAACGTACAAGCCGGTCTAATTTATTCCAGTTCGTTAGCAATGGGGGACTAGGTTTATGTCATTTATTTATTAGACAAGTTGTCTCTCGGTTTATTTTCCTTCGCGATCAAAGAAACAAATTTCTGTAAACAGTGATAAAAGTAAGGCTGTCATCACGCATCCCAGACTTTGTTGTGTCTACAAACAGTGATATGTGCCGATATGTGACTGGTTTTTTGAGAGAAGTTATACAGTCTTTTGAGTTTATGAAAGTGCGCTTTTCGCTGGAATATCTTGCCACTGTTAAGCGCAAAAATCTATACAGGGATCTCCGTGATGTCTTGTTCCCCACACCTTTGTACAGATCTATGTTCAATGGAGGACCCGGACAGGACGTTTTGAAAAGGGTCAAAAGGATGAAAGTAAAAGGAGGGGCAAAAACTTTCTTTTTTAAATTGCATTCCGGGACTCTCCCCGTAAAGCAGTGGCTAGCGGACAAGGGAATCGATGTACCATGGACAACCAATTGTTTACTTTGTAAAACACCTCAGACAATAGACCATGTATTTATTCATTGCTGGGACGCTGTCTTTCATTGGGACATCCTTCAAAAAACATTGAAAAAAGATCTCCCCATTACAAGCCATGGCATTCGTTTTCTCTGTGTGGATGATGACATCCATACGACATGGTGGCATACCATACGACGTGGTTATGTTAATTAGCCTTCACAGCATCTGGCAGACCACAATGGCTTACAGACATCTTGACCAGAACATACGTCCTGTCCGGGAGAACTTCATTGCAAATATGCGGTATATAACTGAGGTGTATAAACAACAAGAAGAACCTCCCAGCTGTCTAACAATGTTATAGGAATTGTGCAACCTGAAAAAATTTTAGTGTGGGCACTTTGGATCAAATATTGGTCCAAGAGTAATTTATCATTCATGTTTCTGTGTTAACACCTGTAAGGAAAAACAGCCAATAAAGAAAAAAAAAACCGTAAAAATAGTGAACTTGTTTGGTCTATGTATTCTTCGCATTCATGGCACACCCCACTTCTTACCCGAATTTGTGTAGTTATAAGACAATGATTATCCAACATTAGCAGTGGAGAAATATTATGCAATATGCCAAATGAATGAACTGGGTAGTATCGGTTACTGCATTTTTTCATGAAACCTTCAAAGTTACTACCCATAGGTGGTAACAGCTAGGGCCGTAACAGTTACTAACTTCTGGTAGTAACGGCAGACGTAGTAACTATTACCACCCTTGCCGTTACTAACTGCACTTACTACCAGGGTTGTAACATATGTGACAAACCATTACTACCCCAAATTTAGCAAGTACTACCACATTTTTTTCTAAGAGTGTAGAATCTAACTCCTGTTGTTCCTGCAGTGCACTTCATTGGGCGCCAGTAATGCTTGGGATAATGAGATCTGATAAGTTCCTTCTAAGTTTATCACTTCAAAATTATTCACTCGAATACTAAAATATCATTGATGCATCTGTATGCGCTTGAAGTGACAACAGCGCTATTTTCAGCACGCTCGGGTAGCATGCGAAAATTTTTCGGCTGAAAGAAACGGAAGCGAAATGGCAGAAATATCATGTGACTGCTCTCAACTACACGAAAAGCAGCGCCATAAACAAGCACACGTTGTACACTGCGAAAAACGTTCCGTATCTAATATTTCTAATAATAATCACTGGAGGTTTACGGGGGCAAAACAACGATTTTAATTTGAGGCACGTCGTATAACGAAGGGCTCTCGAGTTTTGATCACCTGAGGTGTCATTTTATTCTTTATCACACGCCTGACTGTAAGCACGTGGGCCTCTCACATTTCGCCTTTATCGAAATATGGCCACCGAAGATGGGATCGAACCTGCGTTCTTTGAATCAGGATCCGAGCACTGCAGTCACTGTACCACCGTGGTGGCTGTTTGATAACGGTACGGCATGAGCACCAACAACTTCTCAGGTCTTCAGTGATTCTTTTCAATTGGTTGAATGCTACAATCGTCATACATACAGTTATCTTACGATCGACTTATCTTATCGAAAGCACTGCCGGAGCGCTTTTACGACCATGGTTGACATTGCAATGGCAACACCAATTCCAATTTTTTAGGTGTATGGTGGATGCTATTTCTTTTTCGTGTTTACCTGTACCTATTCGCTCAGGTTAAAAAATAGCACTTAAATAATGCACCTGCACCCGCATGTGATCACTAGAAGTTTAATAATTCAGTTTGTGACAGAGCTTTGCAAATTATGTTCAGAGGGAAATTTTTACGTTCAGATGGTCGTCCATGGGAGTGTTAACAATTTAAACATAACATAGCACAGGCAATCATATATTAAACTTGGATGACAGCAATATTGTATCTGTACACTCTTAGTCAAATCTAGAATACTTGCCTGCAGGCTGGAAATGAAGTCAAATTATGGCTGCTTCTACGTGGCTCCGTAGCCGTGTCTCAGAGAAACCGGCCCGATTCAAAGTGGTCTTCAGAATATCCGGTACAAGGACTAGCTGGGATTTTAGGTCGAATTTTTCCTGTTCAGATACGGGCTGCGGTTAGGCGTGACATTTCCTTAGGCAGCCCAGCCCTGATGTGGTGGCGAAAAAAAAAGCATTATTCTACGCATTCGAGAGCAGTTTCTCGCCGAACTCGTGGTGGATATTATGACTACAGGTAATTAGACAACCATTAGTATCACAATAATCTTCATCTGCGAGATTAACATGCAAAGCACACACAGCCCTGAAATCGAACTCATTACCACATGCACGTGAAGCAGATGTTTTACCCTTTGCACCAGAACACCACTGCATGAAGGCAAGTTTTTTTTTTGCGGGTTTATATCTACCAAGTGGCTTTTTGGAACCCGTCGGCGAAACCTTCAACCGTTTATGTGCCATATGCATTTGTTTGCGCATGCATTTGATCACCGAATAGTTTGTAGGGCTCCATGAACTCGAGACAGCCACGGTGAGTGCTTTAGGCTCCGATTCCAGTTCGTGGTGCGCCGTTCCGCAAGAACGATTACATGTGTTTGTGCATTGTTTTAGTGCTTCCTTGTGAACCGCCTGTATTTCGCTTATAAAAATTTGTGGACAAAGCTGTGTTCGGCTGTCGAAACCTACGTATGTTTCTCGCACGTGCGTGTGCTGTGAGAAATAGAGACTTTTAGTTGGGCGTTCGTAACGAGCCCACGTACGCAGTACTGCCACGGAAGAGAACTGTGCATGTGCAGTACGTAACGCAAAGATTACAGAGATGCGCGCGTATGCTCGAGAAAAAAAAACGCAGCGTGTGTAAACGTTACAAGGCGAAGCGTACGTGGCATGACGCTCTCGCGATATCTCGATTAATATAGGAACCAGATAGCAAAACGGCATGGTTCAAATCCCGGCTGCGGCGGCTGCATTTCCGATGGAGGCGGAAATGTTGTAGGCCCGTGTGCTCAGATTTGGGTGCACGTTAAAGAACCCCAGGTGGTCGAAATTTCCGGAGTCCTCCACTACGGCGTCTCTCATAATCATATAGTGGTTTTGGGACGTTAAACCCCACATATCAATAAAAACGGCATTGACGGCGTCGAACGCAGAGAGCAACAAAGCCGGCCCGAACCGAGTATATTTTAGTTTGAGGGACGATGTTGCGCTGCGACCGCACGAGGGCGCTAAAAAGCGAACAAAAGCTGTTTTATTTTTAAGAACATACGTCTAATTAAACCAAGCGTATCTCGCTATGGTCAGTACGGTGAACTAAAGGTGTCGTTGAGCACTTCGCATGCAGCGTACGCAATGTATTGTGCCATGTACCCAGGCTCGTTACGTACGCCCAACTAAAAGTGTCGAATTTGGCGAATTTCGTCGATTTGTGTCGGGAAGTACACGCGTGTCAGTGACAGCAGCCTATTCTCAGCGGTTTGAGGACAATGCGCTTTCGCACGTAAACGTTGCAAGAGATTTAGCGCGCCTACTCTAACATTGCATTTCGTACGTGCGAACTGTCACGAGCTGCACGCTGGGGCAGCAGCGCCTTTTTAGCATATACACGAATAATTATTTCCACAATTAGTAGTTATACGCATCATTTCGTGATCTATTGTGGTTTTTACTCATTTTCGGTCTTTAACTGATCCTATTTTTGGGGAGTGGCTACTCTTACCTTTATTCAGCATCACGCCGCTAATCAAGTGAATGCCGAAAGTGCGCCAAGGTCAAGTATGACGTGCACATATTAGCGATGGACAGGTCGGTGTTCCTCCAAATAAATAATGCTTCCGCACATCTCTTTCGCGAACGTCCACGTGCAGCTGGGTTGAGAAATGGTGCAGAACAAACCTCAAAATCTTTATTGTTACTGCGTGCAGTTGTTCTTTAGAAAATGGGGATATTCATAGCTGCTATATTAGATAAACAGCAGTACACTGGTTGTCTTAGTTGTGGTTCTCTGTTACAAATCCATACAGGATTATGATAACTGTACATGCTATTCAAAAGAGTGAGCAAATGTCGATGGCATACGCTTTCCTGTTGACTTCTGCACCTGACTTCAGACTTCTGTACTTGATGTTCATGTTCATCATCAAATTATGCATTCACTAATCGAACATCAATCAATCAAGTTTCAATTTCGATCTTTCTCTGTCTCGCTGCCTTCCATTTGTTTCTTTTTTTCAATGCTTTCCTAAAATCATCAGTTCAACTTGTTTTGTGGAACACGAGCATCAACAAACATAGGTGCGTCCGTCCGTGCATTCGTCCTTGCGTCCGTCCGTGCATTCATCAGTGAATCTGTCCAATCGTTCGTCTGTCTACCCGTCTGTCCATCTAGTGAACACATCAAGTGCTGCAATCTCGCATCTTTTCATCATATAATCATCATTTAGAAGTACTGCCATCCAGCGCACATTCCAAGGACTAAACGAGAGGTGGTACCGCCGGACTAGATGAGCGGCACGCGCGCATTCTCTTACGTCCTGCGCTTCATGTCTAGTTCCCACCTTCTACCGCCGCTAGTTCATAACCCTACGGCCCAACCCTCGCTAAACCTTGCTAAAACTTAAAAGCAAGGAGGTTTTGTCAAGCGAGTTTAACGTGGCAACCTTTCCTGTTCAGATAGTGCACAAAGTGCGTCCTTCTGTTACTGCTTTTTTAGTAAGCATCAAATTCAAGGCAAATTTTAATGGAGAATAACCCCCGTATTCACAAGCGCTACTCGAGTCGACTTTCACCCTTCACTTGACAGAGTTGCGTACTGCGCCGCTGCTCGGCTGAAAATGACACTGCGCTACTTAGGAATAGCAGCACATTATCACTGATATGCAGTGACTTGCCCTGCCTAGAGATGGTGCTCCCATCGGCTTTCTCAAGTAAAGGTGGAGCGTTCAGTGAAGGGGCGTTCTGTAATACGGGTGTTTGTCGCTGATACTCGTCGCGGTAAATTATTTCATCGGAAAAGAGTATCTTTCCAATTATAATTAATGTGCGTGGGTTTCCTCCTCAATTTAACAGAGTACACCCGTGCCGCTCTTCTAGTCGGGCCATGTAGGCGGCTACCTACTACTACTACTATGACTACTACTACAACAACAACAACTACTTGTACTACTACTACTACTACTACATTGCGGACGCATGACCCACGGCTTAAGGAGCTGTGCCCCTAAAACGTCAAAGTCAAGAAAGATGAGATTAAAACAATGTACCATCTCCATCAAGAAAACCCTGATGAGATACGAAGCAGCAGCAGTGCGCACGGCGTTGACCCGCTTGAAACGGGCCTCAACGCTGGTGCTGGAAGAAAGATTTGAAGCGAAACTCGGTGTAGCGTTTACTCGAGGAAACGTTTGCTCAAAACGCAGATACAGGAGGCGGGACGCGTGGAAGACGTTTGCGCTTGTCTTCCTTCGCTCGCGTCTTGGCGTTGTTACCCACGCGCCGTCTGTATTCTCGAACGCCATCGGTGTTTTGACTCTGACCTCGGTGGTGTCGCTAGTCTTCCATTGCCGACGCTTGTGTTCGGCTTCCCTGTGTTCGTCAGTCGTGACGCCGCCATTCGCGAACGTGATCAGCTTCACTAACCCTCGCAACACCGGCAACAGACGGGAAAGGTATGCGTGCGCTAGCGGAAAGCATGCCGCGATGGTGTACCGCTCATCGATGCAAGGACGCGGTAAGAAGCGGCGCGCTGTCCACATTGTCGGCGTGCGATTCTCGAAGTGCGCGCAGCGTGCTCACCCGCCGGTCGTGACTTCTCGCCGACAGATAGAGAGATGTGTGCGCGTGAGATGATGGCCACGCAAGCAGTGGGCTAGTGTGTTGCGAGTGGTAGAGAGGGTGAAGCGAGAGAGAGGTAACACGCAGAGAGTGCGCGGCAGGCGAAAGAGAGAGGTGTTACCGCGCACTGCTGGGAGGGCGTGAGCTACTTTGCACCGCTTCACCACCTGCGCCAAGGGGAGCGGTGTGGATAAAGGGACAGCTTTACACAGGCTAGTCAAAGAGCTGCTTCGCATCTAATATAGTATTTGTATTCTATGAGTGGTAAAGTGTTGGAAGAATCTGGCAGGTCTATGAAATGGCTGATCCCCTCTAGTTAACTAACGCGGAAATAGAAAATATACACACCTGAGAAGTAAAGGGCGAGATATCATACCATGAACTAGCTTGTAAAGAAACAATGGGGCAGATCCCACGTACTTTGGGAATAGACGTTTTGTGAACCATACGCAGGGAAGGTGACCATGTTGTAATTTTTTATTCAGTGACACATTACGAAATGACGCTACATATTTGTAGAAATGTTCCGCATTTAGACATATGTTGAAGAGTTGCCGATGTTTATGTAACCAGAAGTTTGCACATGCACAATGACTCCAACAGCAACATGAGTATTAGCAACACCAAAAGTCATTAGCTGATATGAAGCGCTGGTGCTCGGGAGCACAGTAGCCCTGGACACTGCTGCATAAATCAACCTCAGTGCATGGCACCTAACTACAATTCACGTTAACCCGATGTTGGCTATTTCATAGAGGTAGATTTGTAATGTTTATAAATTTAGATAGGCAGTACTGCAACCACTAATGAAATTTCACGAACATTAGGATCTATATGAAAAGTAGTTCTGAGACCTGGCGTGGCTCTGTGGTGGATTGCTATAATTTCCACGCAGATTGCTTGGCTTCATTTCCTGGTGGGACCATGGCATTTATTATTTGCTTTCACTGGGTTAATACTGATGATGTCGGCTGTTTCTTAACACTCACTCGTCAAGATTGCCCATGTGTTTTCTCGTCGTTCCTGGGTAGATACTAAGTGCCAATCACCTGCAGCACGTACCTGTTTACGGACTATGTGCTACTGTCTACAAGGAAGTGTTTTACAAAATTCGCGACGGAATTGTGACATTATTCATGTCTTGACCAGCACATCATATTGTCGCTGGGTTGTGACGTCGATGATTGGAGCAGACAGTAGGTTTAAGATTAAACAGCTTATTCGGCCGAACCTGTGGCCACGTAAAAGGAAAGTGAGGTTACAGCGAGGCACTGACACTGATATCGTGAACTGAGCGTCGGCCCTCGATCAATTGACAAGCGGCGAACCATGTTGGCATTTATACACTTGCCATAAAACATTCTAGCGTTATCACTAGCGGCGACGTAGGTTTAAGAATAATCCGAAAGGTTCACGAAGTGGGCCTAATCTTCACAAAACGATCTACTACATGCTCGAAGCTTTATTGATATGTGGGGTGTAACGACCTAAAACCACCATATGATTACGAGAGACGCCATAGTGAAGGGCTTCGAAGTTTTTGACCATCTGGGGTTCTTTAACGCACACCCAAATCTAGGCACATGGGCCTACAACATTTCCGCCTCCATCGAAAATGCAGCCGCTGCAGCCGGGATTCCATCCCGTGACCTGCGGGTCAGCACTCTAACAGCTTCTCTAACGCCATAGGCGCAGTTTGCGTTGAACAAAGTGTAACGGGGGGATAACGAAACTTAGGAAAGAAACGTGGCAATCTTCGTCAAACCATCTTACCATCTCCTACTAATTTTTGTTCACGCCAAGTTAAGTGGGTGACTACAAGAGCACCCAGGAGTATGCGGATAGATAGATAGATAGATAGATAGATAGATAGATAGATAGATAGATAGATAGATAGATAGATAGATAGATGCATGGAGTACCCAGAGATATTACTCGCATTTAATCACAGCTCAGCACAATTTAGTCAGCAGTGATGTGAAGGCAGTGACAATATTCTAGCAGTGTTAGAATGACATACTAAGTCAGTTGTGGCAAAATGATGGTTTTAAAGGCTTACGAATTTTTTCCGGGTAAATCAGTGGCATAGCTACTGGATTTAGCAATGCCATTCCAGATCACAAATGCATTTTTATAATAAGGTCGACATATTGTGGTGTGATTTTCGCTGATGACTGTTGGAAAAAAATTATTCTGGAGTGACTTTGCAAACACAGCCGAGAAAAAGAAAGCCTCTCATGACAGCACGCTTAGTTTGAGCAGGAAAATTTAGCAGGCTATCAAAAAGAACAGAAAGGACAAGACTTCGAAGTTTTGTATGTCTGCCTTTATTATAGAAGAGGCACACACAAGTAACTCTACGGAATGTAGCGTTTTAGCGCACTGCGCTGACAGTGCTCCACGATGCTCAAAACGTTGTTTCCAATGCTTTGCTACGACGTCACGGTGGTAGCACCTGCCCGTCGCTTTGCGTTCTACACCTTATCACCGCCCAGACTGGTGCGCATCTGTCTCCGCGGGCTGCACACCTTCGTTTTCGAAGATAACTGCCAGATGGCGCTTGCGTCTAACGTACCTCGCTGCGCTCCTTCACCTCCGCTACATGGTCGAGGCACTCTAACGCAGCGCCTCCACAATACCCTTCACTGATTTTCTTGCGCAGAACATCAAATAAACGTTTTGTTCTCTCTCTCCAGACACTAGACTATCGTCTTTCGACTACATTTGCGGTGTAACATGCAGATTTGGAACCAATTTTTTTCTACCGCGTACGAGCAAAAATCTCCGCCAGAATCTTCTCGCTGAACTGAAAGAAAGCACTTTTTTTCGTCAATACACTTATTTGAGTCCAATTTACCAAGATAAGTAAGAAAACAACTGCACTTTTCTGATCCCGGCTGCGGCGGCTGCAATTCCGATGGAAGCGGAAATGTTGTAGGCCCGTGTGCTCAGATTTGGGTGCACGTTAAAGAACCCCAGGTGGTCGAAATTTCCGGAGCCCTCCAGTACGGCATCTCTCGGGATCATATAGTGGTTTTGGGGCGTTAAACCCCATGTATCAATCAAGCAATCAATCAACCAACTCTTCTGATAGGTAAATGTACAAAGATATCAATTTGTTTGTGGCAGCTTTACTTTTTCATCATGGTTCGTTTTGTCTCAGTGCTAAATACGTCGATTTGAGAAATATAAAGGCATTCCAGCATTCCTCATTTCCGGAGACTTGTAGGGGTAAAACTGGCCTAATTATTATCGTGGAATTGTATTGCTCGCATATGCTGACTTATATTCTACTATTTATCACGTACGGATACTTATAAGGTGGTCAACCGAAGCGCAGTTATGCTCCATATATCTGAGTCCCCTGGTCATGATCTAAAATAATGTACGTTGAAAGTAATTTTGCCGGAACATGGCAGAAGGCTTCTATTAGCTGGCCTAAATTAATTTCTCACGCCTTCTTTCACAGGCAAAGTGCCTGAGTTGTCATCTCCGTTTTCGTCATCTGAATTTTCATAATATTTTGGTAGCAGAATAACACTATCAGTGTAGTGTTCATCTACTGTACTCTCGACTGCATCTAAACCAAAAAGTGGCACTTGTAGCATAACGGCGTCTTTTTAATGAAAACTAAGTAGTTGCTGGAATAAGCTACTAAAGAAAAACAAAAAGTTCAAATTGTCACTGCTTTGTAACACCACAGTGTTTCATACCAGGTACATGAAACTCTGAACACGTGTTGCGTACGTCTTGAACAAGCAAAACATTTCTATCTTTGCTCTTACATTGCCAAACGTATCTACTAAACACCATAAAACCTACACTGCCAATGGGTGATCGTAAGAGGTCAGAACCTGCCTGTAACCAGCACGGTCATCGCATAACTGGCGGCGTTCAGTCTAGACATGGACTAGACGCATGGCGAGCGCCTGCACGCTCCTCCCTGTATCCTGCTTCTGCGGATAGATGGGAGGATTCTTGAAACGGCGGTGCAATGAAACATAGTGCTAGTTCCATGACAGCAACGAAAAAGCAATCTTTTTAATCGAGTCTAACTCGTGGCCGCTGAACGCGGTGCTCTTCTGACTTCGCATGTTGATCGGGTTGGCATTCATTTCTTCTTCGCCAGAGCCCTCGATACTATAGAGCCTGCAAACTTCAAGGTACAGTGAGTTTTCAGCACATCTGGATATCTCGCAGAGGAATCGCAACTGTAAATGCTCTAGTATGAGTGGTGTACATCTGCAAAAAAGCGCATTTGAGAATATATTCGCCAAAGCATTCACTTTGCCTCTCGTGCACCTCGGCCTAACATTCCCAAAAGAGCGCGAAGTTATATGAGCAGTGGAAATCGTAAACAAATGTTTTCACGTATTTTACACAAACGAAAATTGCATGACATTTAAACAAACTACTTTTAGAAATGACACAATGGCCAATAATGCAATTTACTGGGCGCAGAATGGGGCATTCGCTGGTTGGTTTGGTTGATGGCGACACCACCCTTGTAACTTGAGAGCCAGGTGGTTTATATTAACTCTATCGGTGATGCAGCATGAGGCCGAATGCGCCGGCTTGTCTGAGTGCTCAGTGAGTCATATGCAGTGCCTCGTCATCAGTGTTTTTTCTCACTATGAACCAAAACTCGACTTCTTGTGACAGTCTCCGGTATGTGGGGTTTAACGTCCCAAAACCACCATATGAATGTGAGAGACGCTGTAGTGGAGGGCTCCGGAAATATCGACCACCTGGGGTTGTTTAACGTGCACCCAAGTCTTAGCACATGGGCCTACAACATTTCCGACTCCATCGGAAACGCAGCTGCCACAGCCGGGATTTGAGCCCGCGACCTGCGGGTCAGCAGCCGAGTACCTTAGCCACTAGGCCACCGCGGCGGGGCTTGTGACAATCTCTGCCTGCGATGTAAGAGAGATCCACAAAACAGGAGAAATGTCAGAGAATATTGCAGCAGGTAGGAACGAGTGCAACCAAACGTCACCCAAAAGCCGAGTATCGTTCGGTCATGGCGGAACCTCAGTGGTTCTAGGTTTTAATGCATAGTTCCCATAGGAAGCTTCTTCTCTAGAGTCTGTATGCCCCGCCGCGGTGGTCTAGTGGCTAAAGTACATGGCTGCGGACCTGCAGGTCACGAGTTCGTATCCCCACTGCGGCGGCTGCATTCACGATGGAGGCGGAAATGTTGTAGGCCCGTGTGCTCAGATTTGGTGCTCGTTAAAGAACCCGAGGTGGTCAAAATTTCAGGAGCCCTTCACTACGGCGTATCTCATAATCATATGGTGCTTTTTGGATTTTAAACCCGACATATCAATCAATCTAGAGTCGGTATATTAAGTTTATGCCCGCCTCACACCTGCAGTCTCGGAGGCCATGCTGTAACTGGCGCATATGATGTCACCACCAACAGATGGCGCGACAATGCTGCCTCCTGATTTGTGAAAGAACCGGATCACTCAGGGGAATTTCCCGATGAGTAAAAGTATGGAAAAGAGTGCAACAGAGTTAGAAGTTGTGCTTGAGAGTTTCAATTAGATGAACGCTGAAGAAAAAATTCCTACGCGCTCTACTCCAGACTTAGATGTGGTTCCCGTCCACCTCATTACGAACTAGGACATGGCACTAAAGAAGAACTGCTGAAATCTGTTGAAAAGTGCTTACAGGAGAACGAAATACAAGATTCTCGGCGGAAAACTACAATGAACTTAATCAATAAAGGCAAGAAAGAAAAGGTTAGCATTCTCTCGTATAGACCACTACTTATTACATCTGTGCTATACAGGTTGGCGATGCAAGCAGTAAAATTAAAAATGGAAACGTAGACAGAGCGAAATAATATTTTGGGAGAACACCAGAAGGCATTCCGAATGTACCAGTGGTTAGACGATAATCTATATGTTCTTACTTAGTGTATAGAAATATCTAAAAGAAAAAAAAAACAGGCCTTTTTACGTAGCTTATCCAGACATCACTGGGGCGTATTAGAACGCTCATCAGAAAATTTTGTCAAACATATTAAAGGAAGTAGGCATATGTGACGACTGTATACAGCTTTTTGAGAGAAATATACCTAGAAAATAGAGTTTGCGTAGAATGGGAAGAAATAAGTAGCGATGACAGCGTTGAAGATAACAAGGAGCTGAGACAAGCACGTTTTTGTCTTCGCTGTATTCATGCTGTACATAGTGAGGATAGAAAAAGCTCTAGAAGATAGAAACTTTGGGTTGAATTTGTCACATACACAGGTTGGCACAATGGTTGAGCAGAAGCTTCCAGGTCTATTTTAAGCAGACGATATTGTTCTATGTGTGGGCCGTCAAGACGATATAGAAAGACTGGAGGATATATGCCGAAGGAGAAGCTCTAGGAGTATTATTTAGTGCAAAGAATGTGGATTGATAGTATTCAACGATTACGAAGACCAGGTGGTCTCAATAGAGGGCCATGAAATACCAAGTGTGTGTGAGTACTATTACCTCGGTGTATGGGTAAATGAGAGTGATAGATATTTGGAAGTACAAGAAAAAACATCGGCAGCAAAGAAAAGAGGAATGGTGTAATAATGAAGCCCTGGGTGTTACGGGAATACAATAGATACGAACCCAAGGTGACATGGCTATTGGCCGACGGTTGGTAAAGGGTGGGCAACCAATCGGCTGCAGTTAAGTCAACGAGACAACCGAAAAACGTGCTCAGCTTGTGACTGGCTATTGGCCAGGTCAGCCGTAGGTCGGCGGCCATGCTTGGCCCGACGTCGTAGATTTACCATCAGCTGACGCCATTTGGCCAGGTCGGCAGTAGATCAGGCAGTGAGCTTGGCCCGACGTCGCAGGTTTACATTGGGAGGCCTCTTCTAGATCGGTCAGAAATGCAAGCGTGGGTGATCACTTTTGTCAATTTGCCCGTCGTGTAAGCAGAAACACACGGATGTTCTGCGTTTTCATTTTTTCTTGAAATATGGGTAATGACATTACTTTATTTCGGCCTAATTGTAGTGTATGCGACACATGAACGCCGTCTAAGGTGCAATATTCTAGTGAAAAAATTATTCTTACCCATAAATTTGAAGCAAGTGTGCCAAGAAAAGGTAATATAGTTTTTCCACAACCTTAAATTTATTTTTTGCGCTTTTAAAATGCGCCACTACAGCCTAGATGTAGATGCGCATCTGTGGAATATTAGTGGCGGCTGCAATCACTTGGACGACTGATTTGATAGGAGACAGGATGACAATGTCTGAACAGCGTGGTTTCAAGTTCGGTGAGTATATATGCCCCCATTCTTCGCAAAATGAACATTAAGACGACAGAGAGAGCAATTTCGTGTCGTTTGAGCGGTGTTAAACAACCATGACCTCCCAAGAAGCTCCCCCGCCTGCCCTTATACGCACTCCCGTGTAGCGATCTTGTGAGGCTTAGAGGTGTAAGGCTTAAAAATTGGAATGTAGATAAATCTTTGTTAACAAGAAAGTGTACAATATTCCGGCCATGCTTTCGTTCTTTTTGCTGTTAATGAGAGGGGGAATCTTGGATCTATAACGCCCTGGCTGAATACGGAACCACATTTGATTGAACCGCAAATTGATTACCGGCGCCCTGACACCAACCTCGGGGAGTGGGGTGCTCCAAAGAGAAGCGCAGTATTTGTGTCACAGTATTTGAGTACTTTGCTACTCTATTCGAGCAATAGCAATAGCATGCCATGGTTTGTGACACTTGTACCACTGCACGCAAAGCTAAATTTGGACTCTACCTTTGAATGAGTAATCATTCTGCCTTTTTAATGCTATAAAGCTAAGTCCATCATTTTTCGCCTTTAAGTATTGTTGTGCTTTGTCATTGAATTCAGAGTTTTGTTGCTTATAGCTTGTAAAGCATACTGACAGAAAGCGCTAATTTTTTCGACCAGTTTAACTCCTTTTAGCGTAGGTCATAATGTTTAGACTGCTGTTTAAAAACAATTAAATTGCTTTACCTATGTTTTGGTTTGTTGTATTGTCTGTTTTTTTTAATTGGTTTCAGCGAAGAAACGATCCTCTTAAACTGCTATTCAATTTTGGTCTTATTAGCTTGGAAGCAAGTCAACCTCTTTGCGAAAAACTCTTGGAGTGGTTCTTCAAAGCCTTGATGGCAGATCTCATTGTGACGTTTCTTGTATTTACTCATTTCATTACATCTGCTTGCTATCTCATGGTAAATCATGTCGGTGTATCAATACAGGACATCTGAAATGTCAAAACAATGGTTGTCCGAAACTCAGGACAAGGAAGAATGGCGATCGCGCAGACATCACGGACAGAGCATCCACGATTCGCCATAAGTGTTCGCACGAAGACGTTGTGTAAATAAAAAAGTTTTAGATCCATGTACTTGTGACATCAGCCTAATTGATTCTCTTATTGTTCGTAGTATTTATCAACTACAATAACGGCTACTGGCGATAGCCGAAATTTATTTGGTTGCAGGTGGTGAGGTGCAATCATACTTCATGCGTGGATTTGTAGGTATGTATGCAGATTTATACAATTTGATGCACGTGCAAAAAAATTAAGAGGAAATTAAAACCCCCCTCTCCCCCCGGCCTGCAGCAGAGTGGTCGCCAGCTGGCCACGTGCTGATTTGCGTCATGCCGAACGTGGCCCTACGGAGGTTGGCACTCGGCCAGGTCGCCCAATAAGGTCCACCCTACGACGGTGGTCATAACACCGGCCAACGTGAGGCCACAGTGCCAATCCCAATTCATGGGCAGACCTTGGCAGCCGACCTATGCCCAACGTCGGCCAGGTTGGCCAGCCACCGCGGGCCAGCGTTGCGCCGAACACTTTTGTACTAATGGGAAGTGCTTCGAGGTCTGTGGAAAAGCGTAATGGTTCCAAGACTTACATCATGAAAGCAGAAGAGCGATAAGGAATAAATGTAGATCTTATAACTGTGAGACACCTTGCGTTGGGTGTTCAGGGGAAGATGACGAATGAGGCTGTGGAGTAGGACTTGGGATGTACAGGCTTTGAAGTAAAGGAAGCTCAAAGCAAAATGTAGTTTGAAAAGATGTGTAGAAAAATGAAGGAAAGTAGATGGGCAGGCAAAGTATTTAGGTATTTGTATAGAAAGAGCGTGGAAACAAAGTGAAGAAAAAGAACTATAGGAAGCTCACCAATACATATATAATACATATACTGCTGGAAATGTTGGCGATATAGCAACAATGAACATTAGGCGAAAAGTCATAGAGGCGGAGAAAATTTATTGGATGACAGCGATGGAAAAGAAGCCAGCTATCTGTAACTACTGAAAGGGCCAAGAACAAAATAAGACGGGAGAGGTTTTAGGATGATTCAAGGCGAAGCGCTTTACTGTCAAAGCGAGATCGGGTTGCCTTGAAACGCGTAGTCATAAAGCGATATTCGATGAAGAAAAACATTGTACACGCGAGGGGGGGGGGGACTAAAGAAAGGATGGAACATGTTCTGATTGAATGCGGCGATATCGATACATAAATCTTTGTGTTTTAGGAACGAACATGGAAAGCTGAACACATCTGCGATAGACGCAAGTGAGATATGTTTAGAGTATTGGTGGGACAAAAGTAGAGATAAAGGACATAAATGGTTGGAAAATTAGGCCAGTCTGCCTGCAGAGCCAGAGAGATAGTACATTAGTTTATGTTTTTGTTTGTTATAAGAAGATAGATTTATTCTATGTAGATAAAGCATTTGGCCAACATAAAAAGAAAGTTTTCTTTTCATTTTTTTTTCATGCAATTCTGGTGGCACGCATGTCACCACCCCGTTATAAAGTGGACGCCAATAGCATCCATCTGCCCATCTTGATGGTACGCTTTGGTCGTCAAGGCTGGTGGATGCTTTTTGCTTTTGGTCGTCTTATTGGACATTCGGTGCCTCTTCATTACGTAAAGGAAAGCTTTCATAATTGAAATATATGCTTTTATAAGGCAGGGCAGAAACGCGATGATTCAGTTTTTACTACGCCGTGATCATAGCTGAGCACTCTCGTTTACCGTGACTGCGCTACTGCAAGCCAGAAGCCTTAGGATTCTTACAAGTGATATTTCGTGCTGCTGCATGGTCTCCTCGGCCACCAAAGATGCTTTCGAAACACGATACTGAGAACGCAAGTTTTCGCCAAAAGGTCGGGCAGGTTTATAACTAAACCGCCCGCAAAAAAAAAAGACCCGTGCACTCGTTGCGGTTGCTTATTTATTTATTTATGGCTTACTCACACGACCAGAATGCAGGGTGCGTGCGTTTGGGTGTGTGTAGGGGGGGGGGACATAGATTGGGACATAGCTCATGTAGCCAATCTATTTGTGCGAGCTGCGTATAACCAAAAAAAGAACAATGTGCGATAAATTGCCCAACATACGCAAGAGTGCGCACAACAAGTATACGCTTCGCGGAAAACAATTTTATGCCTATTTACATTGCCGAAATTACCTCAGCCAAAACTATAAAATAGAAATTTCGTTATGTCGAGAACATCACCGAAAAATGCGCGTGCGTGGTTTTGATTACATTTTTCTTAGCGTCGCTGGTTCGTGTGTACCTCATGCGACATTAGTTACATTGTGCTTCTCACATTTAGCATGCCATTACATACATGCTGAGCTTTTACAATAACAGAGAAATATTGCGTTTCCTGTAGATGATTCTGGCAGCATCGCGAAACAGCCTGCCTCCTAAATATAAATATGTTTTAATCCCTAGGCAAAACAAAATTTCACAACGACACCCTTCTCACAGCAAAATAATTCATAGTCCTGTTTTTAAATGAAGCTCTGCTGCGAACCACTAACACCAATTTGTGAAGCGCCTCTGCTTGTATGTCTGATTCCTACTTGGTTTGATCCGAATGGCCGTGACGAGTGCCAGCAAGTGTGGAGTCGGAAACGTCACGGCCGCCAGCCTGACGATTCGGTTCATCTTACTGCACTGTGTAAGACTTCAGGGGTGCTATGAGGGATCATGCAAGGCTCTCGGGTGGACGAGTTTGCTCCGAGCTCGCTATGCGGTGGCCGTGGCATGAAGACAGTGCGGAGCGCGTGATAGCAGCGTCGATAAAAATGGCCACAGGATTGCTCGTGGCGCCGGAAATGCATGTGGGACATTTGTGGTGGTTATTAAAGAAACATCACGTGCAAACCCATCAGCGGCGCCACTCAATCAACATTTTATCTATCTTTTGCCAACTCCACACGCGCCCCTCCCATGGACATCTTCGTGGGCGTTTGTCCTCTTTCGGACAGGTTCCTTTGTTCTGCCTGCAGCATGAAAATTTGCCACCGAAAGCAGCATGGTTGCACACGCAGAACTGTCGTCATAGAGTAACATAAAATTTACAAGAATGGTCACTCGGGCCAAAAAGCGGCGGAGCTACGCAGCTTCAACCCAGCCGTAACATGGCAACACACCACTTTGCTTTAAGGAAACACGCGTACTAGATATTTACTACAGTACCGTTTCTACTGCAATATGCGTCTCCGTGTCTTTGCGTATGTGATAGTGGCCTGAATCCGTCTTTATTGTCTGCGATTTGCGGAGGCTGCATTTCTGTTGGAGGTGGAAATGTTGTAGGCCCGTGTGCTCAGATTCAGGAGCACGTAGGTGGTCAAAATTTCCGCAGCCGTCCGCTACGCCCTCTTTCATATTCCTATGGCAATTTTGGGACGTTAAACTCCACATATCAATCAATCATTGACTGCGATTTAGGGTGCGACATTGTGGGGCTGGGTCTGGCATGAATGGGATGCGAGAGAAGTTCCCATGGCGTCCACGCGACGGCAACGTTGTCGCGTTCCGTGTTCATGAGAATTTAGGGCAATAGACAAGAACAAGCAGCAGCAGGGAGACGCCATAAAAGATGTGCGATAACGTGCCCGGTGTGCGTTGTGGTCTTCGCTTGACGATAGTTATAGCGCGAGAACGAAACGACGACGCAGAGACAAGCAGGACACGAAGGACACGAGCGCTAACTTCCAACTGAGTTTATTGCGCAGAGCGCGAAAATATATAGAGGAGCCCTGCCGCGGTGGTCTAGTAGCTAAGGTACTCGGCAGCTGAACCGCAGGTCGTGGGTTTATCTCGATGTTTTTTTTAGTCTGATAAATTCCTCTATAGCGTAGTAAACATTCCTGTGACTCTCACCCAGAGTAGAGGCGCCAAATGATAGATTAACTGATTCAGATATTTCTAGACCCAAGTTTCCAAGAGGTGGTGCTATGAATATTCTTCTTAATGACATGTACTTGCCCCACCGCGGTGGTCAAGTGGCTAAGGTACTCGGCTGCTCGCTCGCAGGTCGTGGGATCAAATCCCGGCTGTAGCGGCTGCATTTCCGATGGAGGCGGAAATGTTGTAGGCCCATGTGCTCAGATTTGGATGCACGTTAAAGAACACCAGGTGGTCTAAATTTCCGGAGCCCTCCACTAAGGCGTCTCTCATAATCATATGGTGGTTTTGGGACGTTAAACCCCACAAATCAATCAATCAATCAAAAATATATAGAGAAAACAGTAGCCATGTGACAAAAAACAATATGGCACAAAGAGCAAAACATGAGTAAGGGAAAAACAAAAAACAAAAGAACAGAAAAAAAACAAAGAAAAGCCTATAAAAAACGAAACAGAAAAGCAAAGATAATATAACTACTTGCACGCACCAAAACCTTCGATGAACCTTAGTTCTTTCTCGGACAGAGACACGGATTGCTTGCTAATGCAAGACATTTTTTGTTCGCGTGCCATCTGCGCGGCCTCGACAATGACTCGGGTGCGTCCTCTTTGTGCTTGTACAGCGTCACTGTGTCCTTGAAAAGGGGCACACAGTTGCACTCAGTGCAGTGCTGAGCAAGAAAACCACCTTTCCCGTTTCTAACATTGTTAGCGTGTTCTCTCAGTCGATCGTTCAGACACCTTCCGGTCGTTTCGACAAAACAAGCACCGCATGAATGGGCGTTTCTATAGACAACTTTCCGGGAGCATGCCGCATACCTGTTTTTATGCTTAACTCTGCATTCCCTTGATGACTGCGTTTTCAGGGGGTTTGTAGATTTGGTGAGGCTGATTATTTTGAACAGTGCCGAGAACAGTATATGAACTCCAACTCGTTTTCCAATTTTCTGTTGGAGTCTGCTTCCCAGCTTGGCTGCTGCTAGGTACGAACACCATCAGTACTTTGATAAGTGTGTATTGCATTTCTCATTGAAGCGTTAACCTAACCTTTCTGGCATAGTGCTGTTATTCGCAGAGATATTTTTGTGCTCTTCACTTCGCGTACAGTTTTCGTGAATCGCTTCACACGAAAAAAAAAACTATTTGAAAAGTCTTTCTTGGCTCAAGAAATTGAGTCACTGCTCGTGTTGTTGTAGGTTTTCTTTGTGCCGCTACAAGTATTCGGATTCACAGAAGAGAAATTTTGTGAAAAAGTGCAGCTGTGTTCAATATTGTAATCTGAGCCGTTCGCAAGTTGCTTAAAGCTCTAACGAGCACAATAAGAAAGAATTGGTTCATCTAAAAAATGTTTGCTATCTAGAGCTGGGACGTAACTTTTGAGTAAACACTCCTGCCTCAGTTAACGGCTTGCATGGCACATAAAACTGCGTTGTTTTTGCTGCGGCAACTGCTTGTGACTGTTTTTCGAAAAAAAGCGATGTAAAGTGTGCACGAGAAAATTATTGAAAGGTGAAAAAAAAAACGTTGCCGACATTTTCCTTTATTTTTTTGGTTAATTCCGGAGACAAGTGCTGAGGCAACTACTACTGAGTCGCATCGTGCACTTTATGTGTAGTTGTGTGAGATTAATGCAGTTTCACTCTGCTGCGGTTCTTTTTATATTGTTGCCTACAAGATTATTTCTCGTGTGTAACTGATAATCATGAAATGGCAGCTGTATTTTCATGTCTCGCAGTGCAATAAACCTTTCTTTTTGCCTGCTTTTATCAAACATTCACTAAGTGAGCTTGTGCTTAGCAAGAATATTACTTGAAGATAAACGTTTTCGCGCCTCCAGGGAATTTTATGTTTTAATTAAAACGTGTGCATAGACGCACACTGGCATTGTGTGCTTGGTGCTCTAGCGGTGCAGCTTACACGAAGCTCATTGATTCATGCAAATGAAGCGTTAAAAATTAAAGTAAGGCCTCAGAGACGAGCACGCATGTAGAAGTGGGCTCGATGGCTGTATAATATTCCTAGTTAAAACAAAATTGCCTTCAAGACAGTCTTTTCTGCGGTCTGCCATCTCTGCGGCTGCAAAGTTTTCCCGTATACGCGTTTGGTGCGTTGCGAGCCCAAATAAGCCGCAAAGGCCTATGGCCACTTTTAACCTTTTATATTGCTCGATGTTGACATGCCGCTCGTTTCGCTTCTATCAAATATTGTAGATAAATATAAGGACTGGTTCTCCCCAGAAGCACTCGTACTATGGGAACGACACGGCTGTGATTGAATACGTCGTGAGCGAGGTGAAATTAAATGCGAGACATCATTGCCGCGGGATGATGTCACTTTTACTTCTGCGTCCGTATGCGCGGAGTGTGCACGATAAAGCCGATAGGTTGAGCGTGACGCTCGACGTGAGTGCTGCTCCTTGGCTAGATCAAACGTGGTAGGCGTAACCCAACTTCGCCGCGGGCGTCCATCAATCAAAATGATAGACGCGTGAACTCGAATATAAAATTGTTGATTCTGAGAAGGCCCCAGTTCAATTCGTGAGTGGCATGATGCCGGTGTGACTGTCAAGCGTTTGGTGCGATGAACGCTAAGCGGTAGCCTCTTCGCGTATAAAATATTTTGGTGATATTGCACTACTTGTGCAAGGCTGGAGCCATAGAAGACCTTGGTAGAACCAAGCTTTATGCAGCTTTTTAAGTTGGTCGTCTACTGATGTGCTTGACCGGCTTCAAAGTGAACACCGCTCCAGCACTGTCGTAATTTCGATTGTACCAATTGACTAAAGCTTAACGACCATTAAAATTGATTTTATTCTCTTCATTATTTAGACTTCAAGTAAGACCAATTATGTCGGGTGCAATTAGCAATCAATCATCAGTATACAGCTAATAAACGTAATCCTCATTAAAATAATACGAACTTTCATATTATCAAGAGTTAATTAGCATGGTTTTGTTTTGCGCGCTCATTATTAACGTCACGTTAGTTAGCAAGGTTTAGTTAGCTCATCACGTACTAAGCACGCTTTAGTTTGCCCGGTCCTACCTTTACATGGCGTCATTGGCATGGTCATCTTCCTTTGTGGCGTAACTACCTCAGCCCAGGTGCGTAGACACATTTTTTTTTCGGGGGAGTGTCACTTCCTTGATTTGAGGAAGAGCACCCCCTTAAATGGTCATTTTTCACTCTGTATGCAATGGACCAGAAATGGCGGGACGGGGGGAACTATCTCGGTACGCCATCTCCTGGTTACGCTTCTGCCTCGACCTTATAATCTTCATCATCATCATCATCAACACCACCACCATCATCATCATCATTATCATCAGCCTGAGTACGTCCACTGCAGGACAAAGGCCTCTCCTATGTTCTGCCACTTCACCCGGTCCTGTGCTTGCTGCTGCCAATTTATATCCGCAAACGTCTTAATTTCATCTGCCCACCTAACCTTCTGTCTCCACCTAACCCGGTTTCCTTCTCTGGATATCCTGTAAGTTACCCTCAATGACCAGCTGTTATCCTCTCTACGCGCTACATGCCCGGCCTAAGTCCATTTACTCTTCTTGATTTCAACTATGATATCCTTAACCCCCGTTTGTACCCTAATCCACTCTGCTCTCTTCTTGTCTCTTAAAGTTACACCTACCATTTTTCTTTCCATTGCTCGCTGCGTCGTCCTCAATTTAAGCTGAGCTCTCTTTATAAGTCTCCAGGTTTCCGCTCTATAGCTAAGTACCGGCAAAATGACGCTGTTATATACCTTCCTCTTGAGGGATAGCGGCAATCTACCTGTCAAGATTTGAGAGTGCTTGCCAAATGGGCTCTACCCCATTCTTATTATTCTAGTTGCTTCAATCAAGTGGTTCAGCTCCGCGGTTATTACCTGCCCTAATTAGACATAGTCTTTTAAAACTTGAAGTGCACTATTCCCTCTCTCGCGGCGCTGCTTTCTTCGGAGGTTGTTGTACAATAATTTCGTTTTCTGCAGAATAATTTTAAGACCCACGTTTCTGCTCTGCATGTCTAACTCCATAATCATAAGTTGCAATTCGTCCCCTAAGTTACTCAGCAATACAATGACATCAGCGAAGCGCAGGTTACTAAGGTACTCTACATTAACTCTTATCCCTAGCTGTTCCCATTCTAGGCTTCTGAAAACCTCCTGTAAGCACATGGTAAATAGCATTGGGGAGATTGTGTCCCCCTGCCTTACACCTTTCTTGATTGGTATTCTGTTGGTTTCTTTGAGAAGCACTGTGGTAGTAGTTGATCCATTGTAGATTTCTTCCAGGATGTTTATATATACTTCATTGACGCCCTGACTACGACGTGTCTGCATGACGGCTGATGGGGAAGCAACAAAAGAGAGAAAACAGGGAGGTTAACCAGAAAGACATCCGGTTGGCCACCCTACACTGGGGGATTAGGGAAGGGGACAAGAAAGACGACAAAGAGGGAAGAGAGGGAAAAGAAAATAAAAGGGTGGGGGAGAGACTGGCAGTAAATTCACTGCAGCGTGTAGACCTCTACCGCATGGCAGAGGCGTTCACACAAGCCTGTCTTTCTCAGGAAACACAGCAGGGCTTTCCCTGCCTTGTGGGCTGTCGAGGCATGTGGACGTTGCTGTAATAGCACCTGCACAGAAAGAGGCCGATCATCCAGTCGCCGCATTGCGTTGGCAAGTACTTGTCTATCTGAGGCAAATCGAGGACAATTGCACAGGTGTTCAATATTTTCGTCGGTTCCGCAAACATCGCACGCCGCACTGTCAGTAGTTCCGATTGACGTGGTATAAGCTTTCGTGAAAGCAACTCCCAGCCAAAGGCGATAGAGAAGCGAAGCTGCACGTTGATGTAGGCCGGGTGGAGGCCAGAGTTGTAGTGAAGGGTCGAGCTCGTTCAGTCTTGTACGTCGTATGCTTGGTGTGTACCACTCAGTCAGTGTCAGACTGCGGGCCAGTTGACGAATCTGCCTCGCCGCATCCGCTCTTGAAAGCGTAATCAGAACGCTTTTCGCTTCTTTATGTGACGCGCGAGCAGCATGATCTGCAGAATGATTGCCGCCTATACCACAATGCCCAGGTAACCACTGAAAGACGGTGTCGTGGCCTTTTTGTAATAAAAGATGGTGAAGTTTCACGGTTTGGTAGGTCAACTGGTCGTGGCATCCGCGTCGGAGAACTGATATCAGGCACTGTAACGCTGGTTTTGAGTCAGAAAACACAGCCCATTTACTTGGTCTTTCTTCTGAATTTATGAGTTCCTGTGCATTGCGCAGAGCCTCGAGTTCTGCCGTCGTTGACGTTGTCTTATTTGAAGTCTTAAAACACCGAGTTACCCCTTGTGATGGTATAACCACTGCTGCACTTGAACTAGATGGCGTAGTAGAGCCATTCGTGTAAATGTGCACGTGCTTACTGTAGTTTTGTTCCAGTAGGAATAGACTCAGTTGTTTCAGGGCATGTGTTGGTAAGTCCAATTTTTTCCCCATTCTTGGAATCATTAGGTGAACTCGCGGCCGGCTCAAGCTCCAAGGAGGAAGCAGTGGCTTTGATGCAGGTGCTTATGTCTCAGCAAACGATGAACGATGCTTGTAGACAATAGTGCCGTATGTTGTGCAGGGCCTTTCAGCAGCTAGGCTCGCCAGGTGGTGAGAAGGGGTCCCGGCATAATGCCTGAGGTGCATGCGTATTGTCTCGGTAATAATATGCGTCTTTATCGAGTGATCTTGAGCGATGGCAATGGTTTCAGCCGTTGAAGCACTGCGGGGTAATCCAAGGCATATCTTAAGTGCTTGGGCTTGAATGCTCTGAATTGCGCGCAGGTTGGTCTTGCCGGTGTTAGGTATTGCAAGTAAGCTGTACCGTAAGACACCGATAAACAGCACTCTGTACAGTTGTAGCATGGATGGTACGGGCACTCTCCAATTCTTTCCTGCAAGGAATTTGAACATGTGGAATGTTGCGATCAGCCGCTTCTTCACATAGTTCACGTGTGGAGTCCACGACAGGTTTCTATATATTATGACTCCCAAGAATCTGTGGCTTCTGCTGAACGATATGTATTCTTCATTAATCGATGTGCTGTAAGCAGACATTGGTTTCCGCGTGAACGCTACCACTGCACAATTTCCGCAGGACTTCTTGGGGCCTTGTTTACGAAGGTAGCATGACGTCGTTGTAGCAGCCTTCTAAACGCGGGCGCGAAGCTGAGGCCTCGTCACACCTGATGTCCAAATGCAGATGTCATCAGCATAGACAGAAAGTTGTACAGTGCTAGGTAGCTGCTCGACTAGACCAATGAGGGTTAGGTTGAAAAGGGTAGGGCTTAGCACTCCTCCCTGAGGAACTCCTCGGCTGCTGTAATAATCAGGTGTTGGGCCATTCGCTGTCATCACGTAAAATGATCTCAGCTGTAAGTAGCTGTACACCCACATATATATCTTGCCACCAAGACCTACTGTTTCCAAAGCACTAAGGATGGCTTCATGGGTGACATTGTCGTAAGCCCCCTTAACGTCTAGAAACAGGGCGGCGCACAGTCTCTTACAGGCTTTCTGGTGTTGAACATATGTCACCAGATCAACAACGTTGTCGATTGACGAATGGCCGCGCCTGAATCTGGTCATGGATACTGGATAGATTTCGTAGTGCTCTAAATACCACTCTTCGTATTAGAATCATTCGTTCCATCGTTTTTCCCACACAACTGGCAAGTGCGATAGGACGCTATGAGGCAATATCCAAAGGAGATTTACCAGCCTCTAGAAGTGGAATGAGGCGACTTGGCTTCCATGCATATTTCTACAGAATCAAACGCCCTCTCATAACCTATGAAGGCTATGTATAGAGGTTAGTTATATTCTGAGCATTTCTGTATTACCTGATTGATAGTATGGATGTGGTCAATTGTTGAGTAGCCAGTTCGAAATCCTGATTGCTCCTTCGGTTGATTGAATTATAATTTTTTCTTTACTCCGTCAGCAATAACCATTGTAAATAGCTTGTATATTACAGAGAACAAGCTGGTCGGCCTGTAAATCTACAAGTCCTTGTCATCTCCTTTCTTATGTATTAAGATGATGTTAGCAATCTTTCAAGGCTCTGGTACTCTAACCGTCAGGAGACACCTAGTAAACAGGGTGGTTTGTTTTTCTAACACAATCTGTCCTCCATTTTTTAATAAATCCGATGTTACGTGATTCTCATCAGCAGGGGGGGGGGAAGTGGTTCTTAAAATTGGAAAAGAAAAGAAAAGTGAACCCCGCAACTGTCTGCAGCTAAGTGCGACACCTCAGCAGTGGTTCACATGGGAAGGGGAATGGGGGATAATAGACTTGAGCGAAGAGAGGAAAGAGAAAGGAGAGAGCGAGCAAAGGAAGGGGGGGACGCACAGATCGTCTACCAAAATCACGGGGCGCGAATTCTCTAAATTCGCTCACGCAGTCCGCTTCCGTCTACAAAGTCGAGCAGCGCTGAAAGGGCACGCTTGATATGCGCGCGGCCACTATTCGGGAACAAGAGGTGCTCAGTTGTTGTCCGAGGCAGGCCGAGAGCTCCGTACGTTGCGAGCATCACCTGTCTGCTCGCGTCACCAGCCGGGCAATGAAGCAAAAGGTGGTCCAGAGTCTCCAGGTCGCCGCAGTCCATGCAGTATGGACTGCCACGCCCGGAGTGCCGATGTTTTCGCTCGGCGGTGTAGTTGTCTCCGGTGCGGAGACGGAGAAGGAAACCGCGGTCTCGTCTTGGGAGTCCCTTGAGAGGGAGCCGCCGCGGCGGCTTTCCAGCTGCTACGCGAGGGTCGGGATGACGCTCGCGCACGTAGCGGGCGGTGAGGAGACGGCCGGCATCCGCGGAGCACACGAAGTTGGTGACGCCGGTGTCGGGGTCGTGCGCATCCCTCGCGGCACAGTCGGCCGCCTCGTTGCCGGGTATTCCGATGTGCGAAGGCACCCAGTGCAGCGAAAGGTCGCAGCCCGTTTGCTGCACGGCGTGTAGCTTCCGGGCAACTCTCTGCGCAAGGAGGCTGCCGTCTTCCTCGCGCGAGATCGCGGCCAAGGCCGCCCGGGAGTCGCAGATGATGGCTGCAGCGCTCATGGGTGCCCGCTCACTCAGGAAATCGGCTGCCAAATTTATAGCGGCGAGTTCCGCCACAGTGGAGGAGGCGAGGGAGGGGAGGCGGCACTTGAGAACCGCGCCGACTGATGGCACAACGCAGGCGGCGGCCGCGGAGCCGTCGCGAAGCACTGACCCGTCGACGTAAACAAGCAGCCGGCCGTTCAGCTGTTCGTGAAGGAGGGCGGAGCACTCCTGCTGCATCGCTGCCAGCGGGGTGCGCGCCTTCGCTTTGATGCCGCCAATGGTCTTGGTGATCACCAGAGGGGTGTGGCGGTAGGGTGGGATAGCCAGCCAGCTGGGGTACTGCGTGTCTGGCACAACCGTCAAGAGCTCACTCGCCCGCTGCCCCATGGATGAGTGAGGTAGAGCATATAGCCTGTTCACAAGGAGCTGCCCCTGCCTTGTGGTTTTCAGCCGCAGTACATGATTTAGTGTCCGCTGGGTCACCCGCAGGGAGATGGGAGTTTCCCCCGCTTCGGCGAGCGTGGGGCCCACCTGGGAGGTTTGGGGAAGTCCGTAGTACTCCCGCACGGCGTTGCGATGGTCCGCGTCCAAGGCAGCTAGCTGGCAAGCACTCAACGAAGCCACTGCTGCAGTGTAGATCACGCATGCCGATGCGACTGCGTTGTAGACTCGCAGGGCAAGGGCAGGGGTGCAGCCGTGACCTCGCGCGAGGAGACTGCGTGCGGCGCCGAGTACCTTGCGGTTGCTCGTCCGCAGATCGTTGACGGCCGGTCGCCAGCTGAGCCGGTGGTCTATGGTCACCCCCAAGTAGCGCACCTTCGTGCTCCACTCGATGGGGAGGCCCCGGAGTGAGAGCCGAGGCGTGGAGCGGCGTGTCGACGCTCGCGGGTGGACGAGCAGTGCCTCCGTCTTGGAGGCGGCGAGCGCCAGTCCAACCCCGTTCAGGAATGCGTCAACCGCGTCGATGGCCACCTGGAGGGACTCGAGAAGGGCTGCCCGGTGGCGACCGGGGCCGCAGGCGAACAGCGCAATGTCATCGGCGTAAATCGCCACATGCACTTCACACGCCGTGTTGCACGGGATGTAGTCGGGCAGCTTGGCAAGAGCCAGATTGAACAGAAAAGGGCTCAATATGCTGCCCTGGGGTACGCCTGCGGTGACGGAGTGGGGACCGCTGATTGTGGAGCCAACACGAACGCGAAGAGTGCGGTCGCCCAAGAAGCTCTCCAGGTAGTCAAACATCCGCCCGCACACACCGAGGTCACGAAGTGCGTCCAAAATCGATGCGTGGGGCAAACAGTCAAACGCACTTCTCACGTCGAGCAGCACGAGGATGCCGTAATCGCCGCGGTACTTGGCCTCCTCGAGGGTGGCGATCACGTCGGCCAGTGAGTCGAACGTACAGCGCCTTGGGCGAAATCCGCTCTGTTCGGGAGGGAATGCGTTGGTTGCGGTGGCAATCCAGCGAAGGCGTCGCAATGCCATGGCTTCCATGACTTTCCCTGCGGCCGAGGTAAGTGACACTGGCCGGTAGGATGAAAGCTCCGTGGCCGGCTTCCGTGGCTTCAGGATGGGCACCACGAGCGCCTCTTTCCAGCCAGGAGGCACCTGACTTGTGCGCCACACTTCGTTGTAGGCCTCCAGCAACCGGGGCCGCGTGGAGGGGTCAATGTTGCGCAGCACCTGGTAGGTGAGGCCGTCCACTCCCGGGGCAGACCGCTTCGTGCGGTTGTTGAGCACTGCGGTCAGCTCGCTGAGAGTAAACTCCTCCGTGCACAATGCGCGGATCTCTAGCAGAATGCCCTCGGTGGGAAAGTACCGCTCGGGAGCGAACAGCTCAGGCCTGTTGAGTGCAGGCACAGGTGGTAGTCCCTGTGGAGGCTGTGGGCAAGCAGGAGGGGCAAACTTGTCTGCCAGCAGCTCAGCCAATTCCTGCGTGGCGATCTTCATTGCAACAGCAACACAGAGAACCGGGCAGCGAGGCTCTCTGGTGCGAAGAACGGCAGCGAAAATGCGCCAGGCTTGGGCGTGGTTCTGAGGGTCATCTAGTGACGAGCAGAGGCTCTCCCAGCTCTGGTTGCGACGGCGTCTGGCGTGCCTGCGGCACACCGCGTCAATAGAGTTATAGGCACGCCAATGTTCCGCCTTCTGCGAGCGCACCGCGACAATCTGCGCCCTGCGACGCGCGGCGCGAAGGTTGAGGAGGCTGATGTCTGGTGCGGGGGTGCCCGCAGGCACGGTGCAGTGGGTGGTAGCTGCGTCGTGACACTCGGCCAGCGCGGTGAAGAAGTCTGCAGAGACTGGCACTCTAGCACACAGTTCTCTGAAGCGAGTCCACTTCACAACACTGTAGGTCCGAGTGTACCTGATGTAAGCTGAGGGGGGTGTGACCACGATGGGGTAGTGGTCGGAGCCCTGAGAGTCCGGTGCACGTTGCCACTCATATTTACACGTACCACCCACGAGAGTCAGGTCGATGGCACTGTCGGACACACCACGGCGCGCGAGAGTACAGCTACCCGTGTTTATAACGAGCAGTCCGGCCTTTTGCACGGCATCGAGAAGGTCGCGCCCACGGTGGTTCGTCACGCCACTGCCCCACGAGGTGTGGTGAGAGTTAAAGTCGCCACCGATGACCGCGTCGCGATTTAGGCGGTCTGCGAGGCGGCACACGAATTGGGTGTCCCAGCGTGCCGAGTAGTTCGATGTGCGCACGTACACGCTCGCGACACTGGTGTCCGTGCTCCCGATGCGCACAGTCAGGGCGACGGCCTCGAGGGTGTCACCGAGAATGTCCTCGATGTCCACTGCAGCGTGAGGGAGGTCGGCGCGCACATAAACCGAAGCCCGCGACGTGCCGGGAGGATGCGAGGGAGTGCTGCACCGGACTGCGCTACACTCTTCAAGTTCGCACTGCGTGGTGCTGTGATAGCCGACAAAACCAGGTAGGTTGAGTGTTCCGACGCGAGCGTAGGTTTCCTGCAGCAGCAAGACGTCGTACTCGCGTCGGAGGAGTTGGGTAGACAGCTCGGCGTGACGGCAGCGGAGAGAACGAACGTTCCATTGAAGAATCCGCGGCCGAAACACCTTGCCGCTAGCCATGTTGATTGAGGGCAGCGTGGGCGGCCAGGGCCGCGTTGCACAGCTCGAACACAGGGCCGGATTGCGGTATTGTCCCGATGAGGGCCTGCACGGCAGCGGCCAGGGCACTAATCACCATGTCCTTTTGCACCTCGCAGTCGGGGGCCGAGGGTTCGGCGGCCGGGGGCGAAACAACCGCGCTGTACGTCCGGCCCGGTTGCACTACCGAGGAAATACCAGTGCACGGTGCTCGAGCAGGCACGGCTTTTCTCTCGCTCTTAAGGTTCCTCTCGGCCTCACGACGAGAGAGGGGCGGGTCCGCAGAGGCCATGATTTCTAGCACCTTCCTCTCGTGTTGCCAGCGAGGGCATCGGGGCTCGGTGGCGGGATGTGGGCCGCCGCAGTGTAGGCACTTGGGGCCGGGTGCAACGCAGTCGGCGCGGGCGTGGTCGCCGCCACAGCGCGAACAGCGTGGGGAGCTGGTGCACGTCGCATGAGTGTGTCCGAAAGCGCCACAGCCAGCGCACTGGAGAGGGCGGCGACGACGACAACGTACAGGGCGGGTCTGCTTAAATAACGCCACCTCAGGTGGCGGTGCGTTACCCACAAATCGGAGAAGGACATTGCGTCCGGTGCGGGCACAAGAGAGGATGGGAGCAGAGCTCTCTATGTTGTTTTTGAGGACCTCCTCGTCAAAAGCCGCGTCAACGCCGTGAAGTACGCCGGTACAGGTTCCTTTGTTGGCGGTCTTGGCGTTGACAGCCACTTTCCCGATGCTTTCCACTGCCAGGAGAGCGGAGGTGTCAGCTCCGGGTGTGGTGTCAACCGCAACAACGTTGCCGCTGAAGTTAATGCGCACACGCTTCGTGCCGGGCACCTTCGAGAGCTGTGCTGCAATTGCGTCGCGGCTGAGGGAGAGGAAGTTGTTCTTCCTGCCCTTGGGGCGGTAGAGGATGGTGGCAGAGGTGCGACGGGGCTCATTCGCGACCAGGTGTTCGATAATATCGAGTTGGTGCTGGCGGCGACCTGGTTTCTGGCGGGGCCCCTTTCCCTTGCTTGGGGGAGCTGCACTGGCTGGCTGCCTACTGGAAGGGGCATTTGTAGCTGTTGATGCCTGGCACGGAAATCCGTTTTTCTGCTGATGCTTGCGTCGGGCCTCTTCATAATCTGCTTCGGTGGAGGCGTCCACCGTCAGTGGGCGCATGGGGCCGAAAGCAGAAGGAGGGTGTGGCGCGGTGCTAGCGGCAGAGTTCGGAGGAGCTGGGGCCGTAGGAGACGACGCGCCCGTGCTCTCCTTTGAGCGGGAGAGTGGAGGAGAGTGCTGTTGTTGTGGCGAGGAGGTGGGAGGTAAACAAACCACCCCATCAGACACCGGAGAGGCCGCTCTCTCTGGAGGACGGGTCGGACGGGTTGCGTGACCGGAAGAAGGTGGGGAAGGCTCGAGGAGGGTGGGATTTCCTGTGGCGGTCTGGGAGGCTCCCGCTTGCGCAAGAGACTCCAATGTTGCCTCGGTTGCCCTTCCAGTAGAGGTCATGCGCGTTCCTTCGCCTGGAAAAAGGGGAGAGACAGCACTACGTGCACACCCCTCTCCGAACAGGTCTTCTTGACGCCCGGCGCGGCAGGCTTGCACAGCCAGCAGGCAAGGGCAGAAAGTGGTTGCCGGCGGCGCAGAGTGAGCGCGCGCTCGCTTGGGGGGAGCTGCAAACGACGCCTGTTGTGTTGCTTGTTGGCGGCCTGGTCCGTCAGCGCAGATTCCGGTTCTGAAAAGGGCCAGACCCTTTGGGGAGGGCGACAGGGACGGAGAGGAGGACGGAGGCGTGTTGTGCTCCCAAGAGGAGGATGATGTGGGCGAGGAGGAATCGGTACTGGCCTGTTCCTCGCTGTCTGCCGGTGTTGATGCGACCGATTCTTGGTAGTCCTGCAGCTCAGCCTTGCTTCCCTCTTGTAGTGTGGGTACAAGATGGAGTTGGGAAGGCTGTGGTACTAAGGAAATGGCGGCGGCGGCCTCCTCGGCTGCGGCCGTTAGCTTCGCGCTTTTCGTGGTGGCGGCCTTGATTTTTGGTGCCTGACGCCGGCGTGGTGACAACAGTTTCCCGATCCTTCGTACATGGGGCCGAGAAGTTGGGGTGCTGGTAGATGAGTGCTTTTGAAGACGATTGGCAGCAGCCTTCAGTTTACGAGCCCGGGTCATCATCGGGGCCGCAGGCGATTGTTTGGGTGAGCTGGGGCGGCTCGTTGCGGTAGCATGCAGTCTCGCGCAGAGGGTGATCTCGTCAGGATCGTCCTTAGAAGGGGTGTCCGTCATTACTGGTAGAGGCGATGGGCCGTACTAGGCGAGGTCATTACAGATTAAAAAAAAAGAACTAAGGGGAGATGAGAGGGCTCTACATTTCCTCAATATCTTGATAGCCCTGAACAGGGCTTGAGACAAAAAATGGCTCAATAGGACAAGGGAGGGAAGAAAAAATTAAAACGGCGCACGGGTGTGCGCAAAATCTATCAAAATAAAAAAAACTGGGGGAAAGAAAAAAAAAAGGGAAGCATGGAAGCGCCCGTAAGGTACGGCGCCACACTAGACGCTCGCGTGCTCCTCCAGGAAAACCGGTCGGGGACCGACCGAAAAACACGTCTGCTCTCTTCGGCGGTCGAGACGAGACTCTTCTCATCAGCAGCTTTGCCTCTTTGCATGCTCTCCAAAGCGTTTCTGACTTCTTCTATCATTACTGGTGGGGTGTCATCTGAGTTACTGCTAGTTCTTTTAGTATTAAGGTCGTGGTTGTCCCGGCTACTGTACAGATCTCTGTAAAACTCCTCCGCTATTTTAACTATCCTATCCATATTGGTAGTTATTTTGCCTTCTTTGTATCTTAGTGCATACATAAAATGTTTTGCCTATTTCAAGTTTCCTCTTCACTGCTTTGATGCTTCCTCTGTTTTTCAGAGCGTGTTCAATTCTCTCCATGTTAGACCTCCTTACATCGCCTACTTTACGCCGCATATTCAACTTCGAAAGCGCTGCCAGTTCTATTTTGTCTGTCGCACTTGAGAATTTCATGATCTGATGCTTCTTAATGAGATTCTTTGTTTCCTGGGAAAGCTTGCCAGTGTCCTCTCTAACTACCCTGCCTCCAACATCCACTGCGCACTCCATAATGATACTCGTAGAGTATCCAAGTATACTGTCCAGTCAATTAGGTTGTTATCTGGCCGCACGTGCTCGGGTGCTAGTGGCTAATCACTACAAAGACGACGCATATCGGCAGAGCAGCGTGCTAGAATGCTAGAATGGACGAGAAAGTTGGGAGGAACCTGCTGCGCTGGGACTTTGACCAGTGGTTTGTCCGAGTCTTGGGTGAATTTGACCAGTGTTCATTTCTGAGCGGTATTTATAACTATCCTTTCGACGATTGCAACCATGCCAACGACTAATTCATCTCTTGGCCAAGAGAACAGCCCTTCGTCATCCTCTTTGCCCAATGATGAACTGCCGTTGGAATATTTCTTTCGCGATGATAATAACAGCATCCTTGTTGCGCAGGTGCCCTCTTCGAGTGGGGGATTTAGCACGCTGAACAACCCAAAAGCTGTCCAGGTGGAGTTCCAGGCCATGACATCGCACTTTCAATTAATAAGCGACGTTCAGCCGTTTGTAAGAGGTGGTGTGGTATGTATATCGTAAGATCCTTCATGTGTTGCGGACCTCCTAAAGCGCAAGGCATTAGCGTCAGTTCCGGTGAGTGCGTTCATTCCGCCTCATTTGGCTTGTACAAAGGGAATTGTTCGAGAAGTTGACTCTCAATTGTGACCAGCTGAAACTCTGGAGAAACTGTCGGATACTGGCGTCATAGCCCTATACCAGTATAATCGCGTAGTGAATGGTGAGAAAGTTCCCACAGAATCGGTTATTTCCATCTTTGCCGGCACTTCTTGCCTATCTGAATTGAAATATGGCCACTCATCTTTCCTGTAAACGCCTAAGTTGCCGCCTTCTTCGGTACCCGAACTACTGGCATTCTGGCTACAGCTTAGGGGGTGGCAAATCAGGTTCCCGATGCCGAGCCTGTGGTGCTAACCATAGCTCCGATAAATGCACTGCTGAGATAGAAAAGTGCTGTCTATGTGGAGGAGACCATGCAGCTGATTACATGAATTGTCAGGCAAGGTCAAACGAAATCCAGCATCTAGAAATAATGGATAGGCGAAAATATTCATGACGAGAAGCTATTGCTATTGTCGAAGATCGGACCTTCGGATATGCTGATGTTGCTGCGAGGCAAGAGTAAATAAATGAGGCCAACTTTTTGCAACTTGTTGAGTCAGCAGTTGAAAAGGCAATGTCGAAGGCGTTACATCAGATAATAACTACTGCAACTGAGTGTCTCGTAAGTGTTCTGCTCACTTATGACAAAACTACTTTCAAAAGCCGGTGACCAATATGACGATGACCAAGATGACGTCTTGCATAAAAACAGCAGGCGCCATAGGGACGTCAGGCAAATCGAACGCCTACTGTACCGGAACCTTCCTCCTTGATTGAAGTAGAATTTCAGAATGAGATGGACATTAGCCATGATGGCAGGCGCCAGAGGTGAACCTGGTCCCCAGTAAAATCTACGTGCGCCAGTTCATAAACCAAAAAAAGGTAATTAAAATCCCGCCCACATTACTAAAGAAAGTATTTTGGAAACAGTTGTTGCAGAAGTTTTTCGCGCATCGCCATATATATTTTAACAGTTCTGCATTGGAATCTTCGTTCTTTGTTTTCCGCTTCAACCGATTTATTTTGCTTACTTAATCAGGTAAGTCGCGAGATAATAACTTCATAAGAAAGCTGTCTAACGCGTAATAAAAATTATCCTATTAGAAATTTCCGAATATTTCGGTTAGATCACCCTTCACTTGGGGGTGGTGTAATGATACTATTGTCAAGCAAATTTAGCCACACAGCAAGTCTGGCTTTTCAGTTATGTCCTCTCACTGTGAAATTCTGGCAATTGACATCAACATGCCAGGATGTCATCGTTTCTCAAGTATAAATTCATATTTTTTCAGGCGTACAAAATGCACAACAATTGTATTGTGTCTTAAGCTGCTGCAAGAATGAAATATTTCTCCCAGGCGATTTCAACTCCCATCACGCGTCATGGGGTTTTTGAACAGATTCTGCTGGTACTCTTCTGTGGGACTGAATTACGCATAAACATTTTACCTGCCTAAACATGAAGCAGCCTAGGTTTTTTCGTGGTCGAGCACGATCAGGGTTAGATCTGACATTCTGTAGCGCAAGTGTTCCGCTGAAGTCCTGGAGAATAGTCAATTTCACTTCAAACATTGCTCACCTTCCGGTATACTTTGAAATAAGGTGTCCCATTAAATTGTTTCAAAGAAAATCTAAAACACTGGTGAATTATAAAAAATGTAAATACTGTTTTCGCGCTAACATCAAAGTAGCATCTGGTAATAGAAATGTAGACCTCGGTAAGAACGTTTTTTCTGTTTTAGAATTATAAAAAAACACTTCGGAATTTGTGATTACGTCGGCGTCGACCAAGAGTGCTCCACCAAGTGGATGGGGGAACACTGAGTGTACGCGGGACTACACAAGAAGAAAATAATTGGTTGATATGTGGGGTTTAACGTCCCGAAACTACCAATTGATTATGAGAGACGCCGTAGTGGAGAAATCTCGACCACCTGGGGTTCTTTAACGTGCACCCAAATCTGAGCACATGGGCCTACAACATTTCCGCCTCCATCCAAAATGCAGCCGCCGCAGCCAGGATTTGATCCCGTGACCTGCAGGCCAGCAGCCGAGTACTTTAGCCACTAGACCACCGCAGCGGGGTACACTAGGGGAAAAGGTGCATGGAAATGTCTTACACGAAATCATAGCCCACAAAATTAGAAAGATCATCAAGTCATTGCCGCATCATATAAATGTACAGTATCACGCGCGAAAAAGGAATATTATAAAAATAACTTTGACTACCTATCTAAATAAAAAATAATCGAGCACTGCTAAATTTCCTACGTTGTACGAAGAAAATTACAATGTCAGTAAATTTGCACTCAGTAATTTACACCTCGCACGAATTACAGGGAGCACTGAATCAATGAGCTTGAGGCTTATACAATGATTCACTACGCACCTTCCACGATCGCTTTATACATCAGCTATTTTTGAGTACACAGCAGCATCAATTTTCGATTTAATTCGAAAATTGATGCTGCTGTGCCTTAATACCAATAAGTGTGCTTTTCTGGTTTTTATGTTTAACGATCCCGTGAGAATATCTCTGACTTAGAAGCTACAGGATATTCCACAAGTGGAATAATTAAAATACCTCGAAGTTTTATATAACAAACAACTAAACTGGTAAGCTCATATTGAATATATCACAAGAAAAGGAGCATGGGCAATGGGTGTATTGCGCAGGCTGAGCAGCCATAGATCGAGTATGAGAAGAAAAGCACTTTTGATGGTCTAAAAATACACGTGCGACCGGTATTGGAATTCGGCTGTGTTCTTTTTTCCGGTGCGCCAGCATACCAGTTTTTGTTAATAGTCATTAGACTTCAGCCATACGAGCGAGAGGCTTTACGGCTGTACTTAGGCCTTCCAAAATGTGCGGCAAATGCATTATAATACCTGGAAACGAGAACACTATTCCTGTTAGGACGATTCAACCTATTTAAAGTGCAGACCTTCTTACGGTTGTAGGAAACTCATGGTTCTACGACATACTTAAATAATTTTGATCTCCCATCCAGATATATTTTTCTCCGAGCACTGGTCTAGATTTTGAAAGCCACAAATCATATTTTTACAAACATTACTCTATTCCCTGAATGTCCGAATTTGTGAAGTGCAGCTTTTGACTAAGCAACCTAAATTCACAGACATTGTCTACCACGATACTTTGCCGAACCACTCGAAATTATTACCTCACAGAATTTTAAATGGACTATTACAAAATAATCTAAATAATCTGCCAACGAATGTGCTTATTGTAACAGATGCATCGCAAACCGAGGAAAAGGCTGGCATATTATTTGGCCCTCAACTTGACTGTCCTTTTTCTTTACAACTGCTGCATGTTATTCCAGTTTTTATAGCTGAATTTATGACCATATTATTAGCTCTCCAAAAGTTACCCAGTTGAAATACAATACTATTAATCATCAGTGGCTCATTATCTGTGTGTTCTTCTATTTCTGCGTCTGGTGACAGCCTCTTCTAAAGCTTTTGGGAAGACTAGTTTTCGTGCACCTACAATGTCTTCACTTAATTTGGGTACCAGGCCCAAGGGTTTGTTTTTAAACTAAAGCACTGATTCTTTAGCAAAGGCAGCACTTTTGATGGCAAACATTCCGGTTTTCCCACCGACAACATACTTAACAATTTAATGGTTCCACTGCTAACTTTCAAACAATGCTTATCAGACCCTGTCTTAACAGCTTCTCCAGAGTATAAGCAGCTATCATTTTTCTGAGAAAGTGAGTTATTACGGTCCAGAATAATGAAAGCGGCCATAACAAAACTTCGCTGCTGGATTACCTTCCTCAACTTTTACTTGCATAGAGCAAGTCAAGCGTTGTCTCCTCTGTGTCTCTTTTGTAAGGAGGAGGAAACAATCAGTCATTACTTTCTTTTCTGTTGCTGGTACACGTCACTGATTGATTGATTTGTGGGATTTAACGTCCCGAAACCACCATATGACTGTGAGAGACGCCGTAGTTGAGGGCTCCGGAAATTTCAACCACCTGGGGTTCTTTAACGTGCACCCAAATCTGAGTACACAGGCATCCAACATTTCCGCCTCCATCGGAAATGCAGCCGCCGCAGCCGGGATTCAATCCCACGACCTGCGGGCAAGCAGCCGACTACCTTAGCCACTTGACCACCGCGGCGGGGCAGGTACACGTCATTGGGAAGAATATCCATGGCACCACATCTTGGAAACTTGGGTCTAGAAATATCTGAATCAGATTTTCTATCATTTGGTGCCTCTACTCTGGGCGACGGTTACAAGAATGTTTACTACGCCTTAGAGGAATTTATCAGACTAAAAAATATCGAGCTTAATTCTTCATGCTTTTAAACAATTGAATAATAATATTCAGTTTTATTTCTTGTGTTACCCATTCCTAGCATATACGAGTAGTAATGCGAAAAAACACACACACGAAAAAATTCACCTAACACACGGCCAATCTCCCGCATTGCGTAAGAGCCATGAGATGACATGAAAAGCAGAAGAAGGAGAAGAAGAAGAAGAAGAAGAACAAGAAGAACAAGAACAAGAAGAAGAAGAAGAAAGAAGAAGAAGAAGAAGAAGAAGAAGAAGAAGAAGAAGAAGAAGAAGAGAAAAAAACGAAGAAGAAGGAGAAAAAGGCACTGAAATCTTTAAAATAGGTTTAAACACCCAGTGCCTCTGAAAACTATCACCACAAAAAGCTTCTCACAATTTCACTGCATGGGTGCCTTTCTGCACTCAGTGGAACGACAAAGAAATAAAAGAAGATGCTTATGGTTTGAAAAACCGCCTAACTTAGTCGACCTTCCTTCACGCGATGACTAGTTCCATCGTGACCAATGAAACGCAGCGCGCTGAGGGGTGGGTTCAACTTTGTGGTGCTCTTGGGCCATTCAGAAGGCAGGGGGGTGTCAGAGCTCGTGAAGATCCCCAGTTTCGCGAAACTCGGGCAAAATTCGGCCGATCCTCCATAGCACATCTGGTGGTATCCTGTTTTTATATGTTGTGGTGTCTTTCTTAGAAGGGCATATGCAGCAAACAGCAGCCTTACTCAAGGAATGTGCACTTTTGTCTCATGAACGTATTTTAGGGTGATAGACCGTGTTTCACAGTGCAGTTCGCACACTGCGAACGTGTGATGCGCAGATTTGTCGGCCAATCTTTTGCACGGCTGTTGCCAGCCTTAACCTTGGGCCACAAGCCACAAGTGCAAATATGATACACTGATGCATACGGCTGGCCCGGCGCGCGTGTCAGGAACGATCATACTGCAGTCCATCTTGAAGGGCGGCGAAGTCGACATTGTTGCTTCCGAGCAACGCATGAGAGAGGGTGTTGTTGGGACTAGCTTTTGCAGGCATCGGAGATCCGGGATGAAGATGTCGAGGCAGCAGGAAGACAAACTTAACAGAGAATTTATTTACATTGCGTACATGGCGAGCTCTCCTCAAATGAGCCGTGTCGCTCATTATAAATGGTAGGTACGTTATAAAGGGTAGGTGAATCGGGGATTGGGTGCACATTGCACTGTTCAATCATGTGTCACACACAACCAGCGAGAGTGACACCCCTACATGGCCAAGTAAACCTTTATTATTCAGCTGTGGTCACAGCACTGCAATGTGGCACCAACGTGGCTCTTCCTTGTCGTGTGTGTGCCTCTGGACGAGGGTTCCCATGCTCATGACAGCATACATCAAAAGGGCCACCCAACACAGCTCAAAAGGGACCACCAATTCGCTCGCTTAATGAGCGGGGCTGTTGACGTCGAAGCTGACGCCACGGTCTCTTCAAAAGAAGATTTTGCTACCGCGTAAACACTTGTCCTCCCATGAAACCGCTTACGACATCGGGGGGCCCGACGCCTCACCTTCCGGCTTGGAAAGACAATACATGGCGTAGAGAGGCCGGCAGCCGTTAGGCAACTTGTTTGAGGATCAAAAAACGCCACTCCCTTGTCAGCCCAGGCACCGGTCATAACAGTGTCCATTGAGTTGTATAGTCTATAGGCGTGGCTATCTATAGCACTTGTGAACGATTGCTTTGTTTTTAGACAGTGACACGTGTACGGGCGTGCCGCCACAGGCCTTGCTTCACAGTCAAAGATGATGGTCCGCCATTATAGAGGAAGCTCGTATGGTCTTTATTTAGAATCCTATTACAAGCAGCACGTGCTATGTCTGAGAAGGTACATGATATCAAAAATAGATCTCAACCGGCTGTCGTCTTTACTTTCCGCTCAGTTTCAATGCACGGGAGCTTCAGTTTATTTTTTTCTATAGAGTCACAATACAGCTGATCACTAATATGACAAAAGTAGAATTTTATTGGCAGTCACGTGAGGATAATTTGCTTACATAAATATAAACACACCTTGTATATATGAGAACTAGAAATAAAGGAGTGCTCCACGTATTGCCGCGCATGTCCTACTAAATTTGAAAAACACATGTTCATTGCAAATACCTCCTGTAGTAGTGTGACCCATGTGACCGACAATCGAACCCACGTCTCCCGCTAGCAGACATCTCTAGTACTGCGCTACACGGGCAAGTGCATTCTTATCCACATTAGTTGAAGCTTGGGAAGAACTTCATGGGAGCTTGTGGGAATTTGTGGGAGCTATTTAGTTCCCACAGCTGCAAAGCTTCTTATTTCTAGTTATCTATCTATCTGCGTTTCATGTTACTTCCACCTAAGGTGGGGTACTACAACTGCTTCTAGCATGAGTAAATTACACAATAAAAAGGTTGTTTGAACTGTTCAAATGTTTCACACAAAATTGATTCAAAGCTCCTTCACGGCAGACTTACATTTGCGTTTTTTACCATTTTCAATAAACGTATTAAACGTATTACACGCCTTGGTGGAACAGAGGCCGTGTGCTCGGCTGCTGACCCAAAGGCACCGAGTTTGATCCCTGCCATGGCATTCACATTTTGATGGAAGCAAAAGTGTCTAATGTAAGCCACTTTGCACCCTTAAGAGTATTTTGAGCAATCGAAACACCCTTTTGTTGAGCACAAAGTTGTAAAAATAAGGTGTAAGGGTGTTTTGTTTACCGAAACCGTCCTTGCGAAAATTCTCGCGTGTATGTTGTACCCCAAGCACCCTCTCGGATGTAAGCGTTTTTCGCATCCTTGAAACACCCACGACTTTATCGGGAACATTAAAGGGGCCCTGCTGCACTTTTTGAGCAAGGTCAGAAAACTCTGCCGATTGGTAGTAGCGGCTAGCAGCAAGGGACCTGGAATTCAAAATGAATTATCAAACAGCTAGAAAACGCTTTCTCTTCTCTCGAAAAATCACGGAAGATGCTCAAAAATCACTTGTAAAAAGAACATCTATCAGCCATTGGCTGATTTGAACATGGGGAACTCGGCGATTACAGAAATAGCCGCGAGAGGCCATGACTTGTGCACGCGTGTGCGTGTGAACGCACTGAAAAAGCCACGCAATCGAAGAAAAAAAAAGTAAAAAGTGCTCAGGGTCGCGAGCCGGGCGTGACGTTTTTTTTTTACCTGCGATCTCTCCCTGCTTAACTACTAGCGCTTTCGTCGGGACGAGAGAACAGAGAATGCAATTATAGCAAGTGACAAATCTTCGTAATTGCACACTCAATGGACGGATTCTTCAACTTTCGCGGCGTTGAATCCGCGAGGCAATAAATACGCTTTTCCAATAAGTTCATTCCATGGTTGCTTGAAAAGGTTTTTCCAGATCCCTTTATTGCGCGCATTTTGGATGACTCGAGCCCATGTCATGTGTAAGGAGTAGAGGTTCAGCTGAGGCCGAGTGTAATTAGGTTTCGACAACCATCCCACTTTTTTGCTTGTGTATACACACGCGCACACATAAAGACACGCAGAACATACGCACCCCTACAAATGGTACTGGTAACATGGGTAGACCACCTAGTAACCATTTATTAACGTTAGATACATTCAATGAACGTTTGAGATTTAGTAACAGTTGTCAATGGGCCGTATAAAGGCATCTTTTCAATAATATATAAAGACTACATCACGTAGACCGCCTTAAGGCATCCTTCTAAATATGTTGTATAAAAACATATTTAGTCATTCTAAAGGCGTTTTTATTGTTATATAAATACTATAATATGTAAACTGTCTGAGAACCTGCAACTTACCGACTTCTAAAGGCTATTGGTAATACATGCCTTGGTGCTCTTTTATAAGTGAAATTTTATTTGTACTTTGAAAAGTTAATTTAGCTTTCGCTGATTAAGAAGGCATTGAGCGACTGATGCCTCACCGCTACTCGTCCGAAAAAAAATACGGCACGCTATTCACAAACACACAAACACGCACACACACAATTATGTTTTAAATTCAATATATACGATACCCCTATGATCAACCGAGCTCACTAGTGCAATCACCTTTCAGACCAAACGAAAAATGTCCATCAAAATAATTAAATCACCCAGTGGGTACATCGTTGGTTGAGCAGTCTCAAAAAGTGGAAATTAGATTACATATAACAATACCATAATGGGGCAAACTTTGTATGCTTAGCCTGAGCATGCTTCTTTTTTTGTCGTTGGTTGCAACCAGGTTCCCTAGTTTGTTCTGCCCCAGGACTCACCGGAGTATTTTCGTACGCCTTTAGCGTAAGACCTTTTTCTCAATACGCACTGTGAAGCATAAATCGAACTTGACACACTTGCAGCACTACGTCTTATACCTTCTTTTAGGCTTTGAGTTTGTGATGCACCTGCTCATAAATTACACATATGAATGAAGTGCAATCTGTATATTAGCTGAAATGATGTCATAAAATTTTGCCTTTTCAAGGTAGTAAACACCTCTTGCAGTCAGTGCTTTCGGGTGCTTTTAAAGTATTGCAATTTATTATTATTATTATTATTAATATTATTATTATTATTATTATTATTACGAGGTACAATTAAACTCACGAACTCACAACACTTGTATGGCACTTTTATTCCCTTCGTTCCTGCTTTTCGACGAAAGGCTCAGAAAGCACCCGAAATGACTTTTTGTAGAGAAGCCCTGCTGTGGGGATAGATGCTTTCCATTGTCCCGAAACTGACCTGGCTGGTTGTTCTGAACCATCTCTCTTCTGGTGCGCAGCACGCTACTTCACCCTAGCTACCACGTCAAAGAGAATCTGTTCTGACTTGTTTGTATTTCTTAAGCAATTCTTAAAAGAGAGGAAAAAAGATAAAAGTGAGCCCCGTAACTGCATGTCTGCATCATAGAGTGACACCTGAACACTGGTTCATGAGGAATTTGAGCAAGAGGGATTAAAAGAGATAGGGAGGATTAAAAAAGATAGGGATAGAGATAGGGACAGAGACAGTAAGACACACATACAAAATAGGGAGAAGGTAGGAAAGATCGCACGGTCGCAGGAGTCCGAGGACGGTAGACTACTCAGCGAGAGCTTCACGGCGTCAGAAAATGGTGGAGGGCGAGCCGGTCGGCCAGAGCTGCGTTGTCGTCGGAGATTGCGGGGTTACAACCGTTTGGCATGAAATCCAGCGGCCGAGTCCCACTTTTTCGCCTAGTCGTCACGCAGGTGTCGAAGTTGCACCTGGCTCGCCCGTGTCTCGATTTCTCGTGTGGTTTTGAAAACATATTTAAATGCGAATGCATTTCTTAGTCGAGGCATTCAGGCGTATGTCGGTGTCCGCGGACCGGCGGTGTTATCTCTCCACTCTCACTCCAGCGGCGGGCGCGCGCTTATCATCGACCCTAGCAACCGGAGGATGTGGTGCGGGCAGAGTAGCGGAAAGTTAGTGTAGAAGAGAAGTGCGCTCTGGTATGTTAGTGTGTTGCATAGCTCGGCATACTCACTCATGAGTACACTCACCTCACTCATACTCATTTGAATGTGATGAGTGTGAGTGAGTAGTTATGAGTGTCAGTAGAAGTGAGTATGATCGTGAGTGAGTACTCCGAATGTGATTAAAAGTGAGTATGAACATGAGTGAGTACTCTGAGGTGAGTAGGAGTGAGTATGAACATGAGCGAGTGGTCTGAGAATGAGTAGAAGTGTTGAACATGAGTGAGTACTCGAAGCTTGAGTAGAAGTGAGTATGAACGCGAGTGAGTACTCCGAGTGTGATTAGAAGTGAGTATGAACATGAGCGTACTCTGAGGGTGTGAATAGGAGTGAGTATGAACATGAGTGAGTAGTCTAAGGGTGAGTAGAAGTGAGTATGAAGATGAGTGAGTACCACTCGGAGCTTGAGTAGAAGTGAGTATAAACGCAAGTGAGTACTCATGAGTGTGAGTAGGTGTGAGTATGAAGGGGAGCGAGTACTCCAAGTGGGAGTAGAAGTGAGTTTAACGTGAGTGAGTACTCCGAATGTAAGTATGAACGTGAGTGAGTACTCATGAGTGTCAGTAGGAGTGAGTACTCCTAGTGCGAGTAGAAGTGAGTATGCACGTGGGTGAGCACTCATGAATATGAGTAGGCGTGCGTATGAACGTGAGTATGAAATGAGGTGACACTCACAGTTAGTGGTCGTGCTGAGAAAGTGCTCTAATGGTGCTGAGGTTGTTACCTAGCGGCAGTTGCCTAAACAAGCGGTATGAAGCCCCACACACGCACACAAAAGTTTCGTTTCGACATAGTGTTAGCTTCATAACAGAGACTTCATGTTGGAAGAAAACAGCAAATGAAACTAGCAATCAGAAAATAAGATTTGAGTTTTCTTCAAAAGTAACGATCACTCGTGCAGCGCATAGCAACCGCTAGCGCGTAGAAAACGGCGCCACAAACGCTAAACATCACGTGGCTGGCATTCTGATGCGGCACCGTGGCACCGTTTGTGGGCGGTGCGTGTCCTGGCGCCGAGTCAGTGCCATTTTGATGCGGTGCCGTTCGTGTACGCTGTGTGTCCTGGCGCAACGACGGCCCCTGAGTCGGTGCCTGCCTCGGCGTGGCAGTGTCTGCGGCAACGGCACCTCCTCTCTGTCTCTCGGAGTGCGCTGCTTGTTTGGTAGTACTGCCAGGCCCTGAAAACTCTCAAGTTCCCGCGATGGCCGTAGATGGCAAAAAAAAAATCGACCGTGGCGAGCTTCGTCATGTGCGCGTATATTGGAGCTACTACTCCTCGTTTAGCGGTCGGATAAGTTAGTGTGCGTTTTCCTGTAAGAGACTCTCAAAGCGGCTACAATATTTATTTCAGGATGTATCAAAAGACCATTAAAGAGTAGTTACCACGTCTTTTTTCATAAAAACTGAATAAAATAATTTTGTATTACTTTTACTAGTAACACAAGAGCGGTGACAGTTTGAGTTCAAATATTGAGATTATCCTGACACTCGAAAAGCACCAGCCCATTGGCATTGACTGCGTTTCTGTCGGTTGATTTGTTCAAATTGTACCGTGGTTAGCCGCGGTATACTTTTGTGTCGATCGGCATTGCGAAGCTCCATTTTATTTGAGCTTTGATATATCAATGCGAGCTTGCTCGTCAGACTTTGCGGGCCACTACGACAAAGCGAACGTGTTTAAAGGCTGTGAACTATATCAGCTGCTGTGCTTCACAAACGTCCGGCTGCACAGCCTCCAGCGTGAACATACAACGCCGGCAAATCACCTGGAGACTGCCTACGAAGACGGAATAATCATGCACAATGTGGGCGTATTCGCTGGTGAGTGAAAATTCGCTGCTTTGTATCTAAACATGGCCCTTTTCTTTTGCATGCACTGCAGTTTTTGTCATTTCATAAGCTTTTCGACTTGTACAACTAATAAGATGCACATCTTGTGAATGTTTGAAATTGTTTACTTCGTTGTCACACTCGCCGATAATATCTTTACTGCTAAAATTAGTAGCACGGATCACAGCTAAGTTCCACCTGTTTCGCTCAAAATGACTCTGCGGCAATATATGTGCTCATAAATAAAATGCATAGTAGAGCCAAGGGAACTTTAGTACATTACGCATTTGTTTATTTTTCATAAGTTTACAATGAAGCATATCACGTTTGCATGAACCATATAGTCCATCCAGTTGGGGAATTACCTGGCTTTGTCCTCTGAGAACGTCACTAAAACAAATTCATCATAATGCCATCCACAAGACAAATTCACAAAACAGCAATGTCATGTCCACACTACCTTTCTTATATGCAGTGTTACATATACATCTTCTCAATCATGCATCAGAAATCCGTTCTTGCTTCTATCAGA